>OX940799.1:54067143-54667143 GCA_954870605.1 Acer campestre | reverse complement strand
GTTCTAAACGGAATCCAATCCAAATGAAGTTCTATTGATGTGAATAAGGTGTCTTTAGAAAGTGGAGATCAAGGCGAAGGCAATGGCAAATATGGCATTGGAAACAGAGGTCTGATGCACTAGCGCATGTTGGTAGGCAGCTGTTCTGTGGATGCGTGTGGTACATTCGCCCAGGTGTGGAAAAAACGTGAAGGCATGTGAGAGGTCTTCACAGGTGTGTGTAGCTTTTGGAAGGTGCATGAGGCTCAGTTTTCGTGCATGAAAATGTTTGATTTCAAGTTTTCATATTCCTACTGGATTTTTTATTAGTTCTGGACCAAGAAAACTCAGCCTACATACAGAGGGCTTATTCTTGATTTGAAAACACCAACTGCTGGAAACATCAAAGAGAGAGAAAGATGTGTAATTGGTGTTTGAGGTTAGAGAGAAATTATTCAGTAATTGATTTGTTTCTTCAAAGGCCTCAACTTTAAAGCTGATATAAAAGGTGTCCTGAGGTTTGTATTTATGAGACAAATATTTATATAATCCAATGTGGAGACATGTATGATCTCCGCATCTATTACTGATGATGCATTATACACCTCGAACTCCGGTACCTTGTTTTGGGAATCATAATTTCCATACATGAATCTTGCTCTTATCAGATATTTTGTGCCACTTGAAACCTTTATGTTACAGTTTCTGATGTTTTCTGGAAAGATTTTGACAAACAGTAGAATTTTAGGGTTTTATATTGTGATGTTTTATTCTTCTCTCAATGGAGGAATATATAGAGAAATACAAGAGTAGTGAACAAAAATAGTGGGACCACATAAGAGTGGTGAACAACAAAAAAAATTCCTAACTAAATAAGTAAATACAATATTTACATTCCAACTCTCCCCCTCAAGTTGGTGCATAGATATCACACATGCCCAACTTGGATAGGAATGTATAGAAAGGAACACTTGTAAACAGCATGAGTCATCACATCAGCTAGTTGATCCGCACTCTTAATGTAAGGAACCTCTATTACACCAGAATTTAGATTATCCTTGATGTAATTTCTGTCAAGTTCAACATGCTTGGTTCGATCGTGCTGCACCAGATTATTAGCTATCTCAATGGCCAATTTCAAAGAGGTCTGTGTTGACAGCAGCAAGAAGCGGAGGTTTGGGTTAAAGGACTGGATTCCACCTTTGGATGATAGTCTCAAATTCAATGTCGACGGTTCGTCGAGGGGCAAGCCAGGGCCTGCTGGTATTGGTGGAGTTCTGAGAGATTCTAATGGCAAAATTCTTTGCTTATTCTCCTTCCATGTTGGTATTTCGGACTCTAATTTTGCAGAAATTTGGGCCATCCAGCGGGCTGTTGATCTTTGTGTTTCTAATTGCCATCTCAGAGGTAGGTTCATTTCGATTGTTAGCGATTCCAAGGTTGCCGTGTCTTGGGTTAATGGTGGTGAGTTTGGGAATTTTCGTCATCTGAATGCTATCTACGAGATTTGTCAGAATTTAGAAGCTAGTGGGCTGTTCGAAGTGATTCATGATTCCAGAGCTTTCAATTCTTTTGCGGATAGTCTTGCGAAGATGGGTTCTGACTCGAGAGGGGATTTCGTGGAGTGGGGTGATTTTTAGTTGTGTGTTTTTTTGTTTTTATTGTTGTTTTCTTTGCTGCAGTCTCCTCCCTGTTTTGTTTTGGGGCTTGGGGTTTGGTTTGCTCCTCTGCTGTTGTTCCCTAGGGTGTGGCGTGTTTCTCCTCTGTTTTGTTTGAGTGGTGTTTTTTTTGTTTTTTGTTTTTTTTTTTTCCTTTGTGTGGGTTTTGTTTTTTGGGTGTTGGCTGTTGCCTGTTGGTTGTTTGTGTTGTTGTGCGGGGTTCTCCCATGTTGCCTTTGGGCTTCTTCTAATAAATGCTTTTTCAAAAAAAAAAGCTATCTCAATGGCAGTCGTGTTATCACAAAAGAGCACCATAGGTTTTTATGGGCCATAACCGAGTTCTCCTAAGAGAATACGTAACCAAGTAAGCTCTGTAGTAGCATGATGAAGGGCAAGATATTCAACTTCCGCACTGGACAAAGAAACCACATTCTGTTTCTTACTTCTCCAAGTCACCAAATTACCTCCCACAAATGACACATACCCTAAAGTAGACTTTCTGTCCAATTTGGATCCAGCAAAGTCAGAGTCAGTATATCCCATAATATCTAGGTGTCCATGCTTGGAGAACATAATACCTTTACCTGGAGAGGACTTTAGATATGCTAGAATACGGTTCACAACACCCATGTGTCGGTCACTCGGATTATGCATGAATTGACTCAAGCCCCTAACTGCATATGATATGTTAGGTCTAGTATGAGTCAGATAGAATATGATATGTTAGGTCTAGTATGAGTCAGATAGATCAACTTCCCTACTAACCTTTGATATCTCTCCTTGTTCGTTGGAACTTGATCAGGATAGATAGTCAGACCATGGTTCACCTCAATAGGAGTATCCACAGGTTCACAGGCCGAGTTACTAGTTTCAGCCAAGAGGTCTAGGACATACTTACGTTGAGAGAGAAAAATTCCTTGCTTGGATCGAGATACTTCAATGCCCAAGAAGTATTTTAGAGCCCCCAAATCCTTCATCTTGAACTCCTTAGCCAAAAGACACTGAAGCTTTTCTATCTCACTTATGTTACTACCTGTAACAATCATGTCATCAACATAAACAATAAGCAAGGTAATATCTTCACCATCTCTTTTATAAAACAGAGTGTGATCTGCCAAAGCCTGCTTAAAACCATACTCCTTCATTGAGTAGCTCAACCTACCAAACCAAGCTCTCGGCGACTGTTTCAAACCATATAATGCCTTCTTCAGCTTGCATACCTTTGCTTCCTTTGGTGTAAATCCTAGAGGAGGATCCATATACACTTCCTCTATAAAATCACCATGAAGAAAGGCATTCTTCACATCAAACTGTCATAATGGCCAGTCTAGATTAATTGCAAGAGAAAGTATAACTCTAACAGTATTCATTTTGGCCACATGAGCAAAGGTCTCTTGATAGTCAATCCCATACATCTAAGTGTAACCTTTGACAACCAATCTGGCCTTGTATCTGTCAATTGTCCCATCCGATTTGTACTTTACTGTAAACACCCATTTACATCCCACTGTCTTCTTATTCAGAGGTAACTCAACCATTTCCCAAGTAGAATTCTTCTGAAGAGCTTTCATTTCCTCTACCATAGCAGACTTCCATTTGGGATCTCCAAGAGCTTCCTGAAAATGACTAGGAATAGACACAGAAGATAACTGAAGGGCAAAAGCTAGGTGAGACTTAGACAAGCAATGATAAGAGACAAAGTCAGAAATGGGATAAACAACATTAGAAGATGATTTGGAAAAACCCAACCTATTAGGCTCTTTACGGTCACGAAGAGGATATCTCCTACCCGTAGTATTTTCTAAATCTGTAGAGTTAGAATCCAAAATATCATTTGAAGTGGGAGCTATAGGTGAAAAAATATGTACCTCAGTAGGAGTTTGTACCACATGGTCAATCGCGGAAAAGTCATCCGATGGCATGGTAGTATCATCAAGAGGAGTACTTGAGTCAAGAGTGACATATTTGTTCCGTCTTGTGTAACATTTTTCAAACAATCGAGCTTGCCTCTCACTCTCACTAGATTCAGCTTCCACAAGATCAGAAACATCTAAAGACTCCCCCTCACCTATAATAGCTGAATCCTCCCCCTTACTCAAAATCCATACCTTTTTTTCTTCCAACCATAGTTATTCCTCTTCCTTACTACTAATCTCCTCCCGAAGAGGAACAAGAGATATATCCCCAGAAAAATAGGACACCCGCTCACAAAACTGAACATCCATAGACACATAGTATTTACCCGTAGGAGGATGAAAACATTTATAGCCTTTTTGAGAATTTGAGTAACCCAAAAACACACATTTTAAAGCACGGGAATCAAGTTTATCCCTATGAAGTGGGTGCACATAAACATAACACACACAACCAAAAACCTTAGGGCAAATGTTAAGAGCTGAAGGGATATGGTGAAAACGTGACAACATTCTCAAAGGAGTTTGATAGTCAATGACACGGGTAGGCATTCGGTTGATAAGATAGACAGAAGTCATGACAGCATCAGCCCAAAAACGTTTAGGAACATGCATAGTAAAACATAAAGCCCGAGCCACCTTGAGGAGATGTCGGTTTTTATGTTCTACTATGCCATTCTGTTGTGGAGTGTAGACACATGTTGTCTGATGGAGGATGCCATGTTGTTTAAAGAAATCAGCTAGAGGTTGATTCACAAACTCACAACCGTTGTCAGAATGAAACACCTTAACCGGGGTACGAAATTGTGTGACAATCATTTGGTAAAATTGAGGAATGACACGTATAACATCACTTTTAGATTTCATCAAATATATCCAACTTACCCTAGTACAATCATCAATAAAAGACACAAAATATTTATGACCTGAAGTAGAAGGAGTAGAAAAAGGACCCCAAACATCAGTATAAACACATGAAAAAGGAATTGGACTTTTATTGAAACTTATTTTAAAAGGAACACGATGATTTTTAGCATAAATGCATTGTTCACACTTTAAACTAGAAGCAGGAATATTGTAAAACAACTGAGGAAATAAGCGTTCTAAATAGGCAAAAGATGAGTGCCCTAAACGATAATGCCATAAAATAATTTTCTCTTTGTCAAGTGTCTCGTTCCCTACTTGGAATCCTTGGCTAGACTCGGATTTCAATGCTCTCGCCTCCTCCCAATAATACAAACCTCCTCTCTCTCTACCAGTGCCAATCGTCATCTTCGTGAGATTGTCCTGAAACACACAGTGAGTAGGATAAAAGGTTACAGAACAATTAAGTTGTTTGGTAATTTGGCTAATATAGAGAAGATTATTAGAGAGATTAGGAGCAAGTAAGACAGAAGACATGGAAAAAGTAGGTGAGAGTGAGACATTCCCGGCCCCAGTAATTGGCATAGGAGTCCCATTAGCAACCTGAACAGACTTAATAGGTGAAGACATTAGAGAAGTAATTAGGGAGAAATTACTAGTCATATGATCAGTAGCTCCTGAATCAATAACCCAAGTGTTGTTAGTAGAAGAAAGTAATACCAAACTAGAATTACCTTCCTGATGGGACACTCGAGAGACATGAGAAGCAGAAGATGGAGAAGCCTCAGTTAGAGCAACATGAGGGGGTTTCCTGTTGCTTTTCCTCTCAGCTTGCTTGAGTTTATACCACTCCGGGTAGCCATGCTTCTTCCAACAGGTATCAACTATATGTGTGGTATTGTTGCAGTGAGTGCAGAGGCGAGTGTGAGGACCAGTAGGAGGGGCTAGCCGAAAATTGTCCTTCTGGACAGCAAGTGCTGAAGCCTCTGAACGATCCTCAATACCCATGGTAACTTGTCTCTGCACTTCACGACGAACCAGTGAATATGCTTCTTCCAGGCTAGGTAAAGGTAAGGTAGCCAGAACATGACTACTAACTTGATCCAAGTTGTGATCAAGGCCTGCAAGAAACATGTAAACCAGATCCTCTGCTATACGCTTCATGTACTTCTCAGAATCTGCGGTACACTCCATATCATTAGGTCGTCGATAATCTAACTCCATGAAAACAGAGTTCAGCTAATTGTAGTATTCTGTAAGAAGCCGGCCATCCTGACGTAATTGAAATGTCTTCTTCATCAATTCATAGACCTGAGAAGAATCAGAGGCATCAAGATAACTCCTCTTAACTGCATCCCACACTTCCTTAGCCGTTCCACACTGCACAAAATGTGACATCAGATTGGTAGTCATGGAATTGATAAGCCAAGACTTAATAAGTGCATCTTCAACTTCCCATTCATCATAGTTCGGGTCACTCTCTGAGGGTGCAATCTTCCTTCCTGTGATATATCCCTTCTTCTTTCTACCAGCAATGTGCATCTCCAAAACCTTAGACCAAATACGGTAATTTGTACCATCCAATTTAATATGGATTGAAGTATTTGTCTCTTGAATGGTGACAGTAGGTTGCATCTTGCTATCAGGAACCATAGGGACCTTAGTATTAGACCCAGAAGGAATTTCGATATGAGGAATTTCGGCAGTCATGTGATTGAGAGATGATGCAGCTAGGGTTTAGCTAGAAAATTGAAAGTTTCGGTAGAGAAGAGAGGCTGTCCGGCCACACAAGAGGAGAGCGTAAGTTACTCTTGCAAGGTGTAGCGGCGGTGGCAGCAGATCTTCTAATTAGGTTTAGGGCAAAGAAAGAAAAAAAAAAAAAAAAAAAAAAGGCAGCGGAAAGATTCTCTTCTTTTTTTGCTCTGATACCAAGAAGAATTTTAGGGTTTTATATTGTGATGTTTTATTCTTCTCTCAATGGAGGAATATATAGAGAAATACAAGAGTAGTGAACAAGAATAGTGGGACTACATAAGAGTGGTGAACAAGAAAAGGAATTCCTAACTAAATAAGTAAATACAATATTTACATTCCAACTCAAACCATAGTTGTTTTTCAAAGTCAACTGTTGGATATTCAAGTGATATATGCTACTATCGCCAGTGGTCTCAATGAAAGCTGCATCTGAAATGTGATCTATGCCCGTGTCTACATCAGTATAGTTAGAACCTTCAGGCTTCAGGTAACCCACAATCCAAGCTAATGAATGAGAGAGATCATGATAAAGGCAGAATAAGCCATAAAATAATTTCATAGTTAGCCATAATTTTATATTCTGAAACCTGATTGATCCTGGCAGTGAACAAAAACTGCAAGACTGTAACCGCTAAGCAATACTACTGCAAAGAGGAAATGCTTTGATAAGTCCATTAGTGCTGTCTTGAAATTTCTTCTTCTCTGGAGAATACAGAAGCAACAATCAATATCTTAGTTTATATTTCTAATAGAATATAATACATGAATTCCTTCGAGAGTGACAATGTCTAGACATGAATGTGTAGATTTCTTGCGCACTATTAGCTTCAGAGCCACGACCATTCTTTTTTCAGGCTGGAGGATAAGTTCATCAGTATTCATGTTGCTCGCTGGAGGATAAGTTCCTGCTTGCATTGATTTTACTATTATTTGTAAAAAATTGTTACTTAATTGATTCAAAGTAAGCTTGTATTTGAGAATTTATATACTTACAAGAATACAATTCTTGGTGGATCATAATCATTATAGTTGCAACCAAGACCATTCCACAGATCTGGTTGAGATACTCAACTCTCTATTTCAATCAACAACAAATTATTCCTAGAGTCCATTGATCAATAATGGAGGGTTGATCCACTCAAGTTAAAAGGAGGATGAGTGTTAGAGAGAGATCCTCTGAGGCTCATCTCCATGTAGAAAGGAGTAGAGTCTTTGACAGAGGTAGAAAGAGATTCTTTGAGAGAGTTCTGCTGGAAGAAAGGGAAGTCCTCAGGTTGGAGGATCGAGGTGTAGGAAGAGTTTTCTGGGGCAATTTATTGACCATTTCTGCTTTTAACTTGAATCTGTATGTGGGTTTGCTGGGTTTATGGGGCTTATTCAAAGTTTTTGGGAAGGAGAGAGATGGGTATTTTTCTTCAAATGTCAGGGCTACGAGGTGGGATTTCACTTTAATCTGGTATGGGTCTTTGGAGGAAGCCTTGAAAGAGGCAAGTCAGGTGAAAGGGAGGCAAGTCTATGGGTGGCTGATTCGATCGAAAGTGGTGTGTTTTGGTCGGAGAAAGTGGAGGGTGAATGGATCTAGTCTGAGGAGGGAGAAAGGAGTTCTTCTGGTATCAGGTTCAGGGAAAAAATGGAGGGATGTCAGTGTTGTGTCAAAAGCGGTTCCCTTCAAAGCTTTTGGGAAGGTGAGAGATGAGTATTTCTCTTCAAATGTCAGTGCTCTGAGGTGGGATTTTGATTTTATCCAGTATAGTTTTTTGGAGGAAGCCTTGAAGAAGGCAAGTCAGGTGAAAAGGATGAAAATCTATGGGTGGCCGTTTCAGTCGAAAGTGGCGTCTCTTGGTCAGAGAAATTGGAGGGTGATTGGATCTAGTATGGGGAGTTCCTATATGCTTGGAATTTCTGATTCTCACTTGGTGGCTGATGAGGTGATAAGGATTTCGAGGAATAAGCTTGAAGGGGGTTTTGAGTGGCCGGAAATGATCAAAGATGGTGTTCCGATGGATATTGACCGGCTAGAAATTTGAATTTTGAATTTTGTTGCAGTAGAAAGGGAGGGATGTCAGTGGTGTTGTAAAAGTTGGTGATGCAGTCGATGTATTGGTTGTGGTGCAAATCCCGGAAAGTGTGGGTAAGGGTGCCGTTATCAAGGGGTGCAGCAGAAAGGGAGGGGTGTCAGTGGTGTTGTAAAGTTGGTGAGCAGTTGATGTATTGTTTGTTGTGCAATTTCTGGATAGTGTGGGTTAGGGTGCCGTTTTCAAGAGGTGCCCACCTATAAGGAATGGGTGTTGAGCCAAGTGGGTTTTAGAGTTAAGTAAGGGCATGGGGTGTTGTTTTGTCAGTGTATGGTCGGTGCCTAGCTTAAAAGAAAGGGTGTGGGGTTTGAAAAGTTTCTCAGGTCTTTTGGGTTTTGTCTTGTTTTGTTGTTTTTTCTTCTTGTTTTTGCTATGCTCTTTGTGTAAGCTTTGGTTGTGCTTGCTTCAGGGTTGTTGTTGTGCTTTGCGTGTAGCTCGTTCTGGCCTTGTTTGGCTTGTTGAATAAAATCTTGCTGTTCAAAAAAAAAAGATCTGGTTGAGGGACACATGGATCTCCTTGCCAGTTTCTCTTCATTAATCCATAAGTTGACTTGATCTTCATGATAGCATCAAAAGTACTATAATATAATATATATATTCACAATATAATAATACATATAAGAATAATATATATTTATAATAATAAACGGAACACGATAATGAAATCATATATATGTGTTTGGAAGACAATACCATCATTTTGATCTATTTGTGATTGTAGGAAGTTTCTTTCAGTATAAGCCTCAATGGCATTCAGGATTGGCGGAAGGGTAGAATTTTCTGTTCTGTTGATTGAAAATTGATTTCTACCTCTATATAAAGCTGTTGTACTGAATACTGTATTAGTTTTACGGTAAACAGTTATGACAGAAGATTGGTACCATGGGACTCCATTTAGAAAAATTTTGAACTCTCTGGTCTGATTGACTTGAAAGTTTTGATATGGTTCAGTAAAGTGCATGAAGACATAGAATTGATAAAATGGATTGGCAGTGTAAAAGGAAACTAGTAATGGCTCACTTGCATTTGCTGGAGATGCTGCAGTTCTCTTGACAGTTGATGGTGGTTGGAAACTACCATGACTATCAAAAGCAACACGCGTGGAATTACCTGTCAGAATTATAGGGCATCCAGAATTTATGCCCGTGTCTACATCGTCATAGTTAGAGCCTTCTGGTAACCAGCAATCTAAGCTAATGAATCCTAAGAGAGATACAAAGACAGAGAAGGCTTAATTTTACTGTTAGAATAAGAAACATATATTACTCATACAATGACTTCAGAATTTTTAGATATTAAAACCTGATTGATCTTGGCAATGAACAAAAACTGCCACAACGAAACTGCTAAGCAATGCGAAGAGGAAATGCTTTGACATCTCCATTACGGTCTTCAGATTTTCCCTGCTCTGGAGATTGAAGAAGTAAGCAACCATTATCTTAATTTATGATTGTGTTATAATCTATTGAAATAGAATATTAAGCAACACATTTGACTAATAAAATTTTCTATTTCCAAGAAAATGATGGATAACAGCTACGCTATAGACTTATTCTATAATTAAATTATAATATTTGTGATCTGAATGTGAATGGGACCAAATAAGTTGCTGTATTAGTGTTAACAGTTAATGATTAAAAACTATAATGGTGTATCTCTAATTAGAAAATAATCAAAGTCAGACTAATCATCAGCATGTACAAACAATTTGTATTCAGCTACTATACAGGATTGTATGGTTGCTGGGTAAATTTCTAGTATTTAGATTTCAATCCAAAGGTTTATATAAATTAAAGATATAAAAATTAAATAAAAAATTAAATAAAAAGTAACTACCCTCTAACATAATTGACCATTAACAATATTTTAGCTAAATCCTAAGTCGTATATTTTTTCTACCAAGAAATACAATCTTGTGACCTATGAGGCTATTATGCAGGGTTCAAAAATTAAATAGCACTTTTTAGGGGAAGGCTTGTGCAAATAGCACCACATTAATAAGTCTTGTTTTAATAGCACCAAAATAGGTGATGAGACCAAAATACCCCCACTTACTATTTTCCTTTACATTTTTTTTTCTCGAAAATTCGAGACTTATTAGGTTAAATTCGAGACTTATTTTAAGTTTATTCGAGACTTATTGTGACATTTTCGAGACTTATTGATGAGTTTCGAGACTTAATTCCAGTTTGTTCGAGACTTATTCTGTTCGACCTCCATCAATGGTGACAGTGCCGACGACAGCGCCGGTTGACTCCGGAGATAGTCGAATCTGTAAAATTGGACGACGTCGAGTTCTTTGGCCCCATCGGTTTCGTCAAATTCGCGACGGATCGTCGCAGATCTGACGATGAAGGTTCGGAGACTATTCGGGTTTGGCTTCGTTTCTCTCTCCATACAGCTCGAAACTGAAAATGGATACTTCCGTTACAACCGGTGGCGCACGACGGACATTTTGTCGGTGGTTTTGTCGATCAACTTGCTGGTTGACGGTGGCACCTCCATTGAAGCTCCATCAATGGAGGTATGGGGAAAAAGAAGAAGAAAGAAGATGAAGGACAGATAAGAGAAAAGAAAAGAAGCTGGGGGGGTATTTTTGTCCAAATTCCATTTTTGGTGCTATTAAAACATGAGTTATTAAAGTGGTTGTAGTTATACAAATCCATTTTGAAAAAGTGCTATATACCCCTATTTCCTCTATTATGCATAACCAATTGTGTAATAGCCAGGCCCAAGCTGGCCCAAACCCAAAATATTTTACTCCCAAGTCCCAACACATCAGCTATTAAACCAAGCCCAGCAAATATTTTGTCTCACAAAGTAGAAAAAGGAAGCTGAAAGTTTAAGAAATAGAGAGAACAGAAAGCTAAAATTTGGAAAAGGAGTAGAGAAGAAAAGGAAAATTGATAAATCCTAAAATGAGTTTTCATAGAGCTGAAACATCTCTTTCTCGTGGTTCTCCTTCACTTTTCCTGTCGTTGAATGTTGATGCACCACTGCTCCTGGTTCTGTTGCCATGCCAGTTACTGTAAGATTAATTATTCTTTGTTCAATATATTGGTCGAAATTATTAGTATTGATTATTTTATTTATTTGATATTTTCTAATCATTTTTAGGAAGGTTTCCTAATTTTGAAACCTGTTTCAAAGGATTAGCGATGAACCTCATGAGCTATTAGCATTTTTTTTTCTTGGCATCTAAATGTTGAGACTTTAGTCAAAGAATAACAAACCCAGGAATATTTTAGCCTACTGGGCAAAGTGAAAACTAGTTTGCTTTTATGGTTTTTTTTTTTTTTTTTTTTTTTTTTTTTTTCAGGTGAAAAAGTTTTCTGTAATTTATTAGATTAATATATATATTCTACTATAATAAAGACCCATATGAAGTAGGAATGTGGTTCACCACAATTTATCATTGGAAAACCATGGTTTTATTTGGTTCATGCCTAACACGTATAATTGGCCATAGAATCATAAAATCATGTCCAAGCAAAAAGGTTCCACACTACCTTTTTCTTCATCTCTATCTTCCATTGCTGCATAGAATCACAAACACTAACACTCCTTGTCTTCATGCTATGACTCCTCATCAAATACTTGTTTTTCCTCCCTTTTCTTCTCTTAGAAATGCTTGGATCGGAAACAGCCACCTCACAACTCTTACCTCCTGCACTAATACACATCTCACTGAACCTATCGACAGGAAGAGGTTCATATGGGCCGCTCAAAACACCCTCCTCAAAACTGGGAAGAGCCTTGGAAATATCTTAACAATTTCCACCAATCCAACCTTAACAATTTCCTCCTGGCCCAAAAGCACATCTACCGAATTAGAAGCTTCACCCCTCAGAAATTTAAAATTTGAAAACAGCCCCACCTTTGAGCTGGCCTCTCAGACAGGGAAACAGTTTTGATTATTAATTGTGTGCAAATAACTTAACACAATCAACCCCCGAAGAGTTCTATAATATAGAGCACAAAATTCCCTGTTCTAATTTACATGCAAATATTCTATTGAATTAAAAATTTATATGCTTACAGATTTTGCATTGATGTGTGATTGACCACGTCTGGTGCTATATTTCCGGTCAACCCGCTTGAGGACAGGTTCCTATATGCATTTTTTAATTATTGTTAGGAGAAAAATGGGATCAAATACAAGAGTTTAGCTATGGCTTGTATTTAGGATTGTACTTACAAGGATAAAATTCTAGGTGGATCATAACCATTGTAGCTGCATTTGAGACCATCCCACGAATATTCTTGAGGGGCACATGGATCTCCTTGCCAGTGTTTGTTCACTCCATAAGTTGACTTGATTTTCATGATGGTGTCAACTAAAATTTTCACAACACAAAATCCAAGAATAAGTATACTTAGAAAGGCACAATAATGATAATGAATCATATATCTGGTAGGAAGTCAAGTCAATACCATCGCTTTGGTTTGTTTGTGATTGTTTGAATTCTTTCACAGTATAAGCCTCAACCGCATTGAATATCGGTGCAAGGGTTGAATTTTTTGTTTTATTGAGCCAGAAATAATTCATTCCCTTACCGATGGGTGCTACGTTGAATACTGTGGTCGTATTTAGGTATGTAGGACTGACAGGGCCGAACCACATTTCATCATTCAGATAGATGTTAAATTCTCTAGACTGATTCACTTGAAGTTTTTCGATTTCAGCAAAGTAGAGATAAAAATAGAATTGGGAAGTAGGATCAAAAGTTTCAAAGTAAAAAAATATGGGCTCACTGGAATTTTCTAAAGTTGAAGCAGTACTCATGACACTTTCTGCTGGATGGTAATCATCTGAACTGGCTATGGAAGATTTTGTACTTAATTGTGTCGAAGTTATATAGGGCCTCCAGATTCTATCATAAATATCATCTCGATACCTGAGGAATTGCCAAAACAATTAAGCAGGATGTAATTAATTGACTATCATTGATATATACAAATTAATAAAAACTCGATCATCGTCATGACAGAAATATGCACGGCTCACCTTACTGATTGATTGGTTGTTGACCCCAGATCATACCGTGCTAAGAGCATCAACGATCCAGATTGAGTTACGTAAGTGCTATTCTTTAAAGGCCTTAACTCTATTGCTGATATAAAAGGTGTCCCGAGGTTTGTATTTACTAGACAAATATTTATATAATCCAATGTGGAGGCATGTATGATCTCAAAAGGTAATACTGTGGATTCATTACATGATCTTATTCTTGCCCACAAATTCGGTCCAAGATGCAGCTCGAACTCTGGTACCTTGTTTTGGGAATCATAGTTTCCATACATGAATGTTGCTCTTATCAAATATTTAGTGCCACTTGTGACCTTTATATTGTAACAGTTTCTGATGTTGTCAAGGATAATTAGTTGGCAGAATTATAGCAATTGTAGAATCAATTTGCTGTCATAATCTTAGCCATTTATTATAGTCAACTATATTATTTTATGAGATTAGCTCATCAGCTGTCAATTGTAATGTAATTGCTAAATTAGTGGGATTGCATAGTTGTAAATGAGTTTGTATATAATGTGATAGCAAAACAAAAGAATGGATCCAAGAGAATTCAGAGAACCATTTTTTCCAGAAAATTATTGTTTCTTTGTCATGGTATCAGAGCTTCATTTGACAAAGCAAATTTTTTGAGTGAATTGAATTGCTGCAACAGCAGTGCTCTCTCGGTTATTCAGAAACTAATATTACAAGGCATTCTTGGTAGAGTGGTGGAGATATATTTCAGGTATTTGTCGATTTTTTCTTTCCTTGAATATAGTTTGAGTTTATTTTCTCAAATGTCAAAGAAATCAGAAATTTTGTCTGTTAAGTTCAATGGGAAAAATTATTTTTCTTGGGAGTTTCAATTTCGTATGTTTGTGAAAGGGAAAGAACTTTGGGGTTATATAGATGGATCGATTCGTAAGCCAGAGAAAGGAAGTGATAGTAGTCAGATTGCTAAGTGGGAATCAAATGATGCTAAGGTCATTAGTTGGTTTTTAAGCTCCGTAGATTCTCATATTATTCTTAATCTACGATCATATACTTGTGCTAAGGATATGTGGGAGTATCTTAAGAAGGTTTATCACCAAGAAAATTCAGCGAGGCGATTCCAACTTGAACTTGAGATATCTGAATATTCTCAAGGGAATATGTCTGTGCAGGATTATTATTCAGGGTTCATGAATTTGTGGAGTGAATATAAAGAATTGATTTATGCTAATGTGCCTAGTGAAGGGTTGTCTGCATTGCAGCAGGTACAAGAAATTTCTCAAAGGGATCGTTTTCTTATGAAGCTGAGACGTGATTTTGAACCTGTTCGTGCAAATTTGATGGCTAGGAATCCTTGTCCATCTCTTGATATATGCTTTGGTGAACTCTTGCGTGAAGAACAGCGGTGCACTACTCAAAATGTGATTGAACAGACAAATGGAGGCTCTAATCCGTTAGATGTAGCCTTTGCAACTCAAGCAAAAGCAAGAGATATGAGCAAAGTCCAATGTTACAGATGTAATGAATATGGACATATAGCAAATCAGTGCAAGAAGAAGTTCTGTAACTATTGCAAGAAATCTGGACATCTAATTTCTGATTGTCGACGCCAACCGCAGAATCGAACATCCCAAGCTTTTACTACTGTTAGCTCAACATTTACTCCAACAACAATTCCATCTGAGCATGGGTCTAATAATCTCACTTCTGAGATGGTACAACAAATGATTCAATCTGCATTCTCTGCTTTTGGCCTTACAGGTAAAAATGTCCCATCTTCTCTTTAGTATATTGATTCTGCAGCCTCCAATCACATGACTTCTTCTTTAGCACCTCTTGCTAATGTAAAGCCATATGTGGGAAATATGCAAATTCGTACCGCTAATGGTGCAACTCTTCTGATCAAATCTGTTGGTGATATTCCACATACTTCCTTTAACAAATGTTTTCCATGCACCGGATTTGACTTCCAATCTTATTTCTGTTGGTCAACTTGTTGATGAAAATTGTAATGTTTCTTTTTCAAAATCTGGCTGTGTTGTGCAGGATCAGGACTCAGGGAAGGTGATCGGGAAGGGACCTAAATGTGGAAGGTTGTTTTCTCTTAGCTTGCCGAACTATCCCAGGAATAAAAACTTGTTTTCATTTTTCTCTCTCACATCTAGTTCTTTATCCAAAATGTGGCATAAACGCTTTGGCCATCCCAATGCCAAAACATTATCGTATCTTTCAAATTCTGGTTTATTTTTAAATGATAATTCTATATCTTTTAATTGTGATAGTTGTAAGTTGGGGAAAAGCAAAACTCTCCCATTTCCAATTAGTCATAATAAAAGTAAAAATTGTTTTGATTTGATTCATACAGATGTTTGGGGTGTGTCTCCTTTTCCATCATTCTCTCGCCAAAAATATTTTGTTACGTTCATTGATGATTATAGTCGCCATACTTGGATTTATTTTTTGCATGCTAAATCAGGGGTCTTTGATGCCTTTAAACGATTTCTAGCTTATGTAAAAAATCAATTCTCAACTTCCGTTAAAATTTTGCGATCTGATTCTGAGGGTGAATACACATCTGTTGCATTCCAAAATTTTCTTCAAGATGAGGGTATCATTTCTCAAAAGTCTTGTCCAGGTACTCCCCAACAAAATGGAGTAGCCGAGCGTAAAAATCGTCATATTTTAGATATAGCTCGAACACTACTACTCGATGCTTCTGTACCTTCTCATTTTTGGGTGGAAGCTGTGTCAACAGCAGTCCATTTAATCAATAGGTTGCCCACTCCTAACCTTCAGCATGAGTCTCCATATTTTCGTTTGTACAAAATGCATCCTGATTATACTCAACTTCGTATTTTTGGGTGTCTTTCTTATGTTCATCTTCCTCTATTGGATCGAAATAAACTTACTGCACAATCTGCTAGATGTGCATTTCTTGGGTATGCACCAGATCGAAAAGGTTTTCTATGTTATGATCCAATTGCTCATCGCATTCGTATCTCTCGTAATGTTGTCTTCATAGAGAATCAATATTTTTTTCCAAATACTTATGTCCCTAATCCACCAGCTTCATTCTCTTATCTCTATGATTTTGATGGTAACAACTTCAATGATGATAACAACTCCAATGATGCTACAAACTCCAATTTTATAAAATTTAAGCCTGGGTTAGTTTATCAATGAAGAGGTCAAGTCTACAACCAAGAAACAGAGGGTCCTGACCAAGAAAATTCTCCTGCTCCTGATCCTCCACAAGAAGCTCCTTCTACTGACCTTCACCAAGAGCCTCCACTTCTTAGACGATCCACTCGAATGGTAAAACCACTTGATCGCTTGTCTCTTGTGACTACATTACAATATGTTTTTGTTCCTACTTCTTATTCACATGCCAAACAACATCCACATTGGCAATATGCCATGAATGATGAATTAGCAGCATTAGAAAAAAATCACACATGGGATGTTGTCCCTTGTCCAGATGGATGCAAACCAATAGGGTGTAAATGGGTTTACTCTGTTAAACTTAAGTCTGATGGCTCATTAGATCGATACAAAGCTTGTTTGGTTGCTCTTGGAAATTGGCAAGAATACGGAATCAATTATCAAGAGACATTTGCCCCGGTTGCTAAGATGACTACGGTTCGTACATTGATTGCCATTGCAGCCTCTCAATCATGGCCTCTATTCCAAATGGACGTGAAAAACGCATTTTTACATGGTGATCTTGAAGAAGAGGTATATATGAAACTTCCGCCTAGGATCACAACTTGTTCTCCATCTCATGTTTGTCATCTTCGACGTTCTCTATATGGGCTGAAACAAGCTCCGCGGGCATGGTTTGAAAAATTTGGCAAGACTCTTCATCAACTTGGCTTCATTCAAAGCACCAATGATCCTTCTATGTTTCTACATCGATCCGAAAAAGGTATCACCATTCTTCTAGTCTATGTAGATGACATTATCATTACTGGAAGTGACAAAGTTGGGATTCAAAAACTTCAAGCTTCGTTGAATTCTTCTTTTCACATGAAGGACCTTGGACATTTAACATATTTTCTTGGCCTTGAAGTGCACCGCTCAGCTGATGGTATATTTGTAAATCAACATAAGTACACTAAAGATTTGATTTCTTTAGCTGGCCTTGAAAATTCATCACCTGTTGATACTCCTTTGGAAATCAATGTCAAATATTCCAAAGATGATGGAGAACTGTTATCTTGTCCTACAACATACAGAAAATTGGTTGGAAGTTTGGTTTATTTGACGATTACTCGACCGGATATATCTTATGCTATTAATTTGATGAGCCAATTTATGCAGCAGCCTCGACATTTACATTTTGCAGCTGTTAAGCGGATCATTCGTTATTTGCTTGGCACCTCTACTCGTGGGTTGTTTTACAAACTTGGTTCATCTCTAACTTTGCACTCTTAAAGTGACTCTGATTGGGCAGGATGTCCGGATTCTCGTAAATCTACAACAGGTTGGTGTATGTATCTCGATGATGCTCTTATCTCATGGAAATGCAAGAAACAAGAAAGGGTCTCCAAGTCTTCTACAGAAGCAGAATACAGAGCCATGTCTTCTGCTTGTTCTGAAAACATTTGGCTTTGTCGCCTTCTCTCAGAACTTGGTTTTACTCAAACCAGTCCTACACCTCTTCATGTTGATAATACAAGTGCTATACAGATTACTGCAAATCCCGTTTTTCATGAGCGGACCAAACATATAGAGGTAGACTGTCACTATATTCGAGAAGTTTTTGCTGAGCAGGCTATTTCTCTACCTCATGTATCAACCGAGCTTCAAACAGCAGACATTTTTACAAAACCTTTGACAAGGACACGTCACCAATTCTTTGTTGGCAAATTGATGCTTCTGATCACTAGCATCAATTTGAGGGGGGGTGTCAAGGATAATTAGTTGGCATAATTATAGCAATTGTAGAATCAATTTGCTGTCATAATCTTAGCCATTTATTATAGTCAACTATATTATTTTATGAGATTAGCTCATCAGCTGTCAATTGTAATGTAATTGCTAAATTAGTGGGATTGCATAGTTGTAAATGAGTTTGTATATAATGTGATAGCAAAACAAAAGAATGGATCCAAGAGAATTCAGAGAACCATTTTTTCCAGAAAATTATTGTTTCTTTGTCAGTTTTCAGGAAAGGTTCTAACATACCATAGCTGTTTTATTGGATAGAACTGTAGAAAATACAGGTGATACAGTCTTACTATCTCTGGTGTTTATGAAAGCTGCATCTGAAATGTAATTTATGCCCGTGTCTACATCGTCATAGTTAGAGCCTTCTGGTAACCCGCAGTCTAAGCTAATGAATCCTGAGAGAGATACAACGACAGAGAAGGCTTAATTTTACTGTTAGAACAAGAAACATATAGTACTCATACAATGACTTCAAAATTGTTAGATATTAAAACCTGATTGATCCTGGCAATGAACAAAAACTGCCACAACGAAAGTGCAAAGCAATGCGAAGAGGAAATGCTTTGACATCTCCGTAACTGTCTTCAGATTTTCCCTGCTCTGGAGATTGAAGAAGTAAGCAACCATTATCTTAATTTATGATTGTGTTCTAGTCTATTGAAATAGAATATTAAATATCACATTTGACTAATAAAATTTTCTATTTCTAGGAAAGTGATGGATAACTGTTATGTAATAGACTTATTCTATGCTATAATTAAATTATAATATTTGTGATGTCATTAACTTCTAGTGTATCTCTAATTAGAAAATGAATGGGACCAAATCAAAGTCAGACTAATCATATTTGTTTGTAGACTAAGCATCTACAAACAATTTGTATTGATGTTAAGGATTGAATAAGTTGCTTTGATGATAACAGTTCTTAGCTGTTCTTGGCAAGAAATGTGTGTATATATAAAATAGAATTTTCAAATTTTTTTAAAGTATTACAATAAGTTTTGACATCGAACGGGTTAGGGATCTATCTGGACTTACCGAGATCAAACATTACAACATTAGATGTATGGATATCTACTTTCCTAATGGGGCAAATGCTTGTAAAATTCATATGATGAGACTCGAACCTCTTACCAACGTGGAAGGGAAGATGCATGCGCTACCATCTATACTAAAATATTATGTATAAAATTTTAGAATTTTGAAGATATGTCGAATAAGGTCTCTCGTTTCTATGAAGGATTGAAGCTCATATGAAAATGGTTACGTTAAAACACAGTATTTTAATAATCATTGCAATAATGCTTGTTTTTTCATGTGTTTTCTGGGTTGCTCTGCATCTGTTTCTGTTAGTTGCTGGCCTCTTGTTTCTGGTTTGGCTTGCTGCTGGTCGTGCTGGGTTTGTTTGCCTTTGGGTTCCCCTGTTTTCATTTTTCCAGCTTTGCTTGTACTTCTGTTGGCCTTTGGCCTGTTCGCTTTTTGTTGCTAGTTTTGCCTCTTTTGGCTACTTGGAATAAATTTTTGCCGTTTAAAAAAAAAAAAAGTTTGTTCGTTCTAGTTAAAAATATATATATATATATATATATACATATAAACCTTTTTGCAGTAGTAATGATCATTATAATAGTTGTAATTCTTAAAAAAAAAAAAAAAAATTAAAAAAAAAATTATCATTATTATAGTTGATAGTACAAAGCGATACAATTTACTAAATATTTTTATCGAAATGATGAGATCGGTCCTGAAGACAACAAAAGAAAGTGCATTGCTATCACTGTTGATAATTTTGCCAATTGCATCTTAAATGGGACTATTACAGAGTTTTCTTATCATTGTTTGAACTCTTACCTTATCATTTATGCTAATTGGGTCTAATGGTGACCAGCATGATATGCACATCTGATAACATGTCAGGTTGATTTGAAAACTCGGTCAAATATATCATGAGTTCAGCTACTATACTGGATTGTATGGTTGTCGAGTAAATTTCTAACTTTTATATTTCAATCAAATGGTGTATATAAATTAAGAATTAAAAAATTAAAAAATTAAAACAAAAAGTAACTAACTCTCTCTCACATGACTGACCAATGACCATTAACAATATAGTTACGCTAAACCTTGAGTCATATTTTTCCACCAAGAAATACAATCATGTGACTAATTATGCATAACCAATTTGTGTGAGCCAGGCCCAATCTGGCCCAAACCCAAACTATTTTACTCCCAAGTCCCAACACATTAGCTATTAAACCAAGCCCAGCAAATATTTTGTCTCCTGAAGTAGAAAAAAGAAAATGAAAGTTTAAGAACTAGAGAGAAACCAGAGAGCTAAAATTTGGAAAAGGAGTAGAGAAGAAAAGGAAAATTGATAAATCCTAAAATGAGTTTTCATAGAGCTGAAACATCTCTTTCTCGTGGTTCTCCTTCACTTTTCCTGTTGTTGAATGTTGATGCACCACTGCTCCTGGTTCTGTTGCCATGCCAGTTACTGTAAGATTAATTATTTTTTGTTCAATATATTGGTCGAAATTATTAGTATTGATTATTATTTTTTCTTTGATATAGTCTAATCATTTTTAGGAAGGTTTCCTAATTTTGAAGCATGTTTCAAAGGGTTAGCGATGAAACTCATGAACTATTAGCATTCATTTTTTATTTTCTTTTTTGTTTTCTTGGCATCTAAATGTAGAGAGACTTTACTCAAAGTAACAAGGAATATTTTAGCCTAATGGGGTGATATTTGAGGTGGCTTCGGTTGGTTTCCCTGATGCAGGGATTGTAGTGTCTGGGGTTGCTTTGTCGCTTTTGCCTTTGTGTTTTGTTTTGTTTGTTGGGTGTTTTTGCTCTGTTTTTGCGGTGTCTGTTGCTTCTCTGTGTTTGGGTGTCACTTTGCTGTTTGCTTTTCCTTGTTTTGCTTTGGCCTTCGATGGCCTGCTTTCTCTAATAATATTTGCTTTTCAAATATATATATATATTCTACTATAATAAAGACCCATATGAAGTAGGAATGTGGTTCACCACAATTTATCATTGGAAAACCATGGTTTTATTCGGTTCATGCCTAACATGTATAATTGGCCATAGAATCATATCCAATTCTCAGTCCATATTTTGTATCATTTCAAGCATGCTTGTTGATTACCATGTTTAATATTGCACGGGTAGATATTTGTATTTGAGAAGCTAACACGTATATTTCTTGTCAAAGTGGCTTTATTAATTTGTGGGATGCAAGAGAAAGAAGAGTGAGTTGTGCAACAGATGAAAGGGATTGCAGTGAATGTAAAATCAGAACTATCTTTTGTTGAATCCAATTTTGGATCATTCAAGGGGCAAGGAATGCATTGATTATGTCTGTTGAAGTAGATACTAAAGAAAGGTCAGGTAAGTTCATCAGATGTATAGTTGTGACAATATTTTTTTCAAGTTGTCTTGTGTGATTTGATTCTCCTCATCTTGTTTTTAGTTATTTGACATTAATTGTTTTGTTGTGCATATTAGGCAGGATTTTCTTGTCACTTTTCCCAACACTATGGCAGCTTACACATGCTTCACAAATGGCCCTGTTAATTAAATTAAATTCTTGCTATTGTGCAATTCTATATGCCTCAACCAGCATGAAAGCAAGTTATTACTCTCGATTTCTTTTAAGGAAACGAAACATGATCTCCAAGAATCAATCATCCATGATTCCATGGTGCAATTATTTTATGGTTCATTAGTTAGTTCTTCATATATTCTTCCACCATGAAATGCAACCTTGTAACCAATTTGTGTGATACCCAGGCCCAAACTATTTTACTCCCAACGCATCAGTTATCAGACCAATTCAATAATAACAAAGCCCAGCCCAAATCGGTCTTATCTTAATGATATATTGGGCTTTTTGCGGCGCATTAACAGCCCAAATCAGCCCATTATCCTGATTTTATTCGAATTTTTCAGATGAGTGAGAGCTAGAGTCTTGTTGTCTCGTCTAGTCTACTCACTCTCTCCCCTTCCGTCGTTCATCCATTGGTGACCCGATCACTGCCGTCAACTCCGACGACGATGCCGCCGCCGCCATCCAAAGCATAAGGCAGAGAAGCTCAAATGCATTGTAAATATAAAGATACTTTTCTCTATAATTCATATGAATATTAATCTATTAATATTCGTTGTCCGGTGACGTGCCCAGACACGTCAGAGCTATTTGCTTACGTGTTTGATGACCTGCCCAAGCACTTCATCACTTTTTTAAAAAAAAAATATTGGAAACGACATGTGTTTATAGAGTAAATGTTGGTTTTAATTTTGATTTCTACTTTATAGAGTTTATCATTGTAGTTCTTCAAGGACCGGTATTACACTATTACTTGGAGATAGATTGACGACACTTCTTCTTCTTTGAAAATTTCAGAAATTGCCCCAACACAGTTTTTACCTTGTTTAACAATCAACTCTTTGAAAATTTTGTTAAACAACATTGTCAAGTCATTAGAATTTATTTATTATTATTATTTTTTTTTCATGTGTCTTAGGATTTATTGCTTTTCTTAGGTTAGGTTAGGTTCGGTTAAGCTTTTTTATTTTCTTTTAATTTCAAATTTATTGTGATGCTACATATTCAATAGATTCAATAAATAAAAGAATTATTTTTTAATTATAATTCTTGTTTCTCATCTCATCTTCTCGCAGGTCTACTAATTTTTTTATTAAAAAAAATTATTCATATTTTACCCTGATTTTTCTATTATTCATATTTTCTATTAAAATTTTAATACTTTTTTAAATTGACCCCAAATATCATGGAACTTCCATTTTGTGTGGATAGAAATGGAGTTAATTTGTGATCAATCTCAACTAGTTGTTCCAAGGAAGAAATGGAGGAAGCCGGCAAAGTAATAATGGGATATTATTATATGTATTATATATAAACAAACACACAAATGAAAGAGTTGTTTCTCTTAAAAAAAATAAATAAATAAATAAAAAATTGTTTTTTATATTTCTCATGTGTTAATTATTTTTGAATGAAATATCAAAAGGAAAGTTATTCAGAAAAATATATATATATCATATCCAAGCAAAAATGTAGGAGAGTTGCCACTTGCCAATTGTCATGCGCAGTGTTGTGGGTGAGGAGGCTATGGGCCCTGTACCCCAAGCCCACAATTTTTTTTTTTAATGTGTTTATATTTTACCTAATATGTTTTGTTATTTACATTTTTTGTAAAACGGTTCACAGGTTTTTCAAACTACCCCACACTCCCACAGATTCCTAGAGCTGGCTTCTCCTCTACCGGTCACGCAAATATGCAATACAAGCTAATTTTAATAGTTGTAAATAGCTTACAATTAAAATGGTTGTTCATGTGGATCCGCCCCACCCGGAAACCGGATGGTGTAAACCAAAAAAAAAATGGTTGTTCATAAAAACTCCAAATCAGTTCATGAAAAATCGACAAATCCATACCAATTAACTTTCATTGTTTATTCACAGATCATATTAATGATCAAATCAGTCCCACTAGTAATGTTGTTAGGATCATATTTTTCGTTTCTTATTAATTTGTAATAGATGATAGTTATATGAGAGAGAGAGAGAGAGAGAGAGAGAGAGAGAGAGAGAGAGAGAGAGAGAGAGACCCATTTCTCAAAATAAAAGTTTTGTAATCGTGGAATAGATCATACACTTATATAAAAGATCATGTGTGACTTCTCGTGAATGATTGATGATCCGAGGCAAATACTTCTTTTCAATTTCTTTTATATTTTATTTTGAGCAATATAAATAAAAATTCTTTTTGACCACACAATTCTTAGAAGAATGCATGTGATTATCTTTTTAGTTATTTCCTTCCATATAACAGTCGATGATGGATCACAACAACTTTTATTCAAAATTTAAATTAATAAACTTAAAAAAAAAAAAAAAATTATCACGGAGATTATCTATATATATAAACCACATTTTCAAGGTTATATATCCTTTCCATTGAAAAATGGAAAATAACTAATATTTAAAAATAAAAATAAAAATAAAAAAATGAAAAGGTAGGATATTGCTTGCACAGAGATATAATTTTATCTAATTAAGAGTACTTTTTTTGTGGTTTAATATCTAAGAGTACTTAAAGATATATGTTATCAAACTGTATTACATTTGAAAATTAAACAAAACAATCTATTATCTCTTAATCCCTATATAAACTTACCACACTATACTAAAATGATCACAAACATTTAGCATTAATAGATTGAAGTTGAAGAGTACAATTTCCAAGTGTCAACAATGATGAAAAAGCTAGCAGTAGTGCTGTTCTTGCTTGTTGCTTGTTCAATTCAAGTTCAAGGTCTTGATATTGCTAAGGTACAACCCGCATGGCCTTTTTGGCATGGTTGGAATTTTCCACACCCGCCCCTTCCGGCCCCCAAGTGGCCACACCCATTCCCACACCCACCCCACGCCGCCCCTAAATGGCCACACCCGTATTTTTCAGATCCTAAGGTGAAAACGTGTTTGACAGATTTGTCTGCCGTTTGTGCTTGTGTGCATGATCTCTTCTCACCAAATCCCAAACCAGAATGCTGCAGCACCCTTCAAAAAGTCGGTGACGATTGTGCTAATTCTGTGTTCTCAACTCTATTTTTCAAAATGTTGGTGAAGCAACATTGTTCCTCAAACTAAAGCTTGATGATATGTGTTTTCTTTGTTTAGGAGTAAGTTTTAGAAGAATAACTGCTTAATTTTTAGTTTTCATTTCAGGAGATTTGGTGATGATTCAATAAATGAAATAGTTGTTATTATAATACCACATCAAAGCAAAATATCTAGCTAGATTGAGTGATCTTGATTAAACATATGTGAAAAAATAAAAATAAAAACATTAATAAATCGATTATAACTCATATATTCTTACATCCCCATCTTTATTTTATTTATAAAAACATATTAATAGAATATCAAATGTAAAAAAAAATAAAAATTAATGGGTCAGCTTAATTCAACCGTGGAGTCATTAACAATACTTCATATAGTTTTATATCCATAAATAATTATTTAAATAATAAAAGATGATTCCTAGCATGTTCTCATAAATAACAATTTTTGTTATGATTCGTGAATCCCAAATTCAGTGATGTTGCTGAGACTGGTAGATGTTTTGTTACGTTAAAACTTACTGCTGGGATCTATTTTTGATGTTAGCAAAGGCATTATTTGATAAAATCTCATGTCTTTTGTATACATCTTGTTAGCGAAGATGTCAAAATTAATTTATAGAAGAAATTCCTTGGAACTAAGCTTGCAGGCATACATGAACTTTTTTCATTTTCGAAAGCAGATATTATTGGTCTACTGAATAATCACCAAGACAAAGGACCCATGATTGCATACAAATATACAATACATTCATTCTTGGAGAATCAATCATCATTCTATGGTTATTTCGGATGATTTCGTTACACAAATGTATTGAAGAATACCAAGCAAAATGGATTCCTTTGATTTGCCAGCAACGAACACTAATTCTTGTTTGTGTGATTGAATTATTGAAATTTTATTTTTCTTTATTAGGAATTATTTGTTTTTTATTGCATATTAAGAAGGATTTCCGATGGAAATTTTCCACATTACTTTCCCCAACACTATGGCAACATACACATGCTTCACAATCTTCCCTGTTATTTGCAGACCTGATTACATAACATTTCATGTAAGTTCAAACTTACATGGAATATTGTCTTCTTTTATTATTTTCTTGTTTATGTGTGCAAGTTCAAACTTCAAACAGAGTAAGCAATTACAGTTCCTTTATAGTTTGTTGACAAAATGCTTTAAATGGTTCTAAAATTCCTTTCCATAGCCAACAGATGCCTTGCTTTCGATCTCATATCCGAATCCACATTTTTCTTCTCTAGCCCGTGGACTTGGAATGGAGCCTAAGTGTTGATTCTATATGTCGTATCCGAATCCCATGGACTTCAAAATGTTGACAGCAATGATATGTATATATGTTTGTGTAGTTCCATCTAGGTACTGAAATGTATATTTGTGAGTGTGTAGAATTTATTCTATAAGCTATATATATATTATTGTTTCAGGCTTTCATCATTTCTCATTAATTAGTATAATATGGTTGATTTCAAATGATTGTAAAGTCTACGAACAAACAGTGTTCAGCAAAGTACAGATAAACATAGAATTCGGAAGTAGGATCATAAGTTTCAAAGTAAAATTATTTTTGCACATACATACTCTTATCATAGGGGTGTGTGCACATACTCTTCCACATTAATAACAGGGACAAGAAATATGTTATCTGAAATACATTCTAGCACCAAAAAAGAAAAAAGAAAAAATTAGATAGCCACCGGCACACGAAGTTAATTATCTCGAAGAAAAAATTGAAAAGCACACGAAGAAAAAATTTGATCCTACTTCCCAATTCTATTTTTATCTCTACTTTGCTGAAATTGAAAAGCTTCAAGCGAATCAGTCTAGAGAGTTTAACATCTATCTGAATGATGAAATGTAGTTCAGCCCTGTCAGTCCTACATACCTAAATACGATCCACAGTATTCAGTGTAGCACCCATTGGTAAGGGAATGAATTCAGCAATAGTTAGTCACCAAGGTTCTGAACTATTAGCATATAATTATCCCTGCCAGATTAAAAGAAATTGTGATTTGATCATCAAAATGCTATTCTTATGAATTAAATATTTGTAGTCATAGGATTCGCAATTGACAATTTTTTTAAAGTCCAGATAAGGTCTAACTTTTAATCACACTTGTTTTCTTCACCGATAATATAATATTATACAAGATAAGATGAGATTAGCCAAGTGATACCGGGAGAAAACTCCACACACATGTTTATAAAATGCATATGGTGGGACTCGAACCCCTGAACCATTGTGGAAGGGTGATGTGCCAAATTACTGTAATATTTCAAAAATAAATAACATCTACTATACATATCTATATAGTTACACTTATAGTTATGAGAGGGAGTTATTTTATTTTTATTTTTTTAATTTTTCTTAATTTTCAAAAGTTCAAATGTTTAATTATTGTAAGCCATTTGATTGAAATCCAATAACGAATAACCAACCTGTAATTATACTGAATCTGTTCATGTAAATTAACTAAACATTTGGTAATTCCAATGCCCCAAGCTAGCCCAAACCCAAATATTTATTCCCAGCACGAGCTATCAGACAAAAGCAACAACCAAGCCTAGCCCAGCCCAAATTTTTAAAATTAAAAAAAAAAAAATAAAAAATAAATAAAAAATAAAAAAAAGGGAAAGTAACCGCTGCCAAACAAAGTAGAAAATAAAATGAGAAAGAAAAGAAACAGAGAGGAAACAGAGATGCAAGAGAGAGCTGAACCAACAAAGAGGAGTAGAGAAGAAAAGGAAATAGAAATAAGAAGAAAAAGAAAATTGATAAAGCTTGTGTTCTCATCCGTCATCTTAAAATTGCAATGGAGAACTCATTTCAAGGGGGAATCAAATTATTATGCAATGATGCATTGAGAAGAAAGGTCAGAAACAATACTTATTCACTTTATTCCTGTGTACTTTTAGTCGATCCAGTATATTTCTTAATGTTCGAAATTGTGCATGTTTGTACATTGTCAGGTTTATGTTTCACAAGGAGAGATTTATTGGATTTAGGATGAATGTAAATTTCTTGTCTTTGTACTTGGTGTTTCGCTGCATAGGAAGAGGCAGAAGAAGATCATTGTTAAAACAGTAGTAGTTAATTGATAGGTGAGCGGACCAGGGATGCGTCCAGAGGACGAATGAAACAAGGAGATAGCCAATCAATAATTTCATTCTGATGTGAGCAGAAGAGTCAGAGTTTCAGTAGGTATGCTTCTATGAATTCAAACGTGAGAGCCCAGGAGAGGCTTTTCCTGTTTTGAGGCTGTTCATGCTCACCTATAGCACTCCAAGTCTCCTCCCTCAACCGACGCTGGCTCGGTGTAGATCCGTTCTGAGTGGCATTAACAAAGACTTCCCCTCAGGTTATAATATAACAGAGTTAAAGTAGAGTAGTAATTATCTTTAATTATTTTTATGCAGCGTAGATATTGTAGGCCATGATCCTATTAATTTATTTGCTTTCAGATCTTCTCTTGAGAATATTTTCATTGAAGTGACTTTGGGTACCTAATTAAATTTTCTAAGGTATGCGGTACATTATTGTTTTCAAAACTTTTGATATCAAATTTTATGTATGAAGGCAGATCAAATTTCTTGTAAACTGGAACTTAAGTAAATATATAGTTACAAAATGTTTGTCCACCAACCGTACTGAGCTTAATTTTAATGTCAAATTGTTTTGAATCTGGTCTTCACATTTACAGCCCATATGAAGTAGGAATGTCGTTCACCACAATTTATCATTGGAAAACCATGATTTTATTCAGTTCATGCCTAACACGTATAATTTTCTGTCCATATTTTGTATCACTTCAAGCATGCTTGTTGATTACCATGTTTAATGTTACACGGGTAGATATTTGTATTTGAGAAGTTAACACGTATATTTCTTGTCATAGTGGCTTTGGTAATTTGTGGGATGCAAGAGAGAGAAGAGTGAGGTGTGCATCAGATGAAAGGGATTTCAGTGGATGGAAAATCAGAACTATCTTTTGTTGAATCCAATTTTGGATCAATCAAGGTTCAAGGAATGCATTGTTTATGACAGTTGAAGTAAAGAAAGGTCAGGTAAGTTCATCAGATGTGTGCTGATCCTATTGCTTTATTTGCTTTCAGATTCTCCCTTAAGATTAAAATGGCATTAGATGTTATTTTTTCAGATTAATGCCAATCAAAAGAAGCTGACAACAATACGTTGGTGGATTGTATTAGTATTATATTCCTTGAAAAATATCCTATTTATGTGATTTTTTGCCTCAAGGCATATCTATGTTTTCTAATTTCTTTTGTTCTATGCAAAGCTTCTGCTTATTTATCGTTGGATATTTATCTAGGTGTGTTTGACTTGTCACTTTCTCGGGAAAAGTTTAGAAAGAAAGTGAAGCAAGTTGAGAGAAAAACTGGAACTGGAAAAGTTTGTTAAAATTGATTAATAATTACACAGCTCATAATTGTCTTATATACTAGAATTTAGTCACATGTAAAATATGACTTGGTCTTCTGTTATTGGTACAGCTGGATTGCTTGAGATGACTTGAGCAAGAGTAGTTCATCCAACACCTTCCTGACTTTCTTTATGCTTAACATCCCCTCTCAAACTCAGTGGGGTATCTGTCACAGTGGGTTTGGATCTCAGAAACTGAAATCTTGGTGTTGATAGTGGCTTTGTAAACACATCAGCTATTTGATCTGTTGTTGGCACATGATTGATGATTAAAGCCTTTTGCAAAACTTTATCTCTCACAAAGTATAAGTCTAATTCAATGTGCTTAGTTCTTGCATGAAGAACTGAAATGTTAGCCATTGCTATTGTGCTGAGATTATCGTAGGAGGCTTAGTCTGTGTCACTTGCAACTCATTTAGTAGTGACTGAAGCAATGTTATTTCTGCAACTAGAGCTGCTAGACTCCTATACTCTGCCTCTGTTGAAGACCTTGAAATGGTGTGCTGCTTCTTTGCACTCCAAGTAACTAAATTCTGTCCAAAGAAAACACAGAATCCAGTTGTTGATTTTCTATCATCCGGGTTTGTAGCCCAGTCTGCATCTGAAAAACCCACCAAATTCAAGTTACTTGAAGAATTTTCTGACCTTGTAAACTGTAAACCAAAAGTTGAAGTTCCCTTCAAATATCTCAAAATCCTCTTCACTGCTTTCCAATGCTCATCCATGGGTGTTTGCATAAATTGACATACCTTATTCACTGAATAAGCTGTGTCGGGTCTTGTTATTGTCACATATTGCAAAGCTCCTACTACACTTCTATATTCAGCTGCAGATTCAAGAGGGCTACCTTTGTACATTGACAGCTGACTTGCAGCTGTTGTAACCATTGGTGATGGAAAGGCTCTTGCAGTCACCATATTGACTTTGTTAAGCAAATCCATAATATATTTGTGTTGCAAGAGATGTACTCCTTGTGCAGTATGCTGCACTTCAATGCCCAGAAAATAATGTAGTTCTCCTAAATCCTTTAAAGCAAATTGCTTATCAAGATCTCTTACAAACTTATCAACCTCCTTATCATCACTACCTATGATGATTATATCATCAACATAGACCAATACAAAGATTGTATAAAGATCAGTGAACTTGAAGAACAAAGAGCTGTCTGCTTTGGAAGCAGTAAATCCAAACTTTGTCAATGCATATTTGAACTTGTCAAACCATGCACGGGGAGCCTGTTTTAACCCATATAGCGCCTTATGCAGTTTACACACCATTTGAGGACATTTTTCTGAAATGAAACCAGGAGGTTGACTCATATACACATCCTCTTCTATTTCACCATTAAGAAACACATTGTTTACATCCAATTGCCTTATTTTCCAGCCCCTTGCCACTGCTAGAGAAAGAAGAACTCTCACAGTGGTAGGTTTTATTACTGGACTGAATGTCTCAGTGAAATCAAATCCTGCTACTTGGTGAAACCCTTTAGCCACCAGCCTTGCTTTATACTTCAAGAGAGAACCATCTGGATTTCGTTTCACTTTGAACACCCACTTTCAGCCAATTATTTTTCTATTCTCAGGTATAGCCGTATAGGTACCAAAGACCATGTTTTATTCTTTATCAATGCTTCAAACTCTGCATTCATTGCTGCTTGCCAATGTGGATTTGATAGAGCTTCTTGCACTGAATTTGGTTCTCTTTCCTCCAGTTCTACTAGCCAAGCCTTAGGCTTGTGAATCCTGGCCTTGGCTCTAGTAATCATAGGATGATGATTAACAGTGGACTGTGGTTGATGAGTCTCAGTTCTCACGGTTGCTGAAGAATCTGGTACATGCAAGATTGATGAATCTGAGATTGATGTTTCTGAGCTTGAAGAAGGTACTGCAGTGGCTGTAGGCTGTATATCTGAAGAGACAATATGATCTCTTGGTGTGAAAACATGTTGAGCAGCAGGAGGATGAACTTCAGTTGACTGATCTGAAAAAGAATGAAACACGGGGGGGAAACAAATGAGGTACTGAGGTATTCTGAGAAGTCCTCCTTTCAAAATCTGGATCACAAATTTGAGAAAAAGGAAACATTTTCTCATTGAACACTACATGTCTTGCTACATACATTCTTCCTTGTGTGTTGAGACACTTGTATCCTTTATGATGAGAGCTATATCCTAAAAAAGTGCAAGGTGAACTTCTAAACTGTAGCTTGTGTTTGTTGTAGGGTCTAAGATAAGGATAACACAAACATCCAAACACTTTGAGGTGCATATAATCTGGTTTGCCCTGAAATAAAAGCTCAAAAGGAACTTTTCCACTGAGCAGTGGTGTAGGCATACGATTAACCAAAAAAGTAGCTGTAAGAAAGGCCTCGTCCCAAAATCTGAGAGGCATAGATGCTTGTGCTAGTAGGGTAAGTCCTGTCTCTACCAAATGTCTATGTTTTCTTTCAATGAGTCCATTTTGCTCATGAGTGTAAGGACATGACTTTCTGAAAATAATTCCAAAAGACTTAAGAAAAGGTTCAAGAACACTTAATCCTGTTCCACAATCAGTTTGAAAAATCTTTATCTTGCAAGACAGCTGAAGTTCTACTTGCTTTTTAAATTGCATAAAAGCTTGTTGTACCTCACTTTTAGTCTTCAAAAGACATATCCAGGTGTACCTAGAATAGGCATCTAAAAAATTTACATAATACTTATAGCCATTTGAAGAGGTAACTGGTGCAGGCCCCCAAACATCTGCTACTACAAGTTCTAAAGGCATTTTGTAAACAGTTTTTGAGTTTGAAAAAGGCATCTTGTGAGACTTACCCAGCTGACATGCATCACAAAACACATCATCATTTTTAGAATTGAAAGACACCTTGCATTTGTTTAGAATTTGCTGTAAAATTTTGGAGGATGGATGACCCAACCTCTTGTGCCAAAGATGCAACACCGAATTAACATTTCCAGGTGCAGTATTTACAGAGGTAAATGCACACTTATTTGAATATGATGTAGTCTTAGCTGGGTTAGTAGACTTCTCAAGAGGCAAGTCAAACAAATAGAGACCCTTTCTGAGAGTACCTTGAAGAAGTACTCTCTTTGTATGCCGATCCTTCACTAGACAGAGATTAGAGTGAAACTCAATGAACACATCATTATCCTTCACTAACTTGGAGACACTAAGCAAATTTTGTCATATCAGGTATGTGAAGTATATTTCTCAAGAGAAATGTATGTTTATTAACTGCAAAAGAGTTAGATCCAGATGAAAGAATATTCAAACCTGCTCCATTGCCAACATACATCTTCCCTTTCCCTTGGTATTCAGCTTTATTCATCAGATTATTACCATCAGGAGTACAGTGGTCTGTAGCTCCACTGTCTGGGTACCAAACAGGATCTGCTACCATTTCAGGAGAGGCAACCATTGCAGACATTTGACCTCCATTTATACCCCCTCCAAAGTTATTACTTTGACCATTGTTAGAAATCTGAAAAGTCTGACTGAAGTGATAGTAACACTTTTGAGCTGTGTCCCAAGCGATGACAAATCTGACATTGAGATCGATTATTATTGTTTCTTCCTCTTTCTCTGCCTCTTCTGCCACCATAAGAATACTTAACATGAAAGTCACCTATATTACTTCCACTACAGGTCTGATTAGAGCCTTGAGTATTTCCTCTACCAAAGCCAAAATGAGCACCACTAAAAGCAAACTGTGCACAACTACTTCCTTTCTTGTATTGATTATAGTTAGGACCAGTTGCAGCTAGATTTACACTCAAACTCTCATTTTGAGAGTGTTGCTCAAAACGAGCTTCATGAGTGAGTAAAAGCGCCGTTATCTCTGCCATTGAATAAGAGGTTTGCAAGGAAGTTACCGGAATAACAAAGGGATCATATTCTGGCCCCAAACCATTAAGAATGTACATTATCTTATCATCCTCAGTCATCATGTATCCTGTAACGGACAAAGCATCTGTGATGCTTTTCCTCTTCATCAAATATTCTGTCATTGACAGTCCTCCCTTCTTGAGAGTCTGCAATTGAAGCTTCAATTGCATGATATTTGCCTTGGATTGAGAAGTAAAAAGCTTCTCAATTGTGTTCCAAGCCTCCCAGGATGTAGCACATCCAACAAGTTGAGGTAAAATTTCTTGACTGATGCTTGAGAGAATCCAACACAACAAGATCTGATCTTGTTGCACCCAGTCTAGATACAAATCATTCACAGAACCATCAAGATTCTGCTTATGTGGAGGCACAGACGAAAGATCAATGTAATGAGAGAGTCGATTACCTTTAATCGCTGCCAGAATTTGTTGCCTCCAGAGTAGGAAATTTTTATGATCGAGTTTGACCGTGAGTTCAAGCTTCAACGGTGTTAGAAACTTTGATCCATTTACAGAGAGCTGTGGTATAGCAGTTGGATTCGCCATTGTTGCGGAAGCCATGGAGTTGAGCTCTGATACCATGTTAGACTTGTCACTTTCTCGGGAAAAGTTTAGAAAGAAAGTGAAGCAAGTTGAGAGAAAAACTGGAACTGGAAAAGTTTGTTAAAATTGATTAATAATTACACAGCTCATAATTGTCTTATATACTAGAATTTAGTCACATGTAAAATATGACTTGGTCTTCTGTTATTGGTACAGCTGGATTGCTTGAGATGACTTGAGCAAGAGTAGTTCATCCAACACCTTCCTGACTTTCTTTATGCTTAACAAGGTGAATCAAATTGCCTTGCCTAGATGCATTGTGAACAAAGGTTAAGAACAGTTGATGCCTTAATCCTCATAATATTTGAAATTTTGCATGTTTGAAATTTCTCGCCTTTCCAGGCCATCTTGCGCTTTGTTAGCAATCTGAGTTCCTATCTGGTATTCTTCATCAAGCATACAAGTAAAACGCTCTGCAGGTGTAGGCCCTTTTGCATATCTTTGCTCTTTGCAGCTACTGTGCTTGATCTGAATGTTTGACCTAACCAAATTATGAGATGGTCTTTGTTTTATCCCCCAATTTTAGAATGCGATTCGATTTTTGATCAAGTATCTTATTTTCTGTGCACGGCAAGTGGGCAAAATATTCCTTTGGTTGGAATGTGATTCTGCATCTCTCAACAGGAAGGGTAGAATTTGACTAGGTTGATAAACCAACAGATTCTGATGACTCCTCTGTACAGCCAGTCAGCATGATGAGCTGTATAGCTGATGATCATACCATGTCCAACCAGGATTGGTGGTTAGATTTTGGTTAAACTATGGTTAGTTAACTAAGGTTAGGATAACAGATTTCTGATGTCACTATAACAGAATTCTGTTATCAATTGAGTTTACAACTCTCTGATATTAGAGGTCACGCCTTACGTGTGTTGTAAAAGTCTTTGTATATAAAAGCTAGCTGAAGCAATAAGCGTGATCATCAATTTTAGAAAATACTGAAATGAAATCTCTCTGAAATATTTTCTCTCCATCTCAATGGAGTTTATCAAAGACTCTGTTCTTCTTTCTCTCTCAGACATTTAGTCGAACATCTATTCATTTATAACAAACACTTTACATTCTTTTATGGTATCAGAGCCTTTTCTGACCAACGTCATGACAACACGATCTCCAGTCCAGAATCAGCCACGACCTCCGGTGGAAAATCAATCTCCAGCTCAATCTCAGACTTCAGTACCAGCTTCTAGTCAGAGTCACTCGCAAGTTGCTGCGCCAATGGAGTTTTCCTCAGTCTCGAAGTGTATGAACTACAACCTTCCAATCAAACTTGGCAAGGATAATCATTTGTACTGGAAGGCACAGGTATTAGCTTCTATTCAGGCCTTGGATTTAGAAGAATATATTTGTGGTATAAATGAACCAAGAAATAAATATATTTCTGTAGAAGTCCTAAGTGAAACTGGTGAGACTGTGGTAGAAAAAAGGTTCAGTCAAGAATATAGTAATTGGAAACGTATAGATAAGCTTCTTATAAGCTGGATTTACTCTACAATAAGTGAAAATCTCATAGGACAAGTTATTGGTTGTCAAACATCCAATGAAGTTTGGAGTCGAATTGAGAGATTGTATTGTCAACAATCTTTAGCCAAAACTGCTCAGCTGAAACAGCAGCTGCAAAATGTCAAGAAAGGATCTAGTTCCGTGAATGATTTTGTTTTGAAGATTAAGAATCTAGGTGATGCTCTTATGGCTGCTGGTGAGGACATTAAAGAACGTGATCTTGTTACTAGTTTAGTGAATGGTGTAGGTCATGAATTTGACTCAATTGTATCAGTTATTACCTGTCAAAGATGTATTTCTTTGGAAGATGCACAGTTTATGCTAATGATGCATGAACAAAGAATTGAACACCTGAATTCATCCAGCCAAATTGATGTTAGTCAAGTTAGTGCAAACTTTGTTTCCAACAACTTTCAAGGACAAAGAGGTCAAAGAGATGGAGGTTATCATTCAAATAGGGGAGGTTATCGTGGTCGAGGAGGTAGAAACAATCGATCTGGTGGCAGAACAAATGGTAGAATTCATTGTCAGCTATGCAATAAACCTGGACATGGTGCTTTGAAGTGTTACTTTCGTTTTGATCAGGCTTTTCAAGGACAACAACAGCAACATCAACCACCGCAGAGTCAGGCTTTTTATAATGAAGCACAGACTCATCCTCAAAACTTCAATGCTTTCTACAATCAATCACAGCCTCAGCATCAACATTTCAGCAGGCAATCTCCTACTGATTCCGCTGCAATTCAATACAATCAAATGACTGTTGAGCCTCTGAACAATTACCACCAGAGCACAGCCTTTCTTGCAAAACCTGAAACTGTCATTGATCCTGCTTGGTACATGGACAGTGGGGCAACCAATCACATAACCTCTGATTTGAGCAATCTTTCCATGAAAAACAGCTATAGAGGTAATGATAAACTAATAGTAGGTAATGGAGATCAACTTTCAATTTCTCATACTGGTAACACACTTGTCAAAGCTCATACACCACCCTTTCAGCAGTTACAGCTCAGAAATGTCTTACATGTGCCTCAAATTGCCAAGAATTTGCTTAGTGTTTCAAAGCTTACTCATGATAATAAAGCTTTTGCTGAGTTTTATGCTAATGAATGTGTTGTTAAGGATCTCACTTCGAAGAAGGTTCTGCTCCGAGGAACTCTTAAGGATGGTCTCTACCGTATGCATCTTGTTGGGACATCTCAAGCTAACTATGCAGATTTTCCGAATCATCATCATGACAGTGGTGTGATGTCAAGCTCATTCAACTTGACTCATGCAAATAAATCTGATTTTGGCGATGTGTACAGGCCTCAATCACATGTTACATTTTCTGCTGCTTATGCTACTGTAAATTTTGCTATTTGGCATGCTAAATTGGGACATCCTGCCCCTTTGATACTACAAAAAATGTTGAATCATGTTCATTTCAATAAAAGATTTGTAGTGCCTAATTTCTGTGATTCATGTAAGCTTGGAAAGCTTCACAAGTTACCATATTCATCTGTCCCTATTACTGCAGCAGGTCTTTTAGACCTTGTGTATTCTGATTTATGGGGGCCTGCACCAGTTCTTTCCACTGAGGGTCATCGTTATTATGTCTCTTTTATTGATGCATACACTCGGTTTACTTGGTTCTTTCCATTAAAGCTGAAGTCTGATACACTTGGTGTTTTTATTAACTTTCAAAAAATGGTGGAGTTGCAGTTCAATAGGAAAATAAAGAGCTTGCACTCTGACATGGGAGGTGAATTTACAGCTCTTGTTCCTCACCTTACAAGCTGTGGCATTCAAATTCGATATTCTTGTCCATACACACCCCAACAGAATGGTGTGGCTGAAAGAAAGCACAGACACTTGGTGGAAACTGGTCTCACCATTCTTGCTCATGCGAAACTTCCTCTCAAGTTCTGGTATGAGGCTTTCAGCACTGCTACTTTCTTGATTAATAATATGCCCTTAGCCACATTTGGTTTTAAATCCCCATTTGAGAAACTTTACAACAAACAGCCCAATTACAATTTTTTTAAGACCTTTGGCTGCAGTTGTTTTCCTTATCTAAGGGATTACAACAGACATAAGCTTGGCTTTCACACCTCCAAGTGCTTGTTTATTGGGTATAGCCCTTTGCATAGAGGATATAAATGCTTACATTCTTCAGGAAGAGTATACATTTCTCGGAATGTTGAGTTCAATGAGCTTGAGTTCCCTTTTTCTCAGCTTTTTCCTTGTTCATCAATGTCTGTCACTCAACCTCAGCCTCCTAGTATTCCTTTTTCTGCAGTCCAAAATATCTTGTCCACCATACCACATAAGCCTTCTGTTATTCGTCACAGTCCTTCTCTTGTCCCAACTGCAGCTGGTTCACCTGTGCACCAGAGTTCTACTCCAACTGCTTCTCCTTCTATGCATAGTCATAGTCCTCTTGCTGCTCATCATAGTCCAGCTGTTCCCGATAATTCCAATTCTTTTCCTGTCATTTCACACCCTCCTATAATTGTGCCATCTCATCCTATGCAAACTAGATCAAAGAGTGGCATTTATAAGCCTAAGGTCTTTCAAACCAGTGCTAGTGTTTATCTAGGTGCTGTTGAGCCTACTTTGGTCAGGGTTGCTCTGCTGGATCCTAAGTGGAAAAAGGCAATGGATGATGAATTTGAGGCTTTGCAAGCCAATCACACGTGGACTCTTGTTCCATTTGATCAATCTATGAATGTTGTGGGCTCTAAGTGGGTTTTAGGATCAAATACAACCCAAATGGCAGTATATCAAGATACAAGGCAAGGTTGGTTGCCAAAGGGTTTCATCAAACCCCTGGCCTTAATTTTTCGGATACATTCAGTCCCGTTGTTAAGGCTTCCACAATCCGAGTCATTTTTTCTGTTGCAGTCTCCTATGGATGGCCTATTGAGCAAATTGACATCAACAATGCTTTTTTGAATGGGGACTTGACTGAGGTTGTTTACATGGCACAACCAACTGGTTTTGTGGATAATTTGAGGCCCCTTCATGTGTGCAAGTTGAACAAATCATTATATGGTTTGAAGCAGGCCCCTAGGAGTTGGTTCACTAAGCTTCGGTCTGCTCTTCTCTCTTGGGGTTTCCGCAATTCAACTTCAGACTCTTCCCTTTTTCTCAGGTTTTCTGGTTCAGATTCTATCTTCTTGTTGGTGTATGTGGACGACATTTTAATTACGGGAAACAATCCTATGCTTATCAAACAGGTGATAGCTACCTTGCATCAGTCCTTTGCACTCAAAACTCTCGGTCCTGTGAATTATTTTCTTGGCTTTGAAGCCTTTCGTAATTCAGCTGGTTTGTTTCTCACTCAATCAAAGTATGTCTTGGACCTCCTACAGAAAACCAATATGTCTGATGCAAAAGTGTGTGATACACCCATTGCAGCTGGTACCAAGTTGTCTCTGTTGGATGGTGATCCTTTTTCTGAGCCATTTCTTTACCGCAGCACTATAGGTGCTCTTCAGTACTTGACAAACACACGGCCTGATATTTCGTTTGTGGTTAACAAACTCAGTCAATTCCTGAAAGCTCCAACCGTGGTGCATTGGCAGGCATGCAAACGTGTGCTGCGTTATCTCAAAGGCACTTCTTCTCTTGGCATTCACTTTAAGCCCTCGTCCTCTTTGTCTCTTACAGCCTTTGCGGATGCTGATTGGGCTAGCTGCGTGGATGATCGTCGCTCCACGAGTGGTAATTGTGTGCTTTTGGGTGGTAATTTGGTGTCTTGGTGCTCTAGGAAGCAGAAGGTTGTCGCTCGGTCCAGTACGGAGGCTGAGTATCGCTCTATTTCTCAGGTTACAACTGATATTTTATGGCTTCGGTCTCTTCTTGGTGAGCTTGGCATTACGATTTCTGGTCCCTCTGTTCTATGGTGTGACAATATTGGAGCAAATGCCTTGGCACAAAATCCTGTTTTTCATCAAAGGACTAAGCATATTGATATTGACACCCACTTCATACGAGAGAAGGTTTTGTCAGGAGAGGTTGATGTTCGTTACATCCCAACAGAACATCAAGTGGCTGATATTTTCACTAAAGGCTTTCCTCGTGATCGGTTTCGGTTTCTCTGTGACAAACTTCAGCTTGTGGCTTCGCCCCAGTTCAGTTTGCGGGGGAATGATAAACCAACAGATTCTGATGACTCCTCTGTACAGCCAGTCAGCATGATGAGCTGTATAGCTGATGATCATACCATGTCCAACCAGGATTGGTGGTTAGATTTTGGTTAAACTATGGTTAGTTAACTAAGGTTAGGATAACAGATTTCTGATGTCACTATAACAGAATTCTGTTATCAATTGAGTTTACAACTCTCTGATATTAGAGGTCACACCTTACGTGTGTTGTAAAAGTCTTTGTATATAAAAGCTAGCTGAAGCAATAAGCGTGATCATCAATTTTAGAAAATACTGAAATGAAATCTCTCTGAAATATTTTCTCTCCATCTCAATGGAGTTTATCAAAGACTCTGTTCTTCTTTCTCTCACAGACATTTAGTCGAACATCTATTCATTTATAACAAACACTTTACATTCTTTTATAGGTTAGTGCTAAAGATAAAAATTAATATATATATTATTGTAATTGTTGAAATGGATAAAATAAGATCTAGTAAGTCTTTTTTGGATATGCTGTGTGATGATCTCATTACTTTCATTCCTTTCAAAAATTTATCTATGAATATGTGATAGCTAATTGAGTTTATGTCTTCACCTTAATACTTCAGTTCCTCCACTTATTTTGTCACTGAATGATACACTTTCAAATGATTGATGCCCTTTAAAAATAATAAATTGTTTGTAGAATGCTTCCTCATGCCAATTGCAGATCAGCATGAAATCCTAATGGAGAACAAACTTTCAAGTGGAAGCAAATATTTGTCAAGATAGGTGAAGGAGAAAGTTTTATTTGACTAAAATACAGTCCATGTAACTGCAGCTACATTTATTTTAGATCATGTTTGCATCTGAATTTCTGAAATCATATTCAGTTTCAGATTTTTCAATCTCAGGGAGAGGAATTGGCCATTGGGTTCCAGAAGAACATAAACTTCTTGTCTCTCGAATAAGTCTTTCACATAAGGTGTGTGATGATCTTATTACTTTGTTTCCTGTATAACTTCCCCTAAGAATATTTGATAGCTAATTGAGTCGGTCTTGGCCTTAATACTTGTGTCCTTCTTCCACATTCTACTGGAAGATTCTGCCATAGATGAATGAGTTGTCAATTGATCGATGCCTGTCAAAACTTTCGATATCTTTGTCTTGTATGGCTCGAAGAATCAATCTCATATGATGGTGTGTGACGTTAAACTATACAAGTGGTTTGAATATGATATTGATTTTCTATCAAGTATTTTTTGATTTCTTAATTTTTGACAATGTTTCGTCTCGAATATTAAAGTTAAAAACTAATTTGATTTCTCTGTCAAAGTATTTTATACCATATAGTTGATCCAAGCTACTTCATGCAAAAGATTTAATTATCTGTAATGCACACTTCTTTCTCTTAGTGCCATTGATGGTCCTTTGACAGAGTACACAAGCTTCACAATTAGCCTTGTCAACGGTAGACCTGATTACATACCACACTGCATGTAAGTTCCTCCTCGAACAGAAACAAAGCAAATATTATATTCTTTTATCTATTGTTGTTTACGTGTGTAAGACTAAAACAAAGAAATCAATCATGAGTTCACAAGTTATTTACTGACAACAGAGGCTTCTTGATATGAGTTCAAGATGCCCTATTGAGGCTGTGGCTTTATTAATTTTTTTTTTATTTTATCATATATTTTATTTTTGATGCAGGATAAGTGGGCAAAATCTTTGGTTGGAATTCAATTGTGCATCTTTTGATAAGCCGAACAACATTTGACTAGGCCAGTCCTTTTAATAGAAATTACTGTAATTAAAATACACTAAATTAGAGGAATCTATGTGTTGACCTTAATACATTTTCATATATGGTGTTTGATAATTTTTCTTCAATTTGATAGATAATCGAGTCTATGTTGTGACCTTAATACATTGGTATCCTTCTTCTCTGGCATTCTTGGCTGATTTCTTTTTATTGACAATGCATGGTCAAGCGATTGATACCCATCAAAATTGTAGATGCTATTCTCTTGTACTGCACGAAGAATTCATGCCAAATGTTGTTACGTCATTAAACTAGGCAAGTGACTTTGAACATCTTATTTGATTTTCTAACTTATGGTATGATCTTTATATAACTAATTTTCTTCCCTCTTGATATGTTTGTACAGAGCATATTCAAGGCAAGTGTGGAACAGACACCAAATTCCAATTGAGAATCTCAATTCGGAGGGAATCAAATTTTCAGGCCTAGTCAATAAAGGTTGGGAGCATGATTCCATCTATCTATAATGGACATTTTTGAGTAACTGATAGCATTTGGTTGATAACTGAAATACAATCCATGTAATTGGCTATGTCCGATTGAATATATTTACTACATGCCTCTTAATGTTAAAATCGAATCTGACATTGTCAGATTAAATATTACCGAGGAAGATTTTAGAATCCAGGGGAACCTCAGAGAAAAAGAAGAAAAGGAATGTCAAATGTGATGAGAAGATGATTTTGCTTCAGCTCTTTATTGGCAGACAGACCCAAGCGAAAGCATCACCAACTCGCCGCATGCATGCATGAATCAACAGAACAGGATGCAGAAATCTGCCTAATACTGCTGTATATAAGAACTTGTACGTTTATTATCACTGGTATTGTTGTTGTTAATGTAAAGTTAAAACAGAGGAACCTCTTTTCCTTCAACATAAATAAAGTTGAAACTTCTCTTGTGCTTCTCCTTCACATTTCCTGCTTGGTGGCTTTATGTTGATATTCTTACTTTTTCCAGTTACTGAAAACTGTAGTTTGCTTTAATATTGGTTTATGTATATGACTTTATCCAAGTTATTTTCTTAAGTATATACTATTCATAAATTCATAATCAAATGATGGTAATGAGATACTAGAAGGTTTTTGATACATACTTCGTTTGAAGAATAACAAATTGACTTGGAAATGATTCTGAAATAGTCACATGGCACAAATTAATTAGCAAAGATTCTTCTTCTTTTTTTCAAAAATAATAGTGGGATATCTTTCATGGCATCTACATATAGAATACATTACTCAAAGAATAATATGAAAGCTGAGGAATATTTCAACCTAGTGAGCAAAGCAAAAACTGGTTTTGCTTGAATGCTGGTTTTGGTATAGGGCCTTATCCAAATTTTTTCCCAAAGTATTTACTTTGGAAATAATATATTAATTAATCATATAATCAGATATTTGATTTTTATTTGATTTTTATTTTTTTGCATTGAGAAGCTCAGTTGTAGCATTTTTTTTTTTTTTTTTAGAGAAAATAAACGTTTCTTTATTTTTATAGATTAAATATTAATTCTCAAAGGAAATCTTATTCTTTGAGTGCCTATGTCCATCAGTAATGACTAATGGCATCTAACAATACCTTAAATTTTACATGTTTCAGGAGATAGAAGTAAGTTTTTTCAAAGAAAATACTTTTGTAATAACTTGGAAAAAGAATTATACCAAATCCATCTTCAAAGCAAGTTTTCACTTGGCCACAGTATAAAAACCTGAAGCATATGGCAGCATTTTCACATACAATTATACAAATACTCAATTTCTCAGATTGTAATTGCCATTCAAATTACCATCTCTCAAAATTATGGCTGATGCAATTGTTTCCATTGTCTTGGAGCAATTGGCTTCAATTGCTCGTCAACAGATTCAACAAGAAGTGACACTAGTAAGGGGTGTCAACAAAGAAGTAAAAAGGCTGACTAGCAATTTCAAAGCCATTCAAGCTGCGCTCATCGATGCAGAGCAAAGGCAAGTGAAGGAGGAAAGTGTGAGAGACTGGCTAGATAAGCTCAAAGATGTATCCTACGATGCTGAAAACGTGTTGGATGAGTGGAACAGTTCAAAGCTGAAATTGCAAATACAGAGAGCTGAAAATGCTCTTACGCTTAAGAAGAAGGTATGTTCCTTCTTCCTCTCTCCATGCTTTTGTTTTCGACAAATTGTTTTGCACCATGACATAGCTGTCAAGATAAAAGATATAAATGAGAGTCTAGTTGATATTGCTAAAGAAAAAGCTACGTATAATTTTAATATGGTTGGGAGTGTCGAACAACCTCAACGAGTAGAAACTATCTCATTAATAGATGAGTCTAGATATTTGGTCGAGATAAGGAAAAAGATAGTTTGTTAAGCAAATTGTTGTGTGAGAGTAGTGACGAAAAACAGGGCATCCATATCATCTCACTTGTAGGGATGGGAGGAATAGGAAAAACAACTCTTGCTCAACTTGTTTATAACAATAATGAGGTGAAAAAGAGTTTTGAAAAAAGAATGTGGATGTGTATCGGATACGTTTGATGTGTTGAAGGTCGCCAAAGCTATTGCTGTTGCTTTAGAATGTCCTGCCTCTGAAATAGTTGATCTGGAATCTTGTGTACAAAAGATTTCTCAATCCATTAGAGGAAAAAAGTTTCTTCTAGTCTTAGACGATGTCTGGACAGAAGACCGTAATTCATGGGAACCATTACACCACTGTCTAGGGAATGGTCTTCCTAGAAGTAAAATTTTGGTTACAACACGTAAGCAGACAGTTGCTCTTATGATGGAGTCAATTGATGTTATCCCAATTAAGGAGTTGTCTGAAGAGCATTGTTGGTCAATGTTCAAATGCTTAGCATTTTCTGGTAGATCTGACTTGGAGTGTAGAGAACTAGAAGATATTGGTAAGGAAATTGTAAGTAAGTGTAAGGGTTTGCCTCTTGCAGCAAAGACTATGGGGAGTCTCTTGCGCTTTAAGAGAACTAGAAATGAATGGGAAAGTATCTTAGATAGTGAGATATGGGTACTTAAAGAGTTTGGGAAGGATATATTTCGTGCTCTGATGCTTAGTTATAATGACTTGCCTCCTATGGTCAAAAGATGTTTCTCATATTGTGCCATCTTTCCGAAGGACTACCAATTAGATAAAGATGAGTTGATTAAGTTATGGATGGCTCAGGGTTATTTAGAATTAGAACAAAATAAGGAGATGGAGATGATAGGTGAAGATTATTTTAACATCTTAGGGACACGCTCCTTCTTCCAAGAGTTCATGAAAGATGATATTGGTAACATCGTACGATGTAAGATGCATGATATTGTACATGACTTTGCTCAATTTCTCACCAAGAATGAATGTTTTGCCATGAAAGACAAAGATTTTGGAGAATCAAGCATTGATGTTTTGTTTGAGAAAGCCCGTCATTTACTTTTGATGGTTGATAAAAATAGTTCATTTCCTATCTCTATTTGTAATATCAAAAGACTGCGTAGCCATTTGATTCAATTTGAAAGAGGTGACCATTCAGTTGATAGAGTCTTGCTTAAGTTTTTGGGTCAAAATACATGCTTAAGGGCATTAGCAATGGCGGGTACTTCCAATTTTGATATGATGACCGGTTGGAATATTTCAAATCTAATAAGATTTGAAAAACTTCCAAGAGAGATAGGAAAGCTAATACATTTGAGGTATCTTGACTTAAGTAAAAATAAGGGGTTAGAAATGTTACCGGAAACATTATGTGAATTATATAATTTGCAAACCTTAAATATTTTTAAGTGTAGGAGTCTTAAGGAACTACCTCAAGGAATAGGGAAGTTAATCAACCTAAGACATTTAGTAAATGAGTATACTAGTTCTCTAAGATACATGCCCAAAGGAATTGAGAAATTAACATGTCTTAGGACATTAGACGAATTTTATGTGAGTGACAGTGATTATAGTAGCAAAGCATGTTCAATTGAATGTTTGAATCAATTTTGCCACCTTGAAGGATATCTTTGTATAAAAGGTTTGGGAAATTTGACAAATGTAAGTGAGGCCGGGAGAATACAACTTACAAATAAGGAAAACATTTATAGATTGTCATTAAACTTCAGCGGGTCCGGTTCGGCGAACAATGAAGCAATTCTTGAAGCTTTGCAACCTCCCCCAAATTTACTACAGTTAATAATATCAGAGTTCGCAGGCACGGTGTTACCCAATTGGATGACGTCATTAACCAATTTGAGAGATATATCTTTGGTTAAATGGATCAACTGTCAGCAACTGCCTCTATTAGGAAAAGTGTCAACTCTTGAATCAATATATATACAGGGAATGGAGAGAGTCAAAAGAGTGGGTAATGAACTTTTGGGATTAGAAAGTGATGACATTACTTGGTCTTCATCATCTTTATCGGTTATTGCTTTCACCAAATTGAAATCTCTCTCATTTCTTGATATGGAGGAATGGGAAGAGTGGGATTTTGGAAATGAAGATGATAATATAACAATCATGTTTTCATCTCTTCGTTTATTGGAAATTCGAAGATGCCCCAAATTAAAGGTATTGCCAAAGCAGATTCTTCAGGCACCGCTGGAAGTTTTGTGGATAGATCGGTGTACTATTTTAAGGGATCGTTATAGAAAGGGGACGGGAGAGCATTGGTCCGACATCTCTCATATCCCTAATGTCAAAATTGATAGTAAGTATGTGCAAAGAGATGGCAGTTCTACTCTCTAGAACGGATAAGACAAACATGCATCCAAATCCAGGTATTTTCTTCTCCTCCTACTTCATTGTTTTTGGTTTGAACGATTATTACAGTTTATTTATTGAACACTGTAAGTTGATTTAAATTAATTAACAGAAATTAGCGATTATCACTGCTTCAGCATCACCGAGCGGCTCGGCTTAAAAGGCGCCTCCATCGTTGTCTCTTCTCTAAAGCAGGTTTGTTAGCTGTTGATGTTATACGTATTTCAATTTTCATTCTTTGTATTGGTTTGATTTGAATTTGTCTGGGTCGATAAAAATTGTACATTTTGTTGTAAAAATCAAAATTTATTTTATATATATGATGTAAATTTAAAGAGTCACGGTTGTTTTTGGTTAATTTGTTGCAGAAAAATGTGGATGAGGCAGTTGATAAACTGAAAGCTAAAGGAATTGAAGTAATCGGAATTGTATGCCATATATCAACAAATGCACAGTTTAAGTGAGCAACTAACTTAAATAAGCTATTAAAAAAAAAATTATCTTCAAACAATATTTATTATTAATAATTTCATTCTTTTGTGAGCAGAAGTGGAAGAGTTGCAATAGGTATGCTTCCATGAATTTAAACGTGAGAGCCCAGAATGTAGCACTCCAAGTCTCCTCCCTCAACAGAAACTGGTTTGGCATTTATCTGTCCTGAGTTGCATTGACGTAGACCTTCTTCAGGATAACATATTAGAGGTAGATATTGCCAGCCAAGATCTTATTACTTTCTTTTTCAGATCTTTTCCTGTGACATAATTTGTAAATTTTTCACTGAAGATTAAAGCAGTTCACAGAATCAAAATTATATCTTATTGTTTAATTCATTGAACTTCCGAATGGTTGCAACAAACATCAACCGTAGGAATTTTCTCCTCCTTTTAGTAAATTCGTTATTGTTTTTAAAAGTTTTGATATCTATTTTAATTAAATATATAGGTAGAAGCTTAATTTTGATGTCAAATTGATCCAAATCTAGTGGTTCACATTACAAATTTACAACCCATTTGAACCATTGAAATGCGAGTAGATATTTAATGGTGATTTAGACATTTTATTCAGCTTTGTCCATATTTTGAATCAAGTATTCGGTGATTATCATAATTTATTGTTACATGGATAGATATTTGATTTGAGAAAGGTAGCTTTGGTGGTTTGTGGTTTGTGGTGTGCATCAGTAGAAGGAAATTTTAATGGATAGAAAATCAGAAACATCTTTTGATTATCATAATTTATTTGAATGCATTGTTATGACTGTTGGCACACTTGAACATTTGTTTGATCACTCATTTTTATTATGTACAAAGCATCCATGTTCTTTCATTGGAAATAAAATTGCATTGGGGAACCGCATTTCAAGGGGAATCAGACTATCGTGTCGAGATGCAATGTAAAGAAAGGTTAAGAGTAATTCTCTTATCAATTTTTGTATGGGTATATTAAGCTGATGCCTTGCACTTCTTAATGTTTGAAATTATGCATGTTTGTAAATTGTCAGGTTTATGTATCACAAGGAGAGGTATATTGTATTTGGGTGGCATGTAAATTTCTGATCTATGCTTGGTGTTTCACTGCATATATAAGAAGATGCAACAATCGAGATAATCATCATTGTTAAAAGTGAGTTGGATTTCTCAAGTGACTGCAATTTAATAGCGTAATGAAGTGATCAAAACCGGACGTGTCCAAAGGAAGGATGGAACAAGAAGATAGCACAATCATAGTTTCACTATGATGTGCATAGAAGAGTCGAGTTTCAATAGAATGCTTGAAATGAATTCAAACCTGGAACCCATAAGAGGCTTTTGCCAGTTCCGAGATTCCTCATGCTTGCTTGTAGCACTTCAAATCTACTACATCAGCATGTAGGTGCTGGCTATGCAACTCTAATTAGCTGTTGTTTGACTTTGTCTTGGTGCCTTGCTCCCCCACACAACACTGATGAGCATGTCCCTCAGGTTAATGGCACATATATATTATAGAGTTGAAGTAGAGTAGTGATCAAATATCTTTAATTATAACACATGCTTGATATGGTAGGTGATGATATTTTTACTATCTTTGCTTTCAGATCCTCCAGGAAAGTATGTCATAGCTTGCTTGTGGGTTTGTTATTTTATTTTATGGTGAGAGGTATGGTTTGAATACACAATCTTTGACAATCTTTTTTCTGTCGCTTCTTTTTATATTTTCTTAATTTTTCTGCACCAAGCACCCAGATTCTGATCTTACTTGACGATAAAATTTCGTGGGAAGGAAGGAAGTTGTAATGCCTGGATGCGTCGAGAAGAAAGGTAAGGGACAAGTATGTGTCATTGCTAGTGAAAAACCGTCTTATCTAAAATTAAGAAAACTGGATAATCTTTTACATGCTTCTGATCTTTTGGAATCATTTTTTTTAATTTTCATGTTTAAATTAGAAGGTAGATCAAGTATGATAGAAGGCAGTGATGTTTAAGTAGAAATACAGACATAATCAATTTGTAAGTGCATTAAGTTGGAGGGATATGACAAATTTTGCTACAAAATATTACTCAAAATCTTATTGGTCAAATTCTTTAGACCTTGATCTCATACGATTTAGTCTCAGTTTTCTTAAAACCATTATCCATATCCCTCTTTGTTGAAATGTTAATACATGTGACTATATCTATTCTGGTAAACTAAATTTTGTCCAATATATGTTAATACTTTAGCATTCTTCTTCCATGTACCACCGGTGAATTTTGCAATTGAAGGACGAATAGGAGAATTGATGTCTAATGACAATGTGTGACATAAACTATGAAAGTGCCATTATATATCTTATTGAACTTCTATGATAAGGTATTTCTCGATTACTTAATTTTTGACAGACTATGTTGGTAAATTTTTTCGCATGTACAAAGCTTCCTTTATACAAATGTAAAGATCAGGCATCAAATTTTAATGCAGATGACATTTAAAGAGGAAGTAAATTTTGATCCTAGATATCTTGTCAATAAAGATTAAGGACAACGTTTTGTTGAACAGTTATTGAAATTTTGACTACTTTACAACATTTGATTGACAACAGAAACACAATCTAGGTAACTTTGACGCTAATCTAGTTTGGATGTTGTATACATATTTCTCAATGTTTAAACCATACCGATAATTGTTAGGTTTTTCTGCTTAAAAAGAAACCAAAAATGGAGATGACCAGCTGGATATCATAATAGTGTGGTTGATGGACAACTAATATGTCTCGATCATGCTTGAATCAATGGAACGATGATGACTGGCTGCAAATTGTTTTATCAGCTGTATGTATTACAGTTGTTGACAAGAAATGTTACAGCATGTCATTTCAAAAGTTATACCGAACATATACTTACTAGTTGAAGGTGTGTGCAGGTTCTTCATTCTGAATGTGTCTGTGCTATGGACCACCAAGATGCTTCAGGAAACAATAAGCTACTCCAAATGTTGGTTTGTTACACATTCTTGTTTCCGGAAAAGTCTGGTTTTAAATCTTAAGCTTCTGCGTTGAACAGATTCAAATTGATCTTAAGCTTATGCATATGATGGTCATATTTTGAGGATGAGAAATAAGGTCAGCATAGTAGCATCACGATCAATGCTATTTAAATTATTTTGCAGCCATTTGAATTAAATGATATAACTAACCAAAGTTTTGCTCACTTTCAGATCCCACACACATGGTCTGTGCTATTTCAAGCACAAAAACTGATGATAAGCTGTAATGCACGCTCCTTGCTCACAATGCCGTTGATGGTCCCATGTGTTAAAAATTTGGCTCACATTACCAAGTGTTCGAAATGGAATTTGATCCAAACAAAGTTCTATTGATGCGAATAAGGTGTCTTCACAAAGAGGAGATCAAGACGAATGCAATGGCAAAATTGGCTTCAGAAACAGAGGTCGGACGTGCCAGCACGTGTTGTCGGTAGGCCGCCGTTCTATGGGTGCATGAGAGAGAGAGAGTTGTAAGCTTAGGGATTGGTTGTAATTGGGGTTTGAGGGTAGAGACAATACCGAGTGTATAGTTGTGACAAAATTTTTACCTAGTGATATTTTTCTCTCGTCGTCGTGATGACCGTGGTTTTTTCCCAACTTGGGTTTTCCACGTAAAATGTGTGTTGTGTGATTGGATTCTCGTGTTTTGTGGTGCATATTAGGCATGATTTTCGTGTCACTTTTCCAAACACTATGGCAGCATACACATGCTTCAGATATGGCATTTGTATGCTGAATAAAAATCATTCCATACATGATTACATACCATTCCATGTAAGTTCCTCCCGGACTAAAAACCACAAATTATATTCTTCTATTGTTTTCTTGTTTGTGTGTACAGAGTTAAAACAGAGCAAGTAATTACAGTTCATTTGTTGTTTATTGGTAAAATGCTTAAACCAGTTTTAAACTTCTTGTTCAAGCTTAATGATATAATTTCAATGTCTCTGTTATCTGAAGTAGAAGATCCTCAAACACTAAAGTCAAATGGGGAGAGCCGAGCACAGGAGGAAATAGCAACCAAGTAAACAGACCAAATTGAGCAGCCATCAAAATTTGAGATTATTTGTAAATGCAAAATTACATGATATATTGAAAAGTGTTTTTTATCATCAGTAAATTATTTTTATTTCCCTTTTTTTATCCTTTCTTCTTATTTGATGTAAGTGGAACCAAAGCCTATTCTTTTGAGTAAAATATTTCATGTCCTTTTTTTTCAACAAAAAATGTTCATGTCCTTATAGCATCAAATTAAAATACCTATTGTAACCAATTTGTCTAGTACCAAGGCCCAAAGTGGCCCAAAGTGGCCCAAACCTAATACATTCTATCAGACCAATTCAATAATAACTAAACCCAGCCTAGCCCAGCCCAAATTGAAAAATAAATAATTAAATAAAAGGAAAGCAAACAACCGTCATACAAAGTAGAAAAACAAAATGAGAAAGCAAATGAAAGAAAAGAAACAGAGGCAAGACAAGAGAGTTGTTGATGCGCTGTGTTGTAATTTCCAGCGGACTTGCACCACTGCACAAGTTACTGTAATACTAATTAGTTTAGTAGGTTTTTTTTTCTTTTTTTTTTTTTTTTTTTCAATATAATGGTCAAAATTATTTCTTTGATATATTCTAATCATGGGTTATACTACCTTACTGGTCCAATAACGTTATTGGAGTTAATAACAACCATTAGATTGGATAAAAACAAATCCTATGGATGTTATTAAAATTTGAAATTAATGTTTTTTATTACAGTAAAAACTTGAAACCCTTTCAACAGGTTTCTTTTTATTTTTTTTTTCAAAAAAATAATAATTGCAAAAGATAAGAAAGTATACAGCTAATAAAAGATTATTTAAAAAAAAAAATGAAATATGACAATTATTGGATTAACATCTTGATAGAGAAAATAAAAAAACCGTGAAATTAATCAAACCTTGAACCACCAATTCTTTAATCTTCAGCTTTTTTTTTTTCTTTTTTTTTTTTAAAAAAAAAAAATTCTAAAAGAACCCTAAACAAAATTTGCTTTCATTCATCTTCACCCCCTCCAGAATCCTAAAGAGAGTCTTGAAGGTAGTGGTTGTTCACAGATTTATTAGAGAATATTCATTGTTTTTCTCTCTCGCTATCTGTGACTTCAAAAAGAGGTACTTTGTTTGTCTCTTAATAAAAATCATGTGATAGTTTTTTGAACTTAAATTTTTGCATTGTTTAATTTATTTATTTTGTTGCTTTACTGTATTCCATGTTTTTTTTTTTTTTTGAGCAGTAGTGAATGTGATTTGATGTGAGGTTTAGGGTTTTTTCTTCTTCTAGTCTTGGTAGTTTCAAAACTAAGAAAAAATAGACAATAATAGAGAAAAAACTGATGTATTGTACTTTAAAAAAAAAAAACTGATGTATATCAAAATCGTAAATAGTCCGAATTTGCATTGTTTAATTTATTATTTTTGTTGTTTTATTGTATTCCATGTAATTTTTTTTGGAGCAGTAATCGATGTGATATGTAATTTTTACACAACATATATATTTTGTCACATATATAAATCAAGTTATTACATGTTACGTTAAAATTGTTACGAACTATGACTTTATTGTTACATATCATATCAGATTTGTTACAACATTAAATCATTACCACATACATCTTAATTAAAAAAAATTTATGTAAAACTTGTTACATAATATGAATATTTTGTTACACATATAAAATGAGTTGTTACATGATACAACAATGTTGTTATGACTTACAACTTTATCTTTACATATTAAACCAACGTGCAATTGTTACCACAAACATTTTAACTACAACTTTCTACGTGAAACTTGTTACAAAACACATATATTTTGTTACCCATATAAACCGATTTGTTACTTGCTATGGTAAAGTTGTTACGAGCTACGACTTTATTGTTACATATCACTTAAAATTGGGGTGGGGAGGCTAAACAAAGTGGAGTGATATAGTCCAGTTGTGTCCCACTAAATTATTAAAAAAATTATAAGTCAGAGAGTGTGCTCGCTAAATTATTAAAAAAAATTAAATATTGGAGAGTGATGGATCAGAAATGATAAGTCAGAGAGTGTGCCCGCTGAATTATTAAAAAAAATTAAATGTTAGAGAGTGATGGATCATAAATGATAGTGTGGTGTGGTGTGGTGTCGGTGTGGTGCTGTCACCAGAAATGAGTATGAGAGTTCATATATAAATTTTTTTATTTGAAAAGTTTGGACCAGGCTACAGCCTGGTGTGGTCTCCACTTGCCTCCACCCTTGATTTAGTGGGACACAACTGGACTACATCACTCCACTTTGTTTAATTAAAATGAGTTGTTACATGATACGACAACGTTGTTACAACTTACAACTTTATCGTTACACATCAAACCAATGTGAAATTGTTACCACAAATATTTTAACTACAACTTTCTATATGAAACTTGTTACAAAACACATGTATTTTGTTACCCATATAAACCGATTTGTTACTTGCTATGGTAAAGTTGTTACGAGCTACGACTTTATGTTACATATCACTTAAAATTGGGGTGGGGAGGCTAAACAAAGTGGAGTGATATAGTCCAGTTGTGTCCCACTAAATTATTAAAAAAATTATAAGTCAGAGAGTGTGCTCGCTAAATTATTAAAAAAAATTAAATATTGGAGAGTGATGGATCAGAAATGATAAGTCAGAGAGTGTGCCCGCTGAATTATTAAAAAAAATTAAATGTTAGAGAGTGATGGATCATAAATGATAGTGTGGTGTGGTGTGGTGTCGGTGTGGTGCTGTCACCAGAAATGAGTATGAGAGTTCATATATAAATTTTTTTATTTGAAAAGTTTGGACCAGGCTACAGCCTGGTGTAGTCTCCACTTGCCTCCACCCTTGATTTAGTGGGACACAACTGGACCACATCACTCCACTTTGTTTAATTAAAATAAGTTGTTACATGATACGACAACGTTGTTACAACTTACAACTTTATCGTTACACATCAAACCAATGTGAAATTGTTACCACAAATATTTTAACTACAACTTTCTATATGAAACTTGTTACAAAACACATGTATTTTGTTACCCATATAAACCGATTTGTTACTTGCTATGGTAAAGTTGTTACGAGCTACGACTTTATGTTACATATCACTTAAAATTGGGGTGGGGAGGCTAAACAAAGTAGAGTGATATAGTCCAGTTGTGTCTCACTAAATTATTAAAAAAATTATAAGTCAGAGAGTGTGCTCGCTAAATTATTAAAAAAAATTAAATGTTGGAGAGTGATGGATCAGAAATGATAAGTCAGAGAGTGTGCCCGCTGAATTATTAAAAAAAATTAAATGTTAGAGAGTGATGGATCATAAATGATAGTGTGGTGTGGTGTGGTGTCGGTGTGGTGTTGTCACCAGAAATGAGTATGAGAGTTCATATATAAATTTTTTTATTTGAAAAGTTTGGACCGGGCTACAGCCTGGTGTAGTCTCCACTTGCCTCCACCCTTGATTTAGTGGGACACAACTGGACTACATCACTCCACTTTGTTTAATTAAAATGAATTGTTACATGATACGACAACGTTGTTACAACTTACAACTTTATCGTTACACATCAAACCAATGTGAAATTGTTACCACAAATATTTTAACTACAACTTTCTATATGAAACTTGTTACAAAACACATGTATTTTGTTACCCATATAAACCGATTTGTTACTTGCTATGGTAAAGTTGTTACGAGCTACGACTTTATGTTACATATCACTTAAAATTGGGGTGGGGAGACTAAACAAAGTGGAGTGATGTAGTCCAGTTGTGTCCCACTAAATTATTAAAAAAATTATAAGTCAGAGAGTGTGCCCGCTAAATTATTAAAAAAAAATTAAATGTTGGAGAGTGATGGATCAGAAATGATAAGTCAGAGAGTGTGCCCCCTGAATTATTAAAAAAAAGTGGTATTATCACCAAAGTCCCTAGTTTTTCATGAATTGTCACCTTTTTAAACGTCTTTACCATATTCATCACTTTAGTCCCTCCTTTTTCCAAAACACATCACTTTGGTCCATTTGACCAAAGTTTGACAGTCAACTTTAACTTAATAGGTTAAAGTACACTTTTGCCCTTGCTATTATATAATGTAAATGAAATGGCAATTTTAACCTTAAATTAAAATGAAAATCAGAAAAATTATTAATAAGTAAATCATTAAATAATAATAATAATAAAAACAAAGTAACAACCCCAAAAAAATTCATCTTATTTTCCCCAATTTTCTGACATTTGCCTGTTCCTCTTCTTCTTCCTCACGCCATTTTCATATACTCAAATCCTTTTAATTTCTTTTCCTTCCAATCTTTGGAAGATTAAATAAATTTAAATGGTATGTTTTAATTTATTTTTTTTGTCGTTGGAAGCAGATATATCACACAATAACACTAATTTACACATAATCTAACAAAGTAGATATTTTTAACATAAAATATTTCATACCCAGTTTTCCTCTTATTTTTCTTCTCTTTTTTTTTTTTCTTTTTTTTTTCATCATCATCAACATAATATAATTTTCCCCACAAAATCAGAAACTTTAAGGAAACGAACACATAAAAAACATCTCAATAAAGTAAAAAAAAAAAGAAGTAATCATCAGATACACAATCCAGTCAAAGGATAAAAGGGTGTTCATTTGTTGTTTAAACCCAGTAAAAAGTTAAGATTTTTTATACAAATAATACTAACCCAATTAAAGAAATAGGAGAATATGGTGATGATGATTGATAACCCATATTTTCAACTTTCATTATTTGAAAATCTGGGTTTTAAATTTTTGAGGTGGAGAGGGGAGATTGAGATTGAGATGGAAAAGAGATAGAGATAAAGAGAGAGAAACGAGAGAAGAGGAAGCTTAGAGAAAAATTGAATAAAAATAAATGTGGGTCCTCTCTTTTTTCTTCTTAAATTAATTTCCCACTTCCCAATGAACCCAATCCCCTTTTTGGTTTTTTCAATTGTCTTTTTTGTCTTTTAATTTTTTTTTATTATATTTAGTATGGTCCACATGTTGGAAAGCATGTCAGGAATTTGAAATTTAATTTGTTAAAGACTAAAATGTCCTTGGATCTGTTATTTTTGACTAACAAATGACTAACGGAAGGACTAAAGTGATGTGTTTTGAAAAAAGGAGGGACTAAAGTGATGAATATGGTAAAGACGTTTAAAAAGATGACAATTCGTGAAAAAGTAGGGACTTTGGTGATAATACCCCTAAAAAAAATTAAATGTTGGAGAGTGATGGATCAGAAATGATAGTGTGGTGTGGTGTCGGTGTGGTGCTGTCACCAGAAATGAGTATGAGAGTTCATATATAAATTTTTTTTATTTGAAAAGTTTGGACCGGGCTACAGCCTGGTGTAGTCTCCACTTGCCTCGACCCTTGATTTAGTGGGACACAATTGGACTACATCACTCCACTTTGTTTAATTAAAATGAGTTGTTACATGATACGACAACGTTGTTACAACTTACAACTTTATCGTTACACATCAAACCAATGTGAAATTGTTACCACAAACATTTTAACTACAACTTTCTATGTGAAACTTGTTACAAAACACATGTATTTTGTTACCCATATAAATCGAGTTGTTACATTCTAAGTCAAAGTTGTTACGAGCTATGACTTTATTGTTACACATCATGTCATATTTGTTACAACATTAAATCGTTACCACATACATCTTAATTAATTTTTTTTATATAAAATTTGTTACATAGTACGAATATTTTGTTACCCATTAAAAATGAGTTGTTACATGATACGACAACATTGTTACAACTTACAACTTACAACTTACAACTCACATCGAACCAATGTGAAATTGTTACCACAAACATTTTAACTACAACCTTTTATATGAAACTTGTTACACAACACATATATTTTGTCACCCATATAAATCAAGTTGTTATATACTACGTTAAAATTGTTACGAGCTATGACTTTATTGTTACACATCATGTCAGATTTGTTACAACATTAAATCATTACCATATACATCTTAATTAAAAAAATTTATGTAAAATTTGTTACATAATACGAATATTTTGTTACACATATAAAATGAGTTGTTACATGATACAACAATGTTGTTACAACTTACAACTTTATCGTTACACATTAAATCAACGTGCAATTGTTACTACAAACGTTTTAACTACAACTTTCTACGTGAAACTTGTTACAAAACACATATATTTTGTTATCTATATAAACCGATTTGTTACTTGCTATGGTAAAGTTGTTACGAGCTACGACTTTTTTGTTACATATCACTTAAAATTTGTTACAAAATTTAAATTGTTACCACACACATCTAAATTATAATTTTTTATCCAAAATTTGTTACATTGTACACAAATTATGTTACACTTAATTTATCATATAAAAAATAATAAAATAATTATAAATATTTAAAATGAAATTTTAATTCAAAAATTATTAGGTTACAAATATTTTATAAACTTATATCAAATAAATATTAATTTCCAAATATAATACATCAAAAATATTTTAAAAATTAATATATTTATTTATTTATTTCAGAAAATAATAATAGTTTCAAATATAATTTTTTTTACTATTTTAAATATGTTATATTATAAATGTTTTATTAAATTAAATACAAATTCAAATAATAAAAAAATATCACATATTTATTTAAATCACATAAGATTATTGTGAGGATATGCACCATCCTTATCTAATTATCATTTAAAATTATTTAACATAATTATTTAAATTAAATTAAATTGGATTATTATATTTTTATAATAAAATAATTTGAAAGTAACTGGTTAACTGGTTATAACCAGTTACTTCATTTTTTTTCAAGTGCTTGGTTGCCACATGTCAACCTAGTATTGAAGGAATGTTGTAATAAAATTCCAATAACGTTATTGGGATTTAATCTCCCAATAATGTAGCCATATCCTCTAATCATTTATAGGAAGGTTTCTTAATTTTAGGAAGACGTTTCAAAGGTGTGGCGATGAAACTCATGAGCTATAAAAGCATTCAATTTTTAATTTTTACTTTTTACTTTTATTTTGTTTTTTGTTTTTTTTTTTCCTTTTTTTTTCTTGGCATCTAAATGTTGAAACTTTACTTGAATAACATGGAAAAAGCCCAGGAATATTTTAGCCTAATGGGCAAAGTGAAAACTAGTATGCTTTGATGTTGGTTTAGGTATATGGCTTTATCTAAGTTGTTTCCCAAAGTATTTGTTTTGCAAATATTTATATACCAATTAATCATAATCAAATATCTGAAAAAAAAAAAAAAAAAAAAAAAAAAAAAAAAAAAAAAGGTGTTGCATTTATAAGAACAACTGTGTGGAATTACACTTATTGCTATCATATACTAATCATAATCAAACAAGTCTTGTTTCAATGAGGTTACTTGAATAACAAGGACAAATCCCATGAATATTTTAGCCGTTGAATTAGTGGAAAAATGTCACCTTTTTGAACTGATTTGGCACCCAAGTGAGTGTTTTAATAAGTTAAGTTTAAAAGACACATATTATCATGAAATACCAAAATTGCCCTTAGACAATCATTTTTTTATTCTGTTTGTACTTCCCTAGCCTCTCCACACTTCCAACAAAAATGACAATAGTCCCAACTCAATAACTCTCTCTCTCTACGATAAACTTGTCCTCTACAAATAAAAGTTCAAGGTTGCCTCCCCTTTCTTCTTCAACTTAGAAAGAAGTGGGTGTTCTTCAGTATAATAAGGTAATATCTCTCTTAAATATATACTTCTTTTCATTTGTTCACTTTTTCCGTTCCTTTTCATTTGTTCTCCGAGTCTTTTATAAACCTTAAGCCATTATGAGAATTTTGGATCTCCAAGCCTTTTAAAGCTCTGTCCAAGCTTTTTAAACTTATGCCCGAGCTTTTTAAAGTATTCTCCGAGCCTTTTCAATGAATCAGTATCTGAGGCTTTTCAATTATTCTCCGAGCCTTTGGCTTATTCATTAGGTTTGTCAATGAAGAAGTTTCCGAGCCTTTTCAAGTAGTCCCCGAGCCTTTTCACGTAGTGTCCGAGCCTTTTCACTTACTGTCCGAACCTTTTAAATATCCTCACCCGATCCTTTGTAAATGTAATCTATGAAAATATTTAGTCCTGAGTTTTTATTAATGGTCTATGATGATTAATTTGACAGCATCATGAATCGGGTTAGAATAGTAATATCTTACAACGGTCGATGCGAGCAGTTAGGGGAAGATCGGGTGATCCCTAAAGTATATCGGTCTAACTGAGAGGACAACTGGAGATGTGATAGGGAATGATATTCCTTCTCGTCAAAATACCCAACAATTTGGATCCTTTAGCGTTAACAACCAATTGTTCACACAGAGGAGTGGCACCGAAGGTGGGGAAAACATGTGTGATGTCCCACCGGTAGTGGTCGACCATGCAGATGTAATTGAACCTCAATTCGGTGATGTGTTTGGTTGTCAAATTGAGATAAATGATGAGCAGAACATTGAGCAGTACAATGAGCATGTAGATGATCTAGAAAATGTGGACGAAGAGCCTGCACAAATTCAACACGTGGAAGATGTGTACAAGGAGTTAGTTGCACTGCACCAGATATGTCTGGGACTTCCAAGGTCCAGCATAATGTAACTGCATCTGATTTTGATAATGCGACAACGTGAGTTATTCCCGGAGCAGATTCATACTCGTTTGGTATTGGTAGAAGTAGCACCTTGGCAATGCAAGAACCTATAAGCATGATTTATAAAGGTCTATTTTTTCAGAGTAAAAATGATTTGAAGAGGCTAGTTAACCTTTTTGCAATGCGGGAGAACTTTGAATGGAAGGTGAAAAGGTCCAATAAGACAATGTTACATCTAGTTTGCATCATTAACGACTGTACGTGAAAATTAAGAGCATTGAGAAGAGATTAAGAGACTTACTTCCAAGTCAGAAGTTTTGTCAACTAACATAGTTGTCCCTTGGAGGAGATTCACCATCGCCACCGACAAGCTAGTGCAATCATAATCGGAGAAGTCGTTGCACATAGACTTCAACAACATGATGGTCGTCTCATGTGTCCTAAGGACATAATCGCCGATATGAAAATAATGTATGACATCCAAATCATGTATAGTAAGGCGTATGATGCCATGCAATATGCATTGTCATTGACATATGGAACGCATGAAGAAACTTTCCAACTTTGTCATATTTTGTATACGTTCTGAAACAGTAAAATCTTGGCACAATCACCAACTTACAATGCGCAGACAATGGTAAATTTCTCTACTTTTTCATGTTGTTAGGGTCTTTAGTTAGAGGTTTCCAGAGGTGTATGCGTCCTATAATTGCAATTAATGGTACCTATTTGAAGGAAAGATTCGTTGGGTGCCATTAGGGTTACACATTTTCCCCCCGATCCCCATTTCCCCATGCCCCCATCCCCATTTGGGGAATTTTTTGGGGGGAGAAATAGGGAAATGGGTGGGGATGGGGATGGGGATGATTTCCATCCCCAAATTGAAATGGGGATGGGAGGACCTCCCAAAATTAATGGGGAAAATGGGGAAATGGGGATGGGGGGAAGGGTCTCCCCATCCCCATTTCCCCATTTCCCCCCAAAAATTATAAATATAATTATATATATTTTTAATTTTTTTATTATTTGAAAACCTAACTATATCAACCTCATTTACTCTAATGGGTTATTGAAATACTTTATTTTGTAATGGATTTTCTTTTATATTTGTAATGCACTAATAGAATTTATTTTGTATTTATAATGAAATGCTTTATATATATATATTTTACAATTTTTAGTCAAATGGGGAAATGAGGAAATGGAAAAACAGGGAAACGGGAAAAAAATGGGAAAAACGGGAAACTGGGATTGGGGATGGAAGTACCTCCCCTCAAAAATTCCCCATCCCCATTTGGGGGGGGGGGGGGGGGGGGGGGGGTTTGAAAAGTGGGGGTGGGAATGGGGATGGAGGGACCTATATCCAACCCATTTCCCCAATGTGCAATCCTAGGTGCCATTATTAATCATTCGAAAATGAACATACATAATTACATATTGTCAAAAAAGAAAGAAAAGTATAGGTGGTGTAGTTTCAAAGCGAAACTTTGGCTCTATTGATGCAAATTGCATTTGGTTTATCTCCAAAAGGCCCAACAAAATGCCAACCGGTAGTAGACTTCTAAATTATTGGAGTCTTCGACTATGTTTTCATGTTATAATATCTACTATGAGGGTATATACCAATAAAGAACGAAAAACAATTCAAAATCCATATTGCAGTAGCAACATTAGGTTACCTTTTATATGATTGTGTTTCAAAAAAATAAAAAATAAAAACTTTTATATGATTGTAAATTATTTTTTGAGAATAAGTTTTCATTTTTATAAGGAAATTGCTGGTCAGTACCCAAGCCATATTGACAACACAAACCACCCAATGGGGTGTTGCCACGTGGCAAAACTCTTTTGCTTTTTTCATTTTTCTCTTTGCTTTGGATTACGTAGCAAGCAATGAGTGGTGTGGTCAGCACCTTGGGTACTGACTGGTCAATACCCAAGCATTGTCCTTTTTATAATAAATTCACATAATTTTAATTTTTTATTATAAATATAAAAGTATTCTATTTGAAAATTATTTTAAATACAAAATTAAAATAAATAGATATCAAATTATAATAAAAAGTAAAGCACGTGCAAGAAAGAAAAAAAAAGTTTAGGTGGTGTAGCAACGAGCCCACACACACGGAATATATATATATATATTTTTTGAAAGGCACACCCTCGGAAATTGAAGATGTATTTTCAATTTTCAAAGCGATACTTTGGCTTTATTGATGCAAATTGCAATTGGTTTATCTTCAAAACGCCCCACAAAATGCCAACTGGTAGCATACTTCTAAATTTTTGGAGTCTTCCACTATGTCTTCATCATCATGCTATAATATCTAATATTGCAGTAGTAACATTAAACCATCTCCAATGCATATGCCAATGTCAATGCCAAATTTGGCATAAAAAAGTATAAAATTCTATATTTGGCACATCCATTTAGCATTGTGCTCCAATGCACAATTCTATTTAAAATGCTATTTTTATTATTTTATTAATTAAAATTGTAAAAGTAAACACTTACCATTAATACATTCATTATTTCTTTTAATACTCCAATGTAAAGTTCCATTAATGCATTTATTATTTTATTTAAAATATATATATAATGACATTTTTATAATTAAAAAAGGAGCATTTATTGTTGTGCCAAATTTGGCATATGCTATATTATGTGCCAAATTTGGCACACAATATAGCATGGCATACAATATAACATATGCCAAATTTGGCATATCATTTGGCATTGCATTGGAGGATGATTTTTGCACTTTGTGCTAAATTTTATCATTGGCACAAGGATTTAACATAGCATTGGAGATGCTCTTAGGTAACCTTTTATCTGATTGTGTTTCAAAAAAAAAAAAAAAAATTTTATAGGATTGTAAATTATTTTTTAAGAATAAGTTTTCATTTTTATAAGGGTAAAAATGATTTTAATCCCTCTAGTTTGCCCTATTGTTCCGTTTGGTCCCCCTAGTATCAGGATTGGCCCGTTTGGTCCCCATAGTTTAGGTTTATTGTTGGTTAGGTCCTTACCGTCCAATTCCGTTAGGGTTTTTAAAAAGTCTGTCTATGGGACAAGGGCAAAATGGTAAACTCATCATAATGTTTTCTACAAAATTTATTTTAATATTTATTAAATTATAAATATTTTTAAAAAAATTAAACAATAAATAAATATTAAAAATTATAATCTAATAAAACTTTTCATGATTTATTAAAGGTTTATTAAATAATAAATATTTTTTTAAAGAATGTTTAAAACAATAATAATATTCATATTCTCTATCTCAAGTCTCAACACATCCAAATACCGTAAATCCATAGTCAAACCAAAACACCATAAATCCTATAAATAAATAAATAAAAAAAAAAAATTGAACAAAACAAAACTAAATCTAAAAAATTTCAACACCATACACAAACCCAGATCATCTCTTCTCTTCTGTCTCCCCATTATCTTCTTTCTCAAAAACCCAAATCAAACCCGATTCATCTTTCTCCCCCACCCCCACCGAATCACGACCGTTTCTCTCCAATCTTCTCTTCTGTCTCCCCATTATCTTCTTTCTCAAAAACCCAAATCAAACCCGTTCATCTTTCTCCCCCACCCCCACCGCATCACAATCGTTTCTCTCCAATCCCACCCTCTTCCCCAAGCCTAATAATCATCTCTCTCTCGTGTTCTCGATCTCTTTTGTGCCTTCGAGCAGCCAAGCCACCGCCGGCATATGCACGCTCTCCGATCTGAACCGTCGCTCCAGGATCGACTCTGATTTCGACTTCGACAGGCCTCAAAAGTACTACACTGGAGGCAAGAAGAGGATTGTTGAAGCTGATACCTGAAGTAATTATAACAACTAAACTATTTTTTTTTTTATTATTATTCTTGTGGAGAAATTTTTGAATTGTATTGTTTGGAGTTGTGTTTTCAATGAATAAGAAGCAATTTTGAAGTAAATTTGAGTTTGTCTGATTTGGTGTTGATTGGGTTTAGGGTTTGATTTGAATGTGTTTGTTTGATTTGAATGGGTTTGGTGTTGATTGGGTTTAGGGTTTGATTTGAATGTTTTTGGTTTTTGATTTTTATCATTAATTCCATTAACTGCCGACTGTTTTTGTTTTTTCTTTTTTTTATCCAATTGCTGTCCGCTTGAATCTGGTGGAGGATGTGGAGATGGATGGTTCTGGGGGTGATGTTGATTCTGGTGATTGAATATGGTTTATGGGGTGATGTTGATTCTGGTGATTGAATATGGGTTATGGGGGTGATGTTTAATCTGGGTTGGGGGTGATGATCGAATCTGGGTTCTGGGTTTGTTCCAAAGTTCAATCTGGTAGGATTGATTTTGATTTGTGGATTTGATGATGATGATGATGATGATGATGGGTTTTGTTAAATTAATTTTAATTTATTTATTATATAATTCTTTAAATCTGGAACAAAAAAATTTGAACAAATCTGGAACAAAAAATTTGAACAAAACTAACAAATAAAGATGACTTATTTAAATATGTTTTTAATTTTTGTTAAATTATTATTATTATTATTATTTTTTATAAATATGTTTTTTTTAATTAAAAAATAGGTGACTTATTTAAAAAATAATCAGGGGCAGCAGGGTCATTTGACCCACTGTCCTTGTTAGAACCACTTTATCCACGGAAAATGTTACAGAAGAACCAAACGGGCCAATCCTGATACTAGGGGGACCAGAATATACAATAGGTTAAACTAGAGGGACTAAAATCATTTTTACCCTTTTTATAATAAATTCACATAATTTTAATTTTTTACTATAAATCTAATAGTATTCTATTTGAAAATTATTTTAAATACAAAATTAAAATAAATAGATATAAAATAACTGTAATTCTACACATTCCACCCATAATCCTATCATTTTCATTCCAACACATGTGGCAGTTGAGATGTCACTTGATGAGTTAACAAACATTAATTGATGTGTGAATACATGGGTAAGAGAGATAAGTATCAATTAATTTGTGTCCATTCACCAAGTAACACCTCAGCTACCACATGTGTTGGGATGAAAATGATGGGATTATAGATGGAATGTTCCCAAACTTGAAAATTTTTGAAAATTTTGAAAATTTTGAAATAAGTATATTTCATTTTTTTTTTAATCATGCATGTGAAGAAAATACCATCGAAATCAATTGTTTTTCATCATGGTGTGGCCATTTGGATGGTTTAGACATAAAATGATTTACAACTTTGCATTTGTGAAATCTACTGTTACAGCATATTCAGTTTTAGGATATAGTCACTTTTTTTTTTTTTTTTGACAAATTATTACCACTCGTGAATCAACTGTTACAGCATATTCAGTTTTAGGATATTATTCAATGCTTTTGTTGACTAATGGGCCTTACTTCTCTTTCGTCCACTAAAAAAAGCAGAAAATTAATCTGATATTATCATGATTACATTAAAATAAAATACAAAGTTACATGATTACATGTTACCAGTGGCAAAGTAAATTTTCACTTTTTGCCTGTATAAAAACCTGAAGCATATGGCAGCATTTTCACATCCAAAAACTCAATTTCTCAGATTGTAATTGCCATTCAAATTACCATCTCTCAAAATTATGGCTGATGCAATTGTTCCAGTTGTCTTGGAGCAATTGGCTTCAATTGCTCGTCAACAGATTCAACAAGAAGTGACACTAGTATGGGGTGTCAACAAAGAAGTAGAAAGGCTGACTAGCCATTTCCAAGCCATTCAAGCTGTGCTCGTTGATGCAGAGCAAAGGCAAGTGAAGGAGACAAGTGTGAGAGTCTGGTTAGATAAGCTCAAAGATGTATCCTACGATGCTGAAAACGTGTTGGATGAGTGGAACACTTCAAAGCTGAAATTGCAAATTCAGAAAGTTGAAAATGCTCTTACGCTTAAGAAGAAGGTATGTTCCTTCTTCCTCTCTCCTTGCTTTTGTTTTCGACAAGTTGTTTTGCACCATGACATAGCTGTCAAGATAAAAGAAATAGATGAGAGTCTAGCTGATATTGCTAAAGAAAAAGCTACGTATAATTTTAATATGGTTGGGAGTGTCGAACAACCTCAACGAGTAGAAACTATCTCATTAATAGATGAGTCTAAGATATTTGGTCGAGATAAGGAAAAAGATATTTTGGTAAGCAAGTTGTTGTGTGAGAGTAGTGATGAAAAACAGGGCATCCATATCATCTCACTTGTAGGGATGGGAGGAATGGGAAAAACAACTCTTTCTCAACTTGTTTATAACAATAATGAGGTGAAAAAGAGTTTTGAAAAAAGAATGTGGGTATGTGTATCGGATCCGTTTGATGTGTTGAAGGTCGCTAAAGCTATTGCTGTTGCTTTAGAATGTCCTGCCTCTGAAATAGTTGATCTGGAATCTTGCGTACAAAAGATTTCTCAATCCATTAGAGGAAAAAAGTTTCTTCTTGTCTTAGACGATGTCTGGACAGAAGACAGTAATGCATGGGAACCATTACACCACTGTCTAGGGAATGGTCTTCCTAGAAGTAAAATTTTGGTTACCACACGTAAGCAAACAGTTGCTAATAGGATGGATTCAGCTGATGTTATTCCAATTAAGGAGTTGTCTGAAGAGCATTGTTGGTCAATGTTCAAATCCTTAGCATTTTATGGTAGATCTGACTTGGAGTGCAGAGAACTAGAAGATATTGGTAAGGAAATTGTAAGTAAGTGTAAGGGTTTGCCTCTTGCAGCAAAGACTATGGGGAGTCTCTTGCGCTTTAAGAGAACTAGAAATGAATGGGAAAGTATCTTAGATAGTGAGATGTGGGTACTTAAAGAGTTTGAGAAGGATATATTTCGTGCTCTAATGCTAAGTTATAATGAATTGCCTCCTATGGTTAAAAGATGTTTCTCATATTGTGCTATCTTTCCGAAGGATTACCAATTAGATAAAGATGAGTTGATTAAGTTGTGGATGACTCAGGGTTATTTAGAATTAGAACAAAATAAGGAGATGGAGATGATAGGTGAAGATTATTTTAACATCTTAGGGACACGCTCCTTCTTCCAAGAGTTCATGAAAGATGATATTGGTAACATCAAACGTTGTAAGATGCATGATATAGTACATGACTTTGCTCAATTTCTCACCAAGAATGAATGTTTTGCAATGAAAGTCAAAGATTTTGGAGAATCAAGCATTAACGTTTTGTTTGAGAAAGCCCGTCATTTACTTTTGATGGTTGATAAAAATAGTTCATTTCCTATCTCTATTTGTAATATCAAAAAACTGCGTAGCCTTTTGATTCAATTTGAAAGAGGTGACCATTCAGTTGATAGAGTCTTGCTTAAGTTTTTGGGTCAAAATACATGCTTAAGGGCATTAGCAATGGTGGGTACTAACAATTTTGATATGATGACTGGTTGGAATCATATAAATCCGATAAGGTTTGAAAAACTTCCAAGAGAGATAGGAAAGCTAATACATTTGAGGTATCTTGACTTAAGTAAAAATGAGGGGTTAGAAATGTTACCAGAATCATTATGTGAATTATATAATTTGCAAACCTTAAATATTTCTCTTTGTGTGAATCTTAAGGAACTACCTCAAGGAATAGGGAAGTTAATCAACCTAAGACATTTAGCAAATGATCGTACTGATTCTCTAAGATACATGCCCAAAGGAATTGAGAAATTAACATGTCTTAGGACATTAGATGAATTTCATGTGAGTGACAGTGGTTATAGTAGCAAAGCATGTTCAATTGCATGTTTGAATCAATTTTGCCACCTTGAAGGATATCTCCGTATAAGAAATTTGACAAATGTGAGTGAGGCTAGGAGAATACAACTTAAAAATAAGAAAAACATTTATAGATTGGCATTAGACTTCAACTGGTCTGATTCGGTAAACAATGAAGCAATTATTGAAGCTTTGCAACCTCCCCCAAATTTACTACAGTTAACACTATCAGAGTTCGCAGGCACGGTGTTACCCAATTGGATGACGTCGTTAACCAATTTGAGAGTTATACGTTTGATTGAATGGATCAACTGTCAGCAACTGCCTCCATTAGGTAAAGTGCCATCTCTTGAATTAATTTATATACACGGAATGAAGAGAGTGAAAAGGGTGGGTAATGAACTTTTGGGATTTGAAAGTGATGACATTACTGCTTTCCCCAAATTGAAAACTCTCAAATTTGCTGAGATGGAGGAATGGGAAGGGTGGGATTTTGGAAATGAAGATGATAATATAACAATCATGTTTTCATCTCTTCGTTCCTTATATATTCGAATTTGCCCCAAATTAAAGATATTGCCAAAGCAGATTCTTCAGGCACCGCTGGAAGTTTTGTGGATATATAAATGTACTATTTTAAGCAATCGTTATAGAAAGGGGACAGGAGAGAACTGGTCTGACATCTCTCACATCCCTAATATCAAAATTGATGACGAGTATGTGCAAAGAGACGGCCGTGAACTCTCTGGAACGGATTAGACAAAAATGCATCCAAATCCAGGTATTTTCTTCTCCTCCTTCTACTTCATTGTTTTTGGTTTGAACGATTATTACAGTTTGTTTATTGAAAACTGTAAGTTGATTTAAATTAATTAACTGGGCTGGTTTGTGAAAAAGAAAAAACAGCACAGAAATGGAGAAGATGAAGATTGGCAAAGGATTTGAAGGGAAAGTAGCGATTGTCACTGCTTCAGCATCACCGAGTGGCTCGGCTTAGAAGGCTCCTCCATCGTTGTCTCTTCTCTAAAGCAGGTTTGTTAGCTGTTGATGTTATATGTATCTCAATTTTCATTCTTTGTATTGATTTGATCGAATTTGATCTAATTCGAGTCTGGTTGTATTGGGTTTGATTTGAATTTATCTGGGTCGATCAAAATTGTACATTTTGTTGTAAAAATCAAAATTTATTTTATATATATGATGTAAATTTAAAGAGTCACGGTTGTTTTTGGTTAATTTGTTGAAGAAAAATGTGGATGAGGTAGTTGAGAAACTGAAACCTAAAGGAATTGAAGTAATCGGAATGTCAGAGTAGACAAGACAGTTTAAGTGAGCAACTAACTTAAATAAGCTATTAAAAAAAAATTATCTTCAAACAATATTTATTATTAATAATTTCATTCTTTTGTGAGCAGAAGAGGCAGAGTTGCAATAGGTATGCTTCATTGAATTTAAACGTAAGAGCCTAGAATGTAGCACTCCAAGTCTCCTCCCTCAACAGAAACTGCCAAACTGGTTTGTCAAGTATCCGTCCTGAGTGGCATTGATGTGGACCTCCTTCCTTCTTCGGGATAACAAAGTCGAGGTAGATATTGCCGGCCATGATCTTATTACTTTCTTTTTCGGTTCTTTTCCTGAGACATAATTTGTGGATTTTTCATTGAAGATTAATGCAATTCACAGAATCAAAATTCAAGCTTATTTAATTCATTGAACTTCCAAATGGATGCAACAAAGGTCAACAGTAGGTATTTTCTCATTCTTTTAGTAAATTTGTTTTTGTTTTTAAAAGTTTTGATATCTAGTTTAATTAAATGTATAGGTAGAAGCTTAATTGTGATGTCAAATTGATCCAAATCAAGTGGTTCACATTACAAATTTACAACCCATTTGAACCATTGAAATGTGAGTATGTATTTAATGGTGATTTAGACATTTTATTCGGCTTTATGTCCATATTTTGAATCAAGTATTCTGTGACTATCATAATTTATTGTTACATGGGTAGATATTTGATTTGAGAAAGGTGGCTTTGGTGGTTTGTGGTGTGCATCAGTAGAAGGAATTTTTAATGGATGCAAAATCAGAAAAATCTTTTGGTTAGAATCCAATTTTGGAATTTTCAAGGGAGAGGAATGCATTGTTATGACTGTTGGCATATTTGAACATTTGTTTGATCACTCATTTTTATCCGCTTACTTTTGCAGACTTCAACAGAAACTTAATGTTGAACTGTTTCAAATTGGATCTGCAAAACCCATTTAACACTATGTTTGGTTTGATGGAAAGGAAAGGAAAGGAAATAAATTCTTTTCTTTTCCTTTCCCTCCCTTTCCTCCCAATTTTGGATGGAAACCAAATGTTTAAAATATAAAAGCAATCATTTCCCTCCATTTCCCTCCATTTCCTTTCCTTTCCCTCTCATTTTAACCATCCAAACAACAAATTATAAATCCTCCCAAATCCTTTCCTTTCCTTTCCTTTCTCTCCAAATCCTTCAAACCAAACATAGTGTTAATCTTTCTGTACAAAGCGTCTATGTTCTTATCTTTGGACATAAAATTGCATTGGAGAACCACATTTCAAGGGGAATCAGACTATCATGTCGAGATAAAATGTAAAGAAATGTTAAGAGTAATTCTCTCTTATCAATATTTTTATAGGTATATTAAGTTGATGCCCTGCACTTTCTTAATGTTTGAAATTATGCATGTTTGTAAATTGTCAGGTTTATGTACCACTAGGAGTGGTATATTGGATTTGGTAGGCATGTAAATTTCTTATCTATGCTTGGTGTTTCACTGCATAAGAAGAGGCAACGATCGAGAAGATGATCATTGTTAAAAGTGTTGGTCTTGTATTTAATTTTTGGTACAGAAAATGAAAACCGCAGTCGGTTGGATTTCTTAAGTGACTCCAATTTAATAGCATAATGAAGTGATCAGAGCTGACATGTCCAAAGGAAGGATGGAACAAGAAGATAGCACATTCACTATGATGTGCATAGAAGAGGCGAGTTTCAATAGGAATGCTTGGAATGAATTCAAACCTGAGAGCCCATAAGAGGCCTATGCCAGTTCGGAGATTCCTCACTCATGCTTGTAGCAACTCAAATCTACTACATCAGCACATAGGCGTTGGCTCGGCAACATCTTTTCTAAGTAGCTGATGTTTGAATTTGTCATGGTGCCTAGCTCACCCACGCAACACTTATGGGCATGTCCCTCAGCTTAATGGTATATATAATAGAGTTGATGTAGAGTAGTGATCAAATATCTTTAATTATAACACATGCTTGATATGGTAGGTAATGATATTTTTACTATCTTTGCTTTCAGATCTTCCCGTAAGAGTTTGTCATAGTTTGCTTGTCGGTTTTATGGTGAAAGGTATGTTTTGACTACACAATCTTTGACTATCTTTCTTTGTAGCTTCTTTTTTTTTTTTTCCTTTTTTTTTTTTTTTTTCCTGTACCAAACATCCAGATTCTGATCTTACACTAGACAATAGAAATTCGTGGGAAGGAAGGAATTTGTCTGGATTCGTTGAGAAGAAAGGTAAGGGACAAGTATGTGTCATTGCTAGTGAAAAACAGTGTTATCTAAAATTAAGAAAACAGGATACTGATCTCTTGGAATCATATTTTGTAATTGTCCTGTTTAAATCAGAAAGTAGATCAAGTATGATGGAAGGCAGTGATGTTTAAGTAGAAATACAGACATGAACAATATGTCAGCTGTATGTATTTTCAGTTGTTGACAAGAAATGTTTTTTTGAAAAAGTTAATTTATCGAGGCAAAAAGCCAAAGCTCACAAAGAGCACACAACAAGCAGGCACAGGCCACCCGCCAAGCCAAACAACCAAAAAGAAGCAACAACAGACCCCCCAAAACGCAAAAAACACAGCACCGCAACAAGCAACAACACCAAAAGAAAAAGCACAACCGCACCAGGAGGCAAGCAAAAAAAGACAAAGAACAGACAGCTCAACCATCACTCCAATCAACAAAGTCCCCTGACTGCTTCGCTCCCATCTTTGCCAAACTATCGGCAAAAGAATTAAAAATTCTCGAGTCGAACACAACCTTCACAAGACAATGGTCTTTCAGAAACTCACGAATGTGGTAAATCTCATTAACCAGAGCCACGTTCCCGAAATCCCCTTGATTCACCCATGCAACAGCCACTTTCGAGTCACTTACGACATCAATAGCACGCCCCCTTAAGCACCGATTGTCAGTAATCAACTCAATAGCTCTTTTGATAGCCAGCAATTCAGAAGTGTTCGAGTCAAGAATCCCCAAATGGAACGAAAAAAGGCAAAGGACCTTACCGGACGAATCTCTCAACACCCCACCAATACCAGATAGCCCTGGTTTCCCCAACGCCGACCCGTCCACATTGAATTTGAGTTTATCAGGCACAGGAGGTATCCAATCCACAATTTTGGAATGCTTACCTTTACATTTGTCTTGGCACAGATCTTTCAAATTTAGTAACAAGGCATTTACCGTCTCTTGCGAACCTTATAGCATGTCATGTACTCAAAAGTTATACCAAACATATGCTTACTAGTTGAAGTGTCAGCTGTGTGTAGGTTCTTCATTCCGAAAGTGTACATCTGTGCTATGTATCACCAAGATGCTTCAGGAGACAATATGCTACTCTAAATGTTGGTTTGTTACATGTTCTTTTTTCCTTTAGTGTTGGATGTGTTGTTATCCATGCTGTTCGGAAAAGTCTGGTTCTAAATCTTAAGCTTTTGTGCTGAACAGATTAACAAATTCATCAGAAGCTTATGCATATAATGGTCATATTTTGAGGATGAGGAATAAGGTGTGAGATTACTTGGTCGTCATCATCTTTATCATTTACTGCTTTCCCCAAATTGAAATCTCTCTCCTTTATTGAGATGGAGGAATGGGAAGTGTGAGATTTTGGAAATGAATATGATAATATAACAATCACGCTGTCATCTATTCATTTCTTGGAAATTGTAAACCGCCCCAAATTAAAGGTATTGCCTAAGCAGATTCTTCAGGCACCCTTGGAAGTTTTGTACATAAATTGGCATATTATTTTAAGCAATCGTTCTAGAAAGGGGACATGAGAGAATTGCTCTACATCTCTCACATCCCTAATATCAAAATTGATGAAGAGTATGCGCAAAGAGACGGTGTTGAACTCTGTGGAGCAGATTAGATGAACATGCATCCAACTCCAGGTATTTTCTTCTCCTCCTCTTACTTGATTGTTTTTGGTTTGTACAATCATTACAGTTTGCTTATTGTAAACTGTAAATTGATTTAAATTAATTAAGAGGTCAATCAATATATAATTTCATTCTTTTGTGAGCAGAAGAGGCTGAGTTTCAATAAGTATATATGCTTCCATGAAATCAAACTTCCAAGCACCTAACTGTAGGTATTATCTTCTCCTTCTTTTAGTTTATTGTTATTGTTTTTAAGACTTGTGATATCTAATTTAACTAAATACATAGTTAGGTGCTTAATTTTCATGTCAAATTTATCCAAATATGGTCGTTCAAATTCGCAACCCATTTTAATGCTTGAAAAAACAATGCATTTTTTTTTGAAAATCACTTAATTAAGCGTGAAATGGATTGATTACATTGAAAATTAGATGCTATTAATCAAAATCACCCAGGCCTTCTCTTAATAATATGTTGGGCTTTTTGCGGCCCATTAACGGCCCAAATCAGCCTTAATATTGTTTTATTCGAATTATACAGATGAGACTTGAGAGAGATCTGGAGTCTTGTTGTCTCATCTGGTCTACTCACTCTCTCCCCTTCCATCGATCGTCCATCGGCGACTCAATAACCACCGTCAACTCCGACACCGCTGCCGCCATCCAAAGTTGAAGGCAGAGAAGTTCAAATGTATTGTAAATATAAAGATATTTTTCTCTAATATTCATTTTGGCATCCCCTCTCTCTCTCTGTCTTTGATTCTCTGATTTCAGAGAAAGAGTTGTTTCTCCTAGAATCGTCCAGTGAGATCGGCGAAACTCAGTGACACGGTAGATCAATTGACGTCTTGATGCACGCACCATGCCATGTCATAACCATTGGCTGATGTGTCTAGTGACGTATCAGGCACGTCATCGAAACTGCTCGGGCACGCATCACTCATCACCATATGCGGATGTATCTGGTGATGTGCACAATGAGTTCGACATGTCTGGGCTTGTCAGCACCATTTGCTAATGTGTGCTTTGACGTGCCTGCACATGTCAACAGTATTTGTCTATGTATGTAATGAGTGTCCGGTGACGTGCCCAGGCACGTCAGCGCTATTTGCTTACGTGTTTGATGACCTGCCTTGGCACGTCATTATGTTTTTAATTTTTTTTTAAATGTTGGAAACGACACGTCGTTTACGGAGTAAATGTTGGTTTTAATTATGATTTCTTCTTTCTTGAGTTTATCATTGTAGTTCTTCAAGGACTGGTATTACTTGGAGATAGATTGACGACACTTCTTCATCTTTAATGATTCTCTTTTCCCAATTTCAAGGTATTTTTTTCTTTCATATCTGTGAAGATTTGATGGGTTTGTTTAATATTTTACTGTTATGTTTTTAATTTATAACAGTTCTCTGTTTCTAATTCTACAAAAGAAGTTCATTTATATATGTTTTCCTATGGGTTTAATGGAATTTTTACTGCAAATTTTGTGCTAGAATTCAATTGTTGCATTGCATCCTACTAGTATATATACTTGTCTCTAAAAATAATAAAATATAGCTGCAAACTCGAAAACCATTTATATAAAAGCATTGTGTACCGAAGTTCGTTCGTGGAGCTGCAACTCTGTTTTTATGTTATGTTCATGCTTGCAATATCTCACTCACTCTATTAATCACTTGTTAAGGTTCACTACATCCAATCATTATCAAACCATTGAAATGCGAGTAGATATTTAATGGTGATTTCAAAAATCTTATCCAGCTTTCTGTCCATATTTCAGAAATCTTATATCATAATTTAATTTTACATGAGTAGATCTGTAGATATTTGATTAGAGAAGCTAAGATGTATATTTCTTGTCAAGGTGACTTTTGGTGGGTTGTGGGATGCAAGTGAGAGAAGTGAGGTGTGCATCAGTAGAAGGAATTTTTAATGGATGGAAAATCACAAACATCTTTCGGTTAGAATCTAATTCTAGATTTTTAAAGGGGCAAGGAATGCATTGATTTTGATTGTTGGCACTTTTGAAGACTTGTTTTGATCACCCATTTTTATCCACTTGTCTGATCACTTTTGCAGGCTAGCTTCACCAGAAAGTTAATGTCAAATTGTTTCAAATTGGCTCTTGCCAGTTCAAATTACCTGAGAGCACATAAGAGGCGTTTGCCAATTCCAATATTCGAATCTACTACATCAGCTTGGTAACATCCTTCTAATTAGCTGTTGTTTGAATTTGTCATGGTGCCTTCCTCCCCAATGCAACACCGATGGGCAATTCCCTCAGGTTAAGCATAGTATGCCACATATTTCATAAAGTATATCATATCTACTGTTAATGTATATGAAATAAGAACTAGGAATTGGCCATAGGCATCAAATATGATTTTTTATTCATGTATCAAATATTTATTTTAGTGCAGAGCAAAATTCTTGGGTTGGAATGCCATTTTGGATCTTGGAAGAGTAGGGGAGGAATTTGACTAGGTTAGTTCTTATGATTGATGTTAATATATATGTTATAATTCTCTAGTTATATATTTACCTCACCTATTAGTACAGGTGGTAGAACAGCTCCCCTTCCACGTTAGTGATTTGGGGTTTGAGTCTCTCTATGTTTGAGTTTTTTCCAACCGGTAATTGATCGTATAATTTTTAAAGTTGATGTTCAATTCAATCTATTTTTGTATGTGCTTTTTCTATTGACCGATTTTACTTGTTTTCATTTTATTCAATCGCTTTTTCTTTAATTCTAGTAAGTTTTTTAAATATTTGTTAGCTAATTGAGTCTTGTCTTGACATTAATACTTAAGCATTCTTCTTCCATGTCCTGCTGGTGGATTTTGTCATTGAAGGATGAACTACCAAGTGATCGATGCTCTCGTTAAGAATTTCAATATTATTCTCTTGTTGGAGAATCAATGTCAAGTGACGATGTGTGACATAAACTAGGCAGTAAGTTGTTTTTATCAGCTGTATGTATTTTCAGTTGTTGGCAAAAATGTTTAGATGAACTCTTTTAGCATGTCATTTCAAAAGTTATACCAAACATATGCTTGATATGCTGAAAGAAGGAAAAACTAAACTCTTTTAGGTGTGGGCAGGTTCTTCATTCTGAAAGTGTATGTGCTATGGACCACAAAGATGCTCCAGGAAATAATAAGCTACTCCAAATGTTGGTTTGTTACACAATCTTTTCTTTTTTGTTAGATGTGTTGTTATCCACGACTCGGAAAAGTTTGGTTCTAAATCTGAACCTTTTGTGCCGAACAGATTCACAAATCCATCTTAAGCTTATGCATACAATGGTCATATTTTGAGGATGAGAAATAAGGTCAAGCTTAGTAGCATCACGATCTATGCTATTTAAATTATTTTGCAGCCATTTGAATTAAATGATGTAACTAACCAAAGTTTTGCTCACTTGCAGATCCCATACACATGGTCTGTGCTATTTCAAGCACAAAAACTGATGATAATATGTAATGCACGCTCCTTGCTCACAATGCTGCCGATGGTTCCATGCGATGGAAATTTGGCTCACATTACCAAGTGTTCTAAACGGAATCTGATCCAAACGAAGTTCTATTGATGTGAATAAGGTGTCTTCAGAAAGAGGAGATCAAGGCGAAGGCAATGGTTAATATGGCGTTGGAAACAGAGGTCGGACGCGCTAGCACACGTTGGTAGGTGGCTGTTCTGTGGGTGCGTGTGGTACATGCGCCCAGGTGTAGCAAAAACGTGAAGGCATGTGAGAGGTCTTCACAGGTGTGTGTAGCTTTTGGAACGTGCGTGAGGCTCAGTTTTCGTGCATATGCATGAAAATGTTTGATTTCAAGTTTTCATATTCCTAGTGGATTTTTTATTAGTTCTGGACCAAGAAAACTCAGCCTACGAATGGAGGGCTTATTCTTATTTGAAAACACCACCAGCTGGAAACATCAAAGAGAGAGAGATGTGTAATTGATGTTTGAGGTTAGAAAGAAATTATTCTGTAATGTGACAACTTTCTATCTAGTGATATTTTTCTCATGTCGTGTGGTTTTTTTCCTTGCTTAGAGTTTTCCACGTAAAAGGCTTGTGTTATGTGATTGAATTCTTGTCATCTTATTTTTCGTTATTAGGAATTATTTGTTTTTTGTTGCATATTAAGGAGGATTTCCAATGGAAATTTTCCACGTTACTTTCCCCAACACTAAGGTAACATACACATGCTTGATGCTTCACAATTTCCCCTGTTATTTGCAGACATGATTACATAACAGTCCATGTAAGTTCCTCCCTGAAACAAAAGCCGCAAATATTGTCTTCTTTTATTGTTTTCTTGTTTATGTGCAAGTTCAAACAGAGTAAGTAATTACAGTTCCTTTATTGTTTGTTGGTAAAACGCTTAAATGGTTCCAAAATTCTTGCTCACTCAACAGTGGTTCTAAAATTCTTGTTTATTATGATTGAACTTCCTTTCATTTGTTATAAGATTCGTTTCCTTGTATAAGGAAAATTTCTTCTTCTTCGTCTTCTTTTTTCTTTTCTTTTCAGGAAAGAAGTAAAATTTCTTGTTTAAGTAAAATATCCTTCCTCAATAAAATAGGCATTAAATAGTTTATTTTACAAACTTAATTTAAGTTCAGACTTCCTCTATTCAACAATCAACATGGCTACATGCGACATTCTAAGAGGTAAGCATATCTTCCTTTTTAATAAGTTCTATTTATTATTTGGTCAATTGTTAAAGAAAAACATCTTATATTTAAGTTATTTTGTATTGAATGGTTATTTAAGACATTCGTTAGGGAGCTATGTAATGTTACAGAACTTTTTTGTTTCAAATCCGGAGTCTTGTGCAATTTTATTTTATTTTTTGCACTAGGAAATGTTAGTAGTCAGATTAACGCTTGCCCGTACCCATTAACATGATACAGGAGTCTTAAACTTGAACCCTAATTATTGGCCTCTATGGATGATATTTTTGCACCTATTAACAATGCTAGAAATCTCAACAAGTTGTGATACAAACAAGAATATAAAGTTTGAATGTCTAGCATTACTGTTATGCTCATACCCCATAGTTTATTTTATAATTATGCCGCATTTATTTATTTATTTTTTTCTTTTGGAACTATTACGATCTGAATTTGAACGAGTGTAGCTAGGAGTCGTCTGCATATATCAGAAGCACTTGCATTTTCTTTTGCTATTCGTTCCTCTTTTGATCTTCTTTCAGGGAGAAATGCTCCACCGACTCATTACTTGATCACAATTGAGTCCTTCTCATTATTACAAGCTTCATTACAGATGTTCACTTCAGATGAATTTGATGCAGGAGGCTACAAATGGTATATTTAGACAGTTTATACTTGTTTTCATTTCTTCATAATGAACTGCCATGTCTTCTGTTTTATATATTCAATTTAATTTTCTATTACAGGAGATTGTGCATCTATCCAACTGGGAACAAAGACAAAAATGAAGTATCTCTATTTACTTGGAATTGTTGGAAACTAGTTCTCTCCCTGATAGGTGGGAAGTCAAAGTGAATACAGAACTTTTCATATTTAATCACCAGCAGAACAAATATTTCAGCACCAAAGGTTGTTTAATCCTTGACTTCGTATCATATCATATATAAACATATTATTTTGAACTCTGTCCATTGTCAACATTGTGAATACATACTATTGTGAAAGTAAATTTACCAACTAATTAAGTTTAGAAATTCTCATATTTTTATACTTATTAGCAAAGTCATGTGATGCAGATTAGTGGGAAAACCGTTATCATGCAATGAACACCATATTTGGCCATACCAAATTCATCGACCTGAATACATTTACCAATCCTATGAAGGGATACCTTTCTTATGACTCATACATCTTTGGTGAGGAGGTGTTTGTTGTCAAAAACACTTATCAATGAAAAATAACCCTCCTACTTATTTCCATACTTGGTATGTATTTTCTTTTGACAGTCTGATTAAATCTTCTAGTTGCTGATATAAATAAATTACAATGGTAATTGATTGATATATTACAGGAATATTGTGCTCTACCCGGATAGATATAGAAGAGGCGAAGGGAATAATAGCATTTCAATATTTTTGTCAGTCAAGTATTCCTGTGGACACTGATGTGGCTGTGAAATTCATCCTGCGCTTCAAAGATCAAAAGCATGGAAAACACATAGAATTTAAAGGTGAGACTAACCCAATTTTAACATATGAAAACTGTTGAATTCCTAATGTAGATGTTATAGAATATGCTTAACTTCATGGAATAAAAATGAAAATGTTGTTTTAGCTGTAAAATTGTTTTCTCGATTTGTTTTACAGACAATCACCTCTTTGCCCCAAATGACATAGACTGTGGTTTGGACTGGTTCTTGTCATTCGCTGATCTAGAGGACCCAAAACAACGTTTCTTGGTGGATGATACTTTGATTGTTGAAGCAGAGGTTAAATTGCTTGGATTGGTGTCAACGAAGTCGTAAATCTGTTGCTTGCAATCAGTTTGTGATATTATATTATGTCTGCATTATTTGTTATTTTTTTAGATGCTTTTGAGTGAAACTGATCGGGTGTTGATATTATTGTTAGTTGCAGCTTTAGTGATAGTTTGTTTGAATTTTTGTCACTGGCTTTATGCCTACTTCATAATTTAATGTAATGTGCAGAGTATCCATTGCACTTTAATCTGCCAACATCTCTCCATTTTTCGGTCATTTTCTGAAATCACAATGACTTGCAAACCAGAAGGGAGAGAACTTGTCTCTACCAATTCCAAGTAAATAGAAATATGATCTTTCCCATCTCTGCTCTTGTCCCTAGTTGGATATATGTGTTAATAACCAACAGACCCAAAAGCTTAAGTTGATGGGATGGGAAAGGTCCCAACAATAGTATTTAAGCTCTTCTAACATACCCCCCTCACATGCCAGCCAGTCGGCATGGCACGTGAACCAAGCCCAAATACATATACATATTACATAACAAATACAGAAACGAATGCACATGAGGGGAGTGACAACCGAGACTCTAAAGCTTAAGTTGATGGAAAATGGTCCAACAATAGTAGCCCAATCTCCTGTTAAATTGAATAGAAAAAGAAAAAAAAATTGAAATTAATCTGGCATGCAAAAGAACATAAAGATATCAACATTCTGATTCTTGTTTTCTCCACAATTATGTACAAATAGACACATTGCATGACAAGTTACTAAAAAATATACTTCGACACATTGCATGACAATCCAGAGAAAGCCTCAATTTTGAACAAGTAATGACTCGGTGCATTATTTCTTCCTGAAATAAAAAATCAAAGATAAACAGTAAATGATCATCTCTTCTGATACATGGATGCAGAGAAAGAGCAAACTATAAAATAAAATAATTAGACTAATATTAAAACAGAAGCTAAAGATTCACCTATTAATGATGTGGCGCCTGTAGCCATGCTAAACAGAAGCAGAGTATATTAAACAGCCAGATAATGAAAGTAAATTTGACATTGAAATCATACATATTAAATGCCTGATCAAGAGGGACGCTTCGGTTTCAAATCCCATTTTCCACTCTCTTCAATTTTCTTCTTTTTCCAAGACTGATTGTTGAGATCCCTTGTTACAAATGGTTCATATTTTGCTATGTATTCAAATTTCTAGCTACATGCTGTGAATGCATTAACAATCTAAATTCACACATTCTCTTAAAAATCTGGAAAATTGGTCCAAATTTTGAAAAGAATAGAGACTCTGAAAAGATGTCAGCACTCAACAGTCAGTCCTGGAAAAGAAGAAGATAAAGAGACAGGTAATCAATAGTTTATATAAATTAATTCTTTGTCTGTTCTACAACACTGTACTTTCTGTTCAAACTAGACGACTGGCACGAGTACATGGCTGCAGAATCCATTTTAATAGGTACAAATCTCCTCTTGCTCTTTCTCCCGATTTATTTGCAGCTCCTTTTTTTTTTATCAATTGTTAATTGATAAACAGATGCAAATTACTAGAAACTTATGCTTTGTTTGCATATATCTATTCATAAGCACTTGGAGTTTCTATCGCTATTTATTCCTCATTTGATTTTCTTTCAGGAAGAAATGCTCCACCGAGTCATTACTTGATGGAAATCGAGTCTTTCTCGTTGTTAACAGCTTCAAAAATAGCATTCACCTCTGATGAATTTGATGCAGGAGACTACAAATGGTATGTTTTTAACCATTATATATACTTGTTTATTAAATATGGATCTATTTACATGTGATGCAATGTAGTGTTCATTTCTGATAATTAACAACAGCCATAAAAATTAGCACAAGGCCTTGTGTTCTGCTTTATCTATTCAATATAATTTTCTATTTCAGGAAATTGTGCATCTATCCAACTGAGAAGGGCAAAAATGGGAAAGATCATATCTCTATTTATTTGGAATTGGTGCAAACAAGTTCTCTACCAGCTGGGTGGGAAGTCAATGTGATTTCCAAATTTTTCATATTCAATTACCTGCAGAACAAATATTTCAGCACCAAAGGTTGTTTAATCCTCGACTTAGTTTGTATCTTAACATATATATAAACGTATTAGATATGTTTTTATCATGGATTCAATCGACTTTCAACATTATGAATACTTACTGTTGTGAAAATAAATTTACATACTGAAGTTAGATATTTATGCAGATTGGTGTGAACACCGTTATCATGAGATGAATACCTCATTTGGTATTGCCGAATTCATCAACCTAGAAACATTTTCCAATCCTACGAATGGATACCTTTTTGATGATACTTGTGTCTTGGGTGTGGAGGTGTTTGTTGTCAAAAACACTCCTAAAAAGTGGCACTTATCAATGATCCATAAGCCTGTCACTTATTTCCATTCTTGGAAAGTCAATAAATTTTCAACTTTACTGAAGGAAAGCTATATGTCCGAAAAATTTGGATGCTACAAATGGTATGCCTTTAGTTTTGATATTCTGATTAAATCATCCATTTGATTCTATATATAAATTACAATATAAATTGATTGATACATTACAGGAATATTGTGCTCTACCCTGTTGGATATAGAGGAGGTAAAGGGAATAGCATTTCAATTTTCTTGTCTCAGTCAAGTATTCCTTTGGACACTAAATTCGTTGTGAAATTCATTCTGCGTGTCAAAGATCAAAAGAATGGCAACCACGTCAAAATTGAAGGTCAGAATAATCCAATTTAAGATATGAAAACTCTTCGATTTATAATGTAGATATTCATGTATGGTTTACAAAGAATGTGCTCATTTGTATTCTTATTTATTTTTGTTTTCAGATAATCATCTCTTTGCTCCAAATGACAATAACTGGGGTTGGAATAGGTTCTTGTCATTCGCTGATCTAGAAGACCCAAAACAGGGTTTCATGGTGGATGATACTCTGATCATTGAAGCTGAGGTTACATTGCTTGGACTGGTGTTAGCAGAGTCATAAATAAGTTGCAATGCTTCTAGTGATCAAGTTTGCATTTGAAATGTTATAGTTCATTCTTATTGCTCAAAGGCCAAAGCTGCTGTTATCCCACAGTCTATGCTAGTGAAATCTGAGAGAGAGAGAGAGAGAGAGAGAGAGAGAGAGAGAGAGAGAGGAATATTAGAATTTCAAAAAGTAATTGACCTTGTGCTTTGTACCAGAACTGCAAGTGAGGCTGGAATTGAGTTCCTTTTTCTCAATAGGATTTAAACGCACCAAAATGCTTGTAAATAGTATACTATATATCCATCTATATAGACCAAATATTTTTTTAAAGTTTTTTGACATCGGTAAGATTCGAGTTGCTGACTTGGAAGTCATTTACCTATGTCTCAAGCTTGTCCATCTATGCCCATAGGGGAATACCCTGATACCTTTGCATTAAACTCTAAACATCCTATCAATATACATACATACAAGACCACGTGTTTTTTAAGTACCAAACAGGAGTACACGAACACAGATAATTTAGATACTAGATATACAACAAATGTATAAAACGAATAAATACAGATACAGGTAACAAATGCAAATCGAGATACAGATACCGGTTTCAGAATCAAGTATATTGAAAACTATCTTATTGCTCTCCAAGCAGAGACACATAACAGAGAAGAGATCTTATCATCTTTTCAATTTCCTATCATTATTTGCTTTTCTTAAACTCATCTAGTAAAGAAATTTTTAGTTTTGTGCAAGTGACCAATCCGTAACAGCAGCTATTGAGGCTTTTGTGGGAACCAGCACCGCAGAAGAGGCAGCTATTGACTCCGGTTCTTTGTATCTGATGGCCTAAAAGCTTGTTTTTCATGTAATGGCATGTGGACTCGTGCAAGAAGTGTAATCTTTTTTAATTTTCTACAATTTCTATTACTGTAAATTAAAATTCAAAAGACATTAATTGTCAGGCATTGTCACCGGACCAAGGAACTGTGTAAAACTGCAACTCTGCAAGTTAGACACTATACATGTTTCTGTTTTGCCATTTAAAACTTGATTATCAATCCAAAATCAGATGAGTGAACCTGTTTTTAGTCTTTAGAAAGTAAACACGATCTTGACCACTCCTAAATGAGCATCCGCAATAGAATGGAATCGAGGGAATAGCACAATGATGAATAGAATTCGTTCCACAAGGATTGATGTATCGAATACCGCAATTGATTGATTAACTACTATTTAGACAAGTAAAGATTTGATGATTGAATTACACTACTCTAATTTAAACTAGAACAAGCTACAATTATAATGCAATTAATAAAACTAAACAAACAAGCAAACAAACTCAAGCACTTGATTATCAATATGTGAAATAGGCTAAGACCTTTGAATCCACCTATCTAATTCTCACCAATGTTAGACACATCATTTGGATAAATTATGCAAGTGTGAATGTAGACCCGTGTGTTGTCAAGAAAGAATGGGTATCACACAAATCTAAAAGCACAAGAACATACAATCACAAATAAGAAAAGCAATAAAGAAGAAAGAACGACACCAAAGATTTTACGTGGTTCAGCAATTTGCCTACATCCACGGAGCGCACCGCACTCAATCCACTACTTCTTGAGTTGATTACAATCTCTCTGTCTCTCTCAAGTCTCTCTACAATTTGCTCTCAATATCTCTCCCACTCTTTTTCTCAACACACCCTTAAGGGTTTACATAATGTAGTATTTATATGGGAACACTAGGGTAAGCCAAAACCTAATAAGGACTCTTTCCTTTTCCGTGTCAACATTCCTGATTTCGTGCAAATCCTAACATTACCGCTGCGTAGGACCGCCCCCTAGGCATGTGCCTACCCAGCGGTCTAAGCAACGTGACTCTCTGGAGTTTACCGCCACGTAGGACCGCCCCCTAGGCACTTGCCTGGGCCGCGGTAATTCAAACGACAAACCTCTGGACTTGACCGCTATATAGGACCGCCCCCTATGCACTTGTCTGTCTAGCGGTAAATCAACACGAAATCCTCTGGAGTTCAGCGTTATGTAGGACCGTCACGTAGGACCGTCACGTAGGACCGCTACGTAGGCACCTGCCTGGCTAGCTATAAATGCCGAGAAAAAATTCTCAAGGCCATTTCAGGCTTCACAAAACCCCAACACCGTGTACCCTTAATTAGTCTCTAACCTCTCTCAAGTGATAAAGACAACATTCATATGCACCAATAACCTATTTCTCAATGGTTATCCGAACTACACACAAATTCATTAAGCATAAGGGCACACAAATGGAATCCTACAAGCTAGCATCGCATATTTCTATTTTACTAGACTTGTATCGGGCATTTCATCGAGCACATTGTGTGCTTCTCCTCTCGGTGCTTCACACAACAACCAAATATCAATTAAGTGTTAGCTGCCACCTAGAAGCATTAAGCAGTTGAAATACACATACATAACACAAGCATTTATGATAAAGTGATGGTCTTTATTGGAGATTCATGGGAAAGAGGTTTCATCTTGGCCTTAGCCAAGATGGTATTAGTTCATATTAGAAAATATGGCTACAAAAGATATGTAATGAATACAAGCCATAAATGAAGACAATTAAATGTAAAGAGAGAAAGTGTAAGAGTGAACTAAGTTAAAGAACTCCTCTTGGTTGGTTGAATGTGATTGGCTTGCTTCTTCCTTTGATGCTCCCCTTTGTACTCCGAGGTTGGGTTTTTATGGTGGATAATGGTGGGAAAGTTGGATATTTGATGTTTGGTGAAGTGGATTTGAAGTTTTGGTGATGGATTGAAGGTTGGATGTGGTGATTTGGTGGATTTGGTGGATTTGGAGAGTAAAAATGTGTTCTTGAAGTGTTTTGGAATGGAAGGGTCGTGCAAGAGGTCTTGGAAAAATAAGGGAAGTGAGAAATTTATAGTGTGTGAGAATTAGAGCACAAAAACCTAGAAAAAGTTGATGTGGCAGTGTGGTCGATGTAAGTACAGCACTTTTGTACAGCACCCGTACAGCGCCACATCTCTGGAATGGTTTTTTGGAGCTTGGACAGCCGTTGGGTGCTGTACGAACAGCCCTTTGTACAGTGCCTCTTGTTTTTTAGTGGCTTCCAGCATCGCGCACCTTTACGAAAATAGGCATAACTTCCTCCAGAAACATCGGAATTGTGATCCGTAAAAACCGTTGGAAAGTAGACAGCCGGGAATTCCAAAAATAGGTAGCAAAAAACCTAGTTCAATATGAGATGAGAGATATGGCCCCCGAAATATAGGTGTACTACATGAGTCTTTCCCATTTCAGCCCTTTTAACTTCCAAAATTCATCCATTAAGCTCAAATACCTTATTTATGGAAAATAACCTACAAAAAGCTCACCAAACACATTAAATATACAAATACGCCCAAAAACGAGTACAATTGATAAGAAATGGGGGCTATACTGAATGTACAAATGGGCACTATCAGATCTCCACCAACCCTATCAAACAACAATAGAACGGATGAATTCGGACATGTTTAACGGCAAGCACTACTATATATTGTTTAAAAGCAGTTTCATAGTGTTGAGACCGTTAGAAAATCCAAAAGAATTGTGGAACGGCGGTCCAGACCGCAGATTGATGGTAGCAGTTTGAATGACAAGAGGCACAATTTGGGTTCCTGAATTATAAGGAAATTGAAACTGTTTTGGAAAAGGACTTTAGACTATTTCTTTTATTTTTATTTTAGTTATATTGTTTTATTTATGTTTTAGACTATTTTCCTATTTTAGACTAATCCTGTCATAGTTAGGATAGAAGATTAATTCTAGTATAAATAGAACTATTATTTTTAGGGTTGTTATCTTTTGAATGTTTTATCAATAAAATTGACCCAGTTAGGGTTCCTCTTGTTTCTTTTGAATTCGGCTTTTCTCAGTTAATTGCTTAGAATAGCTTGGGCTAGGGTTAGGTAAATTCTGTTATCTGATTCTACAGAATCAATCGCTTAATTCTGTGAGTGGTTTGATTCAAATCTATCTAACTTTGGGTACAAGTTAGGGCTTGTTTTTGGATCCTAATCAAGGTCCTCAACAATTTGGTGCTTTCATTGAGAGAATTCGGCGGCCTACAGGGAAAAAAAAAAAAAAAAAAAAAAAAAAAAAAAAAAAAAAAAAAGCCCTACAGAAAAAAAAGAAAAAAAAAATGGTTTTTATTATTCAAGGTCATGGGATCTGGGGAGGATTCTATTATTCAAGGGAGTGGATCGAAGACTAACAAGCAGCGGTTTGAAGCCTTGGAGGAGAATCAAGATCGGATTTTCAAGTCCCTATCGGAACTGACGACATCCATAGCGCATCTGACTAGGTCAAACAATGATGCAATCGAGAGACTTGAACAACAGTTGGCTGAAAACAAGGGAAAGGAAACGATAGGCAGACGAACTCAAGGGAACAGACGGAGATCACATAGTTCATGGCGTGAGGCAGAATTCTCGTCAGGTGAGGTAGACGAGCCCAAACCGACCGGAAATCGTGAAGGGTTTAAGCGAGAAGGACGTGTAGAACATGGGCCAATAATGGTGGAGTGTTGGTTGCATAACGAGGTTTCTGAGGGAGAGATTGACGATGGATTTGAGGAAGATGCGAGATTTGATAGGAGACCTCGCGGTTGAAGGCCAATTTATGGGCAACGAAGGGAACCGTGGAGAGGTGTCGCAGAATATGAAGGTGATAGGCAGAGAGAAAGGCACCATAGTCGGGGCCCTAGAAAGCCGAAGGTCGATTTCCCGCATTTTAATGGTGGAGATCCACATGAGTGGTTGGACAAGGTGGAGCACTACTTTCAGGTTTACGAAGTGGCAAGGGCCAGTCGGGTTTCTACTGCATGCATCTACCTTGATGGAAAGCCTAATAGCTGGTGGAGATGGATCAAAGCTCAATATGAGCAAGATGGTAGACAAATGGGGTGGACGGCTTTCGAGAGAGAATTTTTGACTCAATGGGGACCATCACCGGTTGTCAATCATCATGGGCAGTTGGCCAAGCTCAAACAGGAAGGAAGGGTTTCAGTATATATTGAGGAGTTTCACCGATTACAGATTCTGGTCAAGGGATGGTCAGAGGAGTCATTATTGGGGACATTTATTGAAGGGTTGAAGCCGTGGTTAGTGAGGGAGATGAAACTTAAGCGACCTCAAAGATTGACCGAAGCAATGAGGATGGCGGAGATTTTAGAGGATAGTTACTACAGTGACAAGAAGCCGTTTAAGGAGAGTTCTGGGAGTAAAAATTTTAAATCGGAGTCAAACAAAGATTCTTGGAGGGGAAAAGGAGCTATTGAGGATAGTTCCAAGAAGGAAAGCAAAGACGTAAAAAAACTGACAAAGGAAGATATTCAAGAGAGAATCAAAAAGGGCATGTGCTTCAAATGCGGAGAGAAATGGAACAAAGACCATCGGTACCGAACTGGGAAGGTATTTATGATCATTGACTCAAGTGATTCAGATAATGATGTTATCAGTAATGAGGAAGCCACCAGTGATGAGGGAGAGTTGAGGGTGGCTGAATTGGGAGAAAATAATTGTGAAACCGAGTTGTCTTTAAATGCCATGACTGGGGTTTCGAAACCATCCACTATAAGGTTCATGGCATGGGTTGGTAAGTTCGAGGTTTCGATGCTGGTAGATTCTGGTTCCTCTCACAATTTCATCAACGCGAATATCGTAAGGAAGATTGGACTGCGAGGGGCTGCCATAGAACCGTTTGATGTGAAGGTGGCTAATGGGGAAAAACTTAAGTGTGAGGAAGTGGTTCATGAGGTGAAGATGAATGTGCAAGGAGTCAGGATTACTGCTGATTTGCATGTGTTATCGCTAGTGGGAGTAGATGTGGTGTTAGGCAACGCTTGGTTGAAGAGTATCGGTAAGGTGTTTACAGATTTTGATGCCATGACAATGGAATTCAAATTTGGGCGGAAGAAAAAGAAAATGGGCTACTTTGCCTCTTAAAGAAATTAAACAATGTGAAGCTCAGATGATAGAGAGGCTTTGCAAAGGGGGCGCCCAATGCTTTGCAGTAGTAAATGATGGAGACCGACAGGAGGGGAAAAGCGAGAAAAAGAATACAAATGAGCTGCAAGATGAATTACAACGGCTGCCTGAGAAGGTACGTAAGGTAGTGGCAAATCATCGACAAGTTATGGAGGTGCCAACTAGCTTACCACCCCTCCGTCATTGTGATCACCGCATTACTTTGAAAGATGAGGCGAAACCGGTCAATGTGCCTCCATATAGGTATGCTCATTTCCAGAAAGATAAGATTGAGAGACAAGTAGAGGAGATGTTGAAGAATGGATTGATCAGGTAGAGTCAAAGTTCGTTTTCGTCTCCGGTGTTATTGGTAAGGAAAAAAGATGGGACTTGGAGATTTTGTACCGACTATCGGGCTTTAAATGAGGCAACTGTGAAGGACCGATTTCCAATTCCGATGGTTGATGAAATGTTAGATGAGTTACACGGGGCGTGTGTGTTCACCAAACTAGATTTGCGAGCTGGGTTCCACCAAATTCGGATGAATGAGGAGGATGTGCACAAAACAGCCTTTCGGACTCATTCGGGGTTATATGAGTATCGGGTGATGCCATTTGGGCTTTGCAACGCACCTTCTACATTCCAGGCAGCCATGAATTCTATTTTCAGACCTTACCTGAGGAAGTTTGTGCTAGTATTCTTTGACGATATATTGGTTTATTCAAAATCAATGGAGGAGCATCTAGAGCAATTAGAGTTGGTATTGGGGATACTAGAGCAGCATCATTTTTTTATTAAAATGTCAAAATGTGATTTTGTGCAGGAGGAACTGCAATATCTTGGGCACATAATTTCAGGTGCGGGGGTGAAGGTTGACCCTAGAAAGATTGAGGCTATGGTGGACTGGCCGTTGCCAAAAGATGTGTCGACTCTGAGAGGGTTTTTGGGGTTAACAGGTTACTACCGAAGGTTTGTGAAGAATTATGGGCTAATTGCAAAACTCTTGACTGCTATGTTGAAGAAAGACAGTTTTGAGTGGACGGAAGAAGCAAAGAAAGCTTTCGAAGATTTGAAGAGGGCCATGACACAAACCCCTGTGTTGGCTTTGCCCGATTTTGAAAAGCCATTTGAGGTCTATACCGATGCGAGTGGAGAAGGGATCGGGGCAGTCTTGGTACAAGAGAAGAGGCCTTTGGCGTTTGTTTCTAAGGCTTTAGGGCCAATGAAGAAGGCTTGGAGTACTTATGCTAGGGAGATGTTAGCAATGGTGCATGCGGTAAAGGTGTGGAGACCTTATTTATTGGGCAGGAAATTCACCATTATCACTGATCAACAAGCTTTGAGGCATTTGTTAGAGCAGAAAATTGTGACCCCGGAGCAGCAGAAGTTTTTAATTAAGCTTCTTGGGTTTGAGTACGATATTGTCTACCAACCTGGTAGGGAAAACAAAGTAGCTGATGCCTTATCCAGAAAAGAGGGCAGTTCAATATTGTGGTCTGTATATGCGGACGATGAGACAGGATTATTGGCACTTAGTGGGGCCGAATGGCGTGTTTGGGATCGAATTAAGGAGGCCATGCAATTTGATGCTCGAACAGTGGATATTTGTAAGAAGTTGGAGGACCACAAGGGTGGTGTAGAGAGATTTCGCTATAAAAATGGGCTATTGTACTACAAAAACTATGTATATGTACCGGGGGTACCAGGGTTGAGAGAGGAGATTTTAGCTCATTTCCACAATAGCAAAGAAGGAGGTCATTCGGGGTGGTTGCGCACTTATGTAAGGATCAAACACTTTTTCTATTGGGAGGGCCTTAAAAATGAAGTGAAGAAATTGGTGGCCTAGTGCGATATTTGTCAGAAGGTGAAGTATGACCAGAGGCGCCCTATGGGGTTGTTGCAACCATTATCGATACCGGAGAAAATTTGGGAGGACTTGACCATGGACTTTGTAGAGGGGCTGCCTAGTAGTGGTGGTTACGAGTCAATTCTGGTCGTGGTGGATAGGTTGAGCAAGGGTGCCCATTTTATTCCGCTCAGACATCCTTTCACCGCTAGTAGTATGGCTAAGGCATTTGTGGATAATGTGGTGAAATTGCATGGGATTCCGAGGAGTATCGTGACTGATCGAGGGAAATTATTTATGAGTTCTTTTTTGCAGGAATTATTTACTTTGCAGGGCAGCAAGTTGAAGGCAAGTTCCTCCTATCATCCGCAGACTGACGGACAGACAGAAGTGGTGAATCGGACTCTTGAGCAATACCTAAGGTGCTATTGTCATGAGGAGCAAAAGAGATGGAAATAGTACATTTCATGGGCTGAGTACTGGTACAACACGTCACATCATGCTTCAATTAACATGAGTCCATTTGAAGTAATGAATGGGCGACCGCCACCGATGTTAAGCACTTATGAGAAAGGAACGGCTCGAAACGAAGAAGTCGAGAGATAGTTGATGGCTAGAGACGAGGTTGTAGCTAAGGTAAAGAAGGAGCTTGAGAAGGCTCAGGGGAGAATGAAAAAGTATTATGACCAAGGCAGAAGAGACGTATCTTTTGAACCCGGAGATTTCGTGTATCTCAAGCTCCAACCGTACCGGCAGAAATCTCTAAAGAAAAAGTTCAATGTGAAATTGTCATAACGGTATTATGGGCCTTTTAAGGTGTTAGAGCTGATAGGTGAAGTGGCTTATAAGTTGGAGTTGCCGTCTACTTCTAGATTGCATCCAGTGTTCCATGTTACCGTGTTGAAAAAGAGAGTGGGAAACCCGAGTCTCATTTCAAGTGATTTACCGGCGTTTGATACAGAGGGTAACTTGTTGATATGGCCTATAATAGCTCTCTGATATCGCAATTGGAAGAAGGGACGTGGTATGACAAAGGTGTGGCAGGTTTTGGTTCAATGGCAAGGGGTCCCTACAGAAGAGGCTACTTGGGAAGACTATGACGAGATGGTAGAACGTTTTCCAGATTTTTTCCTTGAGGACAAGGGCATTCTTGAAGAGCGGGGGAATGTTGAGACCGTTAGAAAATCCAAAAGAATTGTGGAACGGCGGTCCAGACCGCAGATTGATGGTAGCAGTTTGAATGACAAGAGGCACAATTTGAGTTCCTGAATTATAAGGAAATTGAAACTGTTTTGGAAAAGGACTTTAGACTATTTCTTTTATTTTTATTTTAGTTATATTGTTTTATTTATGTTTTAGACTACTTTCCTATTTTAGACTAATCCTGTCATAGTTAGGATAGAAGATTAATTTTAGTATAAATAGAACTATTATTTTTAGGGTTGTTATCTTTTGAATGTTTTATCAATAAAATTGACCCAGTTAGGGTTCCTCTTGTTTCTTTTGAATTCAGTTTTTCTCAGTTAATTGCTTAGAATAGCTTGGGCTAGGGTTAGGTAAATTCTGTTATCTAATTCTACAGAATCAATCGCTTAATTATGTGAGTGGTTTGATTCAAATCTATCTAACTTTGGGTACAAGTTAAGGCTTGTTGTTGGATCCTAATCAAGGTCCTCAACACATAGATATCCATTTTCCGATCATAACGAGAAAGAACTAGTTGGAATTGAAGTATGAAGAAATTGCGCAAATATAATTAAGGCACAATCCTGGAGAAAAAGACAAACAAATCAAACTGAAACTAACCATAATATCAATTACCAGAGAGACAAGGAAAAACAACTAAGAGAGTACAAAAAAAAAAAAAAAAGAAATCGTAAACAAGTTTCAATCTATTATCAAAGACAAAATCAATTGTTGCTCAAGGAATTGCAAATGAAAGATTTACGACTTTGTAATAACCAATCCGAACAACGTAACCTCTGCTTCAATGATTAAAGTATCATCCATCAAGTACCCTTTTTTCGAGTCCTTCAGTTTAGCCAATGACAGGAAATCTCTCCAGCCAAAGGAGTTTATATTAGATGGAGCATACAGGTAATCTCCTGAAAAAAAAATACAATAAAATTTTAGAGAATAAACAAAGCTCCAACAATTTCTTTTTATGGCACTACGTCAAGTTAATCAATATACGAACATTTATATATACCACATTGAAGGGGTCTTCCCTAGACCAGTCTGTCCTGGAAATTTTCTATTAAATAGAACTGAAGTTATATAATGTTATGAAATAGGTTCTACAATATTATGAAACTAAACGTTTAGTTACGTAACGTTATTCTAAAACATTATATAACTTTGGTCTTGACATTTTTTTTTCAGGACCAACCTGACTAAAGAATTATTACACATTAAAGAATAGCAACATCAAATATTCAATAGTCTTAATTAAATTTTGTGTGTGTGTAATGTCACCTTTATGTTCAATGTGATTTCTGTTCATTTGATCTTTAACTCGCAAAAGGAATTTCACAAACAATTTTTTATCATGAGGAATACTTGAACGAGACACGTTTAAAAAAATTGAGATACTATGGCCTGTGCCTTCTCCATTTCCATTTGGGTAGAGCAAAATATTCCTGCATCAAACACATCAATTTCCACTGTAATTTATTTATAGCAAGAATGGAGACAAAATCCAACTGTAAAAAATAAATAAATAAAATAAAATAAAATAAAAACAGCTTTAAAAAAAAAATGAATATATACCATTTGTAGCATCCAAATGATTTAGACACATATTTTTCATCAACTAAACTTGAAAAATCAGTAATCTTCCAAGTATGATAAGCACTCTTCTTTAAATGAGTTTTTGACAACAAACACCTCCATCCCAAAGACACATGTATCATCAATAAGGTATCCATACCCTGGATCACAAAAAGTATCCAGGTCGATGAATTTGGTAATACCAAATATGGTGTTCATTGAATGATAACGAATTTGCACCACATCTGCAATACACAACGTAGAAAATAAGTACATGCACAAGTTTAAAAACTTCTTAGCAAACTGGTAAATTTAGGTGGTGTTTGGAACCATTTTCAAAAGCTTTTTTTTTTTTTTTCTTTTTTTTTTTTAATATAGCCATAAAGTTGTTTGTTTACCTGTTTGCGAAAATGAAAATCAATGTTTTAAATTTATAACTAAAAAGGTTGAAAACAAGTCTTTCAAAGCTTTTTATTTAATTAAATGAAAAAGGTCCTTTTTTTTTTTGTAAAGTATTACAATTTACATAAATTCAGGGTTATTTTTTAGGGAAAGGGAAGACTCGAATCCACAAAGTGTGAGACCAACCTCATATCATCAACTATTTTACTCAAAAATTATATCAAACCGTTTTGAAAACTATTTTTAACAAACACTACAAAACATATATTACGTTTTTAAAAATCGTTTTCAAAAACTTCATTTTAAAAACAATACCAAACGGGCCCTTAACTTCATCAAAATACAATTATTTAAAAAGCCATAGATTAGATGCAGAATATGAGCAGAGTTCAAAGATAATATATATCGGTGGATAACCTTCCAATCCAAGAAGCTAGTGTGTGGGTTGTGGCATATATTAGTATATATACGCTTTCCCTTACTTTTTATTTTTTCAATGTGAGATTCTTACCTGTGTTGCTAAGATATTTGTTCTGCAGGTGATTATATATGAAAAAGTTGGAAACCACATTGACTTCCCACCCAGCAGGGAGAGAAGTTGTCTCCACTAACTCCAAGTAAAAAGAAATATGATCTTTCACATTTCTCTTCTTGTCACCGATCGGGTAGATCCACAGTTTCCTGAAATAGTATTTCAAATTGAAAAGACCATATATATATTTTATGCAAACAAGAATAAATTGTAACAATGTATACCATTCGTAATCTCCTGCCTCAAAATCGCCTGAGCAAAATTTCTCTATCGAAGAATTAGACAATAATGAGAAAGACTCAATTTTGAACAGGCAATGACTTGGTGGAGCATTTCTTCCTGAAAGAAATAAAAATACAGTGAGCAATTCCAAGTGCTTCTGATACATATATGCAGATCGAAGTTATGATAATATCACCTTTTAATAATATGGCGCCTGTAGCCATTAATCCACTACTCAAAGTTGCTTCAAAGGAACAATTTTGATTGGTTTGACCAAAAGTTACAGTATTTTCTTATTCAATACTCAAAATTACCCAAACTAAGGTACAAGTCTTGCTTACTTAGCGGACGTAAGATAGAAATTCTCCTAAATAGGGATTCCAATAAACTTAAGAAATTCGCCTGAAGTAAGATACTCAAAAGTAAAAACAATGATAATAAAATATATATATATATATATATACAATAAACTTAAGATAATAAGTATATTTATAATAATGTAATCCTAATATGACTCAAATACAACTTTCCAAGTTAAATACTGGACAACCTAAACAAGACTAGAAGACTAAACAAAATAGGAATCAAATCTCAAACACTAATTATAAAATAAATCCTGCTAAAATAGAAATTCTCCTAAATAGGGATGTCAATAGGGCAGGTCCTGGAGAGGATAGGAATTCCCAACCCGAACCAAATTATTTATCTCCATTTTAAAATCTTAAATAACCCATATAATATACTTATAAAGACAATCCATTTTATTACAAAATTATCTTTTTTATCTTTTGACACCCATAAATTAAATTTATTCAATTCAATTAAAATAAAAAACATATTAATATTTTCTTGTTAGAAGAGACTTCGGGCAAATATTATCCTTCAACTTTTTGTAGTGTTTTTTTTATAAATAATATTATCCTTCATAAAATAAAATAAAAAATTATTAAAAAAATAAAAAGGGTATTAATGGGAGGGAAACAAATAATGGAGGATTTATTTATTTATTTATTTATTATTTTTATTTTTTTGAAACGGACTGAATTATTAAGAAACAAAAGGAGATATAAGCAAACAGCCTACAAAACACCACCAAAAGGCACAAGCGACCAAAGACAGGACCAGCCCAAAAACAACAAAATGAAGCAAAGAGAAGGGCCAACCAGGAAGAGCCGAAAACAAAGACGCAAAAAACTAGCAAGCATGAAAACAAAAGTAAAAACCAAATAAAAGAAGGCCCACCAACAGCTCAAGCCCCTGACGAGACGAGCCAGGCGAGCCCACCAAACAGCTACAATCCACAAATGCCAAACCAAAAAAAAAGAATCAATTTTTTTTTAAAAAAAACTTGAAAAATTAGTTTCTTTGTCCTCAATAACAATAACTCAATAAGTTAACAAGAAGACACATAAACTTGTTAATTAATATCACATAACACAACTTTATAAAGTATAAACAGACACGTCACAAAAGAGACCTTTATTTAATAGTAAGATATAAAAGTTAAAGCTTGCAAGTAATTAGGCCCCAAAAAATAGTATTGAACTCTAATACATCCATTCACTGAGTGCAAAACCGACAGGTTTTTAAAGTACTTAGAGCAACTCCAACCCTGCAGCATACCTTCAATTTGCAACAAACCTTGTGCCAAACCTTGCTCAAACCCAGCGCCATACCTTGCGCAATCTTTGCTCCAATGAACAGTGTCACACAATATATTGTGCGACACTGTTCACTTGGTGCAACTATTGCGTTGGGTTTCCTATTTTTTAAATTTTTTTAAGTGCAAAGTGGGTTTTGATTGGTTGGAAAGAGTATTTGTTGATAAATAATAATAATAAAAAGAGAATAGAGTAAGATTTGGTGCAATAGGTTGGAGATGAAATAGTGAAATAGTGTAAAAGTTGCACTGTCTTAATGTAAAAATTGCACCAAAAACACTATTTTGGTTGGAGTTGATCTTAACTGGAGCACGGACACAGATTTAGATACCGGATTCAGAACAACAAATGCATAAAACAAATAAATACATATACAGGTATTGAGCACTATCATGTTGGCCATTTCTTTCCTGATATATGAGTATATGATTCTCTAAGGGCACGTTTAATGCGTGGGATAGGATAGGATAATTTTCATGGGATAGAATAGGATAGGATTGGATGGGATAGGATTGGATAAAATTTAGTGCTATCCTATGTTTGGTGCAACACAGGATAGTATTAAAATTAGGGAAATTATATTTTTTATTAAATTACAAACCCACCCCCAAGCCCAACTACCCACCGTTGACCACCACCACTACAAAGTACAAACCCAACAATTACACGGCAATTAAACAAAACCACCACCACCACAACAAAACACAAACCGAAAAATTACCCAAACCTAGCATCATCATGCACAGTCGACCACCACCACTATCACAAGCACAATCGACCACCACCACCACCACAACACCCAAAACCGAGATGGAGTTCCAATTCAAATTCAACCCACAAAATCAAACGTTCTATTAAACCCTAAATCAACCCAGAAAATCAATTCGAGTTCCAATTCAAAAATCAGTGGAACTCGAATTGATTTTGGAAGAGATGTTGAAAGACGAAGATGAAGAAAGAAGAAAGAAGCAGCGACAAGGAAGGATCGGTGGCGAGGAAGCAGCGGTGGGCGGCGACAAAGATAATTTGGGCGGTTGAAGAAGGAAGATGGGATTCATTTGAATCCCATCTGTTTTCGTGGGATTCATTTATCCCACCAACATGGGATTCATGGGTCTGATGGGATAAAAATCATCCCATCCCAAGTAGGCACCAAACATGGGAAATATGCTAAAAATAATCCTATCCTATCCGATTCCCGGCTGCCAAACGGGCCCTAAGAGACATAACAGAGAGGAGATCTTATCATCTTTTTTCTTATCTTTATTTGCTTTTTCTAAACTCTTCTAGTCAAAAAATGGTTTTGTGCAAGTGACCAAAGCTTTTTCTAAACTCTTATCTTTATTTATTTATTTTATTTATTTAGTTATTTTTATTTTTATTTTTGGATCAGGACCATACTAGAGAATTATTACACATTCAAGAATAGCTACATCAAATATTCCATAGTCTTAAAAAAAAATAAAAAAAATGTAGGTAGTGTCACCTTCACGTTCAATGTGCTTTCTGTTAATTTGATCTTTAACTCACAAAAGGAATTTCACAAACTATTCTGTACCCTGAGGAATACTTGAACGAGACACATTTAAAGAAATTGAGATACTATTGCCTTTGCCTTCTCCATTTCCATTTGGGTAGAGCAAAATATTCCTGCATCAGACACATCAATTTCCACTGTACGTAATTTATTTATAGCATGAATGGAGACTAAATCCAACTGTAAAAAAAAAAAAAAAAAATGAATATATACCATTTGTAGCATCCAAACGATTCAGACACAATTTTTTCATCATCTAAACTTGAAAAATCAGTAACCGTCCAAGTATGATAATACATACTCTTTAAACGAGTTTTCAACAACAAACACTTCCACCCCAAAGACACAGGTATCATCAATAGGGTATCCATTCCAAGGATCAGAAAAAGTATTCAGGTCGATGAATTTGGCTATACCAAATATGGTGTTCTTTGAATGATAATGAGTTTGCACCACATTTGCAATACAGAACATAGCAAATAAGTACACTAGTTTAAAAACTTCTTTTCAAACTGGCAAGTTTATATTCATCAAAATATAATCATTAAACCCTTCAAAAAAAATACAATTATTATACCATTTGTAGTCTCCTGGCTCAAAATCGCCTGAGCAAAATTTCTCTATCCTATCGAAGAATTAGACAATAATGAGAAAGACTCAATTTTGAACAGGGAATGACTTGGTGGGGCATTTCTTCCCGAAAGAAAATATATTGACCGATAAAAAGCATGAGAGATTCCAATTGTTTCTCATGATACATATTACATATATGCAGAGAAGTTTTGATAATATCACCTAGTGCTGGCAAAACGGGCCGGCCCGGCCCGTTAGGCGAAAGGGTGAACCCGGCCTGGGCCTAAGCCCGTTATGAGACAGGCCGGGCCGGGCCCTTAACGGGCCAAGCCCAACGGGCTTCAAATTTTTTTAAAAACATTTTTTATATAATATTATTTTTTTATACATTGTAATAATTTTGTGTAATTATTAATGTAATAATTTTAATATGAACTATAACATTTTTCATTTCATACAACACTTAATTAGTTTTCGATGAATAATATTTTTGTAATTTCGTATTAAATTTGTGTTGAAAAGTATAAATTACAAATCATGATTGCCTCGTTAAAAACCTTACCAAGAAAAACCCAATGGGATAAAAACTTGGTAAGGGAAAAAGAGTGCAATCGAAAAAAATAAAAAAGTGTAATTTTTAAAAGTTTAGGAAAATGTAGAGAATGAAGTGAGAGTGATGGGGGTATTTATAGGAAAATGTTAGGTTAGGGTATAATTAGAAAAAATTGTAAAAGATTTAAAAAAGTGTAATTTTTAAAAGTTTTAGATATTTTCCCACCCCCCCTAACGGTCACCAACGGCCACTTGGCCAATTACAAAAGCAACCCCTCAAATTCAAATTTTTTTTTTTAATTTGAATTTAAATTCTGACGGGCTTGACAGGCCGCCCGTGGTCCAGGCCCATGGGCCGCCCGTGGGCTGTGCCCGTTAAAGCCCGCCAGATTCAAATTTTGCAAAGCCCACGAGCCTGACGGGCCTTACCGGGCTTGGGCCCGACCAGTTAAGCTAGCGGGCCGGGCGGCCCATCAGGGCCCGGCCCGTTTTGCCAGCACTGATATCACCACAACAGCAATCTAGCTAGGATATTTTTATGGGGCACATGTACCTTAACAACAACAAATAGTAATTTTAAAAATTAAATAAAGATAAAAGTGTAAGATGTATATGCACCTTTTAATAATATGGCTTTTGTAGCCATTAATCCACAGCTCAAAGTTGCTCTAAAGGAATGATTTTGATGGGTTTGGGTTTAACTAAAGCTGTATATTTTCTTATTCAATAATCAAAGTGCCCAAGCTAAAGTTACAAGTCTTGCTTAAATAGCATCTTAAATTCTTAACCTAACTAGTTTAAGGAAAGTAAAAACAGTAACCGGTAAGCAATCAGAAAATAAAAGCTAATCTAAAAAAATTAGGAAATAAAGAAAAGAAGAAATTAGGAAAGCAATTATGATAATAAAAAAATTACAATGAACTTAAATATTAATTTTATTTATAATAATCTAATACTACTAAAGAATCTAAGATACAACTTTCTTAAAAGTTAAATACAACGTTATAACCTAAACAAGATTACATGATGGGCCAGTTTGGTCTTGTTGTAACTTTTATAATAATCACTACTAGCTGTGCTGAAGGAATAATCAGCTGTAAAGTTAATCAGTATATGTTTGGTTAATTATATTTTTTAAACTGTTGTATAGCTCAAAAATAGTATACATGTGTTTAGTAATTTTATTGTAAAAGTGACGAGATTAGTTATGATGACTAAAATATACATGATTTTATGACCATATTTCATTTTTTTTTTTTCATTAATAATATATATTAAATCAATATTTAATTAGAATATTTAAATTAGAAAAAAAAAAAGAACAATAAAAATATTTTTTAAAGATTTTATAAGTCAATATTTAAATAGAATATTTAATTTTAGGGGGTACTGCACAAACATCCATCGAGATTTGATGAAATTGCACATATATGGCAGTTTTGGCCATATACACACAAACTTCCTTCAACATTTGAAAATTGTTGCATAAACATCCTCTGCCGTTAAATAGATCCGTTAATCAATGGTCAAAAGTGTAAAAAATCTAAAATACCCTTTATTTTTATTTTAAATAAACTAAACTAAAAAATAAGATAAAAAATATTTTTTTATAAATTAAATAACATGAATGTATCTTAAATCTAAAACTTGGAAAAAAAAATTCATCTTTACAAAAAATATATATATATATAGTTTTTTAAACAATTTAACAATAAATAAATTTTAAATTTTAAATTTATTTAAAATCAAGGGGGAATTGCATAAACCAATTTTTTTTTTTTTTTTTATGATGGATATTTTTTCTAAATTTCAGATTTAAGATACATTCATATTTTCTAAAAGATTTTTTAATATTTTTTTATCTTATTTTTGAATTTTTTTTTATTTTGTTTAAAATAAAAATGTAGGGTATTTTAGACTTTTTACACATTTGACCATTAACTAACGGATCAATCTAATGGTAGGGGATGTTTGTGCTACAATTTTCAAATGTTAAAGGAAGTTTGTGCATGTACAGTTAAAACTGTCATATTTGTGCAATTTCCCCTTAATTTTAAGATAAAATAAAATATATAAATAAATTTAACTTGATTTCATAAGGATAATAATGATATTTTTAGAGATCAATTAAATGCTGAAATAGATTATTCCATAATCACTTTCAAAAAATAACCCCCACCAACTTCTCAAAATCACTGTCAAAATTTGTTAGATTATCAATTAATCAAACACTATTTTATGTCAAAATTATAAAATAATATGATTTTAACTTTTCAAAAGGATACTAAATTGGCCCGATGTCTTGACTAAATAAAATAGTAATCAAATCTCAAACAAAAATTATAAAATATGGGGGGTGTATTCAATTGAGATTTCAAAAGACTTTTAAAGACTTTTTTTAAGTGGATGACTTCTGCATATTTAATGGGTTTTTATAGACTTTTATTTAAAAGACTTTCATTTAAAAAGACTTTTATGGATATTTATAGACTTTTATTGACTTTTAAATATAATGTAAAAATTCCTAAATAGGAATATCAATTGGGCGGTTTGGGGCGGGGATAGAAATTTGCAGCCCGAACAAAAGTTGTCCTCAACCCTGATCAAGCCCAATAATTGAAAGCTGGGTTGGGATTGGGGAATTGGGAGGTGGCCACGATTCGGCCCAATTTTCAGATTTTTCTTTGGATTGTGTGATTTTTATTATTAATTTTTTTATTATTTAGGAGTGAAAATAATGCATTCTCACAAGATGCTGCAGCTAGAAAAACATTTCTTGATTAACTAGAGTTTTATAAGGATTGCCCAATATATAGAATATGTTAACAATTTTTAAAAATTTTAATGATAGCTTTTAAAAAGTGAAGCATTTTATGACGAATTTGTGAGGTGCCAATGACACCACCTACAAAAAAAGTTGGATCTTTCTACTCTTCCCAATTCGCAGTCACCATCCCAAGTGAACTTTTCAACATGACCCAGGCCCATTATATTAATCCAATTACTATACATGTCATCTTTTTCTTTCTTTAAAAATAGTTTATTCTCGTGAAGGATCTCTATATTGATATCAACCACGTAACTATAATTACGGTTTAAAATGCGACTTTCCCTATCGAAAAGAATTAGAAAAGAGTTTTACCCACACTTTACGATTGAATGAGCTAAGAGAGAGTTCTACCCACAAAGGTGAAGGGGAACGTGCTCAAGGGAAAATACCTTTTTTCTTTTTTCTTTTTTTGAATTAGGGAAAATACCTTATTACTTTATTAAGACTGGGTGTTTTACATGATTTATATAGTTGCTAGGTGGTATGGAGGGTGATCCATTTGTTTCTTATTATAAGAGGTTAGATAATATATTTATGAAAGGTCGTCCTAAATTTGACTTGTGAAGGACTTAAGAAAACTCATTTATTTATTTTTTTAAATCTATTTATTTATTTTAGGACTTAGGGAAAATTTATATATATTCAATATATATTTATTTATTTGTTTTAAGACTTAGGGAAAACTTAATACATATTCAATACATATATAACTACTTTTACAAAAAAAAGGTCACACATTTTTGTACAATGTGTATAATGAGATTTGAACCATTCACCGCCGGACACTAGTATGGAAGGGAGGTGATATGCAATTACTGTGTATTCAATTACGATTTCAAAGGACTTTTTTAAGTGAATGATTTTTGTAGATTTTATAGACTTTTATAAACTTTACGGAATTATGAAAAACTTTCATTCAAAAGACTTTTATAAACTTTCATTTTAAAAGACTTTTATAGACTTTTATAGATTTTCATTCACTTTTAAATATATTATATATTTTGATATAATTAAAAGTCATTAAAAGTCATTGAGGTCATTAAAAATAATTAAGATTTTAAATACTTTATAACTTTCGTAGACTTTTAAAAAGTCTTGATTAAATAACACATGATTTTAAAGATTTTTTTAAAGTATATAAAAATATATATTGAATACTCATGATTTTTATAGAGTTTTTAAAAATTTACATTATATCCAAACTTTTTTAATTCCATAAAGGTCATTAAAAATCGTTTGGAATTCAGACTGAATACACCCTTAGGTATTAAAAAAATAAAAATAAATAAATAAAAATCCTTGAAAGAAGCAGCCCTTAAGTATTAAATTTTAAGTTTCTCAATAACATGATGAAAACAATTCAGGGTTCACACTTCACACAATGACACAAATGTTTAAAAAAAAAACAAAAAAAACAAAAAAAACAAAAAACAAAACAAAACAAAAAAAATTCTTTATTTGTTTTTCTTTAATTTTTTAACTTTTACAATTATTTTTTAAAGAGTGGTACTATTGGCAACCCTCTAATGAACTAATAAAACCCCATTTTTTAAAATTTTAAAAATTATTTGATTCTTTCCAAAACTACCCTTCTTTTTGAAAACAAAACTACCCTTTTATTTCTCCATGCTTTTTTTTTTTTTAAAAGTTAAGTAGCTTTGTATTTTTTTTTTCCAGTATTTTTTTTTACTTACCTCTAGCATCCATTTATCGTCTTTTCTTAGGATTTTTTTCCTTCATTTTGTTTTATTATATTAGGGAAGATAAAAAATATATATTTAAAAAGTATTAAAGAGTTTTTTTTTTTTTTTTATCTTCCCTAATATGATAAAACAAAAAAAAAAAAAACATAAGAAAAAACAATGAATGGGTGTTGGAGCCTAGATGTGACTATGTGAGTAACAAAAATATAGAAAAATAAATAAGTACATAACACACAAAAAAAAAAAAAAAAAAAAGGAGTTTTGTTTTTTGTTTTTATTTAAAAAGGGGCAGTTTTGAAAATAAATCAGATAATTTTTTGAATTAAAAAAAATGGGGCTTTATTAGTTCATTAGAGGGTTGTGAATAGCACCACTCTTTTTTAAATTGTGAATCAGATGATTTTTTTTAATTTTAACTAAAAATGACTTTATCACCCTTATGTACATTTTATTAAAAATATGATATTGTTGCACTTTCACAGTATCACCGTATGTTTTTTTATCTTGGATTTAATAACTGTTTATCTTCTTATTACGATTTACGAGAAATCCAGCAAATCTGAAATGATTATCTACACGTCTGTTTCAACTGACATTGGGTTGCAGACTGAAATCTGAAATCCAGCAAATCCTTTCACACCGACATTGGGTTGCAGACTGAAAAGACTAGTGAAACTTCTTTTTCAACTCCCATTCAATTCAAATCTCTTTCTTTTTCCAAGACTGTGACTGTCAGAGGCCAAAGTGCAGCCCGTTGAATTTTATTCAACACTATTCAGTTTTAACTTGAAAAAACACAAAAGACAAAACAAACACCGGTTCTTAATTCTTATTTTGTACAATTAAATCAAGTAAATCCATAATATCCCTTTATTTTCGCCGATGTTTCTGTATTGCAGAGATATCGAAGTCGAATATTAGTTAATAACTTTACTTTTTTTTTTTTTTTTTTTTTTTTTTTTTTTTGAAGAAGGTTTACATAAACCAGGAAAGATACAGTCTAACTTGGGCAGTCGCCCAGCACTAAAGCCTCCACATGGGGAGGGCAATAATACATCCAGGAATAATTACAAGTAGCCTTAACCGCAAGCTTTGCCAATTCATGAGCAACACCATTTGTTTTCCTAGAGGCAAAAGTAACAGAGATAGAAGTAGGAGAATTGTTGATTAAGGACAGTATGTCATCAATAACGACTCCATATTCTACATTAGTAGGCATCCCTTTGTTAATCAAATCCACCACCCCTTTGGCATCGGATTCCACAACCAGAGGCAGGAATCCTGATTCCAATGCGAAAATGATCCCCCGGTGGATGGCCATGGCCTCCGCAGCTTGAGGGGAAATAGTGGCCATTGTAGATTGAATTGAAGATCCCATGACAGCCCCTGTGTTGTCCCTGATTATAAAGCCGAAACCAACTTTCAGTTGAGTTGCCAAGATAGCAGCATCAGAATTCAACTTGAAAGTGCCACTGGCAGGACATTGCCATTTTGGCCTCTCCAAAAATTCTCCACCCTGTCTCACATTACTGCTACTATTGGTCACCTGGAACTCGTCCACAAACTTGGTCGCCCAAGCCCACACATCCTCAGCGGGATCAGTCACAGTACCATGGGTTCTTTGATTTCTAAGAAACCAAATTCGCCAAAAGAAGGTGCACAAGACTTCCATTTCAGAATTTAGGAGGGTGAGAGAGCAGTGACGAATAATATCACAAAAGGGAGAATCATCATACCATTTAGTCCAATTAAAATTGGGGCAGCCAACTCTGAATCTTTTAAGCTTAGAACAGCTCCAGAGGGCGTGGGTTGTTGTTTCCCCCTTTCTACAGCATCCTTGGCAGATTTTGTCAATTTGGACACCCCGCTTAGCAAGATTTCCTGAGGTAGGGATCCAATTATGATATGCTCTCCAGATGAAAAGTTTAATCTTCGTAGGAATGCGGAGTTTCCATAGGTGCTTCCACCAGGAATGGGTGCCACTTAGGCCTGAGGTTCCAGCAGAAAAGTTGTCTGTGATTCCAACCTTGTAACCACTCCTCACTGAGTATGTTCCAGATTTTTCAAAGTGCCAAACCAGCTTGTCCTCATAGTTGGGCGAGCCAAGAGGGATACTCAGAATACTGTTTACATCATCCTGGTGGAAAGAGGAGCGAATTAGCATCGTGTTCCAGCCACCGGAAGGGGAGAGAAGGGACTGAACTTTCAGATTCTCTCCAAGAGTTGGTTGGGAGAAAACCTTGAAGGAGTTTGGTCTTGGGATCCATCTATCCTTGTAAACCTGAATCGAAGTGCCATTGCCAACTCTCCAACGCGAACCCGACACGATAATGGCACGCCCCCAAAAGATACTTTTCCAGATAAGAGACCCAGAATTGCTAGCTTCCGCTTCCAGGAAAGAAGAGGAAGGAAAATAGCATCCTTTTAGAACTCTAGCAGCAAGGGATTCTGGTCTGGAAATTAGTCTCCACCCCTGTTTAGCAAGAAGGGCTCTATTAAAAGCGCCAAGGTCCCTGAAGCCAAGGCCCCCATCATCCTTCCCCAGACACATCTTACCCCACGCGCACCAGTGTATTTTCTTGGCTGTTTCTGAGCTTCCCCACCAGAAACGAGCACAAAGTCTGTGCAAGTCAGTAATGAGACCCTTTGGGAGTTGGAAGAGACTCATTGCGTAAGTGGGAATCGACTGGATTACTGCTTTCAAGAGGACCTCTTTTCCACCAGTTGAGAACAACTTGTTCTTCCAGCCCTTGACCTTCTCCCACACACGGTCTTTTATGAAAGAGAAGAGCTGTTTTTTGTTACGGCCAGCGAAGCTTGGAAGGCCAAGGTAACGTTCATGGCATTGGACAAAATCCACCCCCAGAATTCTGGCCAAAGACGCACCTTTCTCGCTGGTTACAGAATTGCTGACACACAGGGCAGATTTTCTGTAGTTAATGACTTGGCCGGAGGCCTTCGAGTAGGTATCAAGGATTTGACGAAAGGTTGAGCAGTTTGCCTCAGTTGCTGAAGAGAAAAGGAGACTGTCATCGGCGAAGAAAAGGTGGGAGATGACGGGTCCTGACCTGCTACATTTGAGTCCTGATAACAGATTTTCATCCACAGCATAGTTAAGCATACTGGAGAGACCTTCAGAGCAAATAATGAAAAGGTAGGGAGATAGGGGGTCCCCCTGCCTTAAACCCCTAGTTGGAGTCAGTGAGCCACAAACTTCGCCATTCAAAAGGAAGGAGAAAGAAACTGAGGAAATACAGTTCATAACCTTACTAACCCAAGAGTCTGAGAAGCCAAGTTTAGTCATCATTTTAGCTAGAAATTTCCATTCGACACGATCATATGCCTTAGACATATCGAGCTTTAGCGCAAGAGAGCCTTCTTTCCTTTTCTTTTTTCTAATAGCATGAATGCATTCGTAGCCAATAATTGCATTGTCCGATATCAGTCTCCCTGGAATGAAAGCGCTTTGAGCATCAGAAATGACCTCTCCAAGAACCCCTCTCAGCCTGTTTGCCAGAGTTTTGGCAATGATTTTGTATGTCACAGTGCATAGGCTGATTGGCCTAAAATTCTCCACCATCTCAGGATTATCAGTCTTTGGAATGAGAGCAATGAGGGTCTTGTTAATTACTGCAGGAGACTCGCCATCATTCAGACATTTTAAGCAAGCAGCTGTAACACCTTGCCCAACGATATCCCAATATTTTTGGTAGAAAATTGCCGGTATCCCGTCGATCCCTGGGGCTTTTGTGGGTGCCATGTCAAAGATCGCCTTATGAATATCCGCAGCAGTGAAGTTTTTATCCATAAGTGATCTACTTCTAGGGGAGAGGCGTCTCTTTACACTAGAGGTCACTCTGTTGATTTCTTCATCTGAAGGTTCCGTCGAGCAGAATAACTTGGAGAAATATTGATCAAACATGGATTCAATTATTCTGTTATCAACATGCCAATTACCGTTCTCATCTCTAAGTCTGTTAATTCTGTTGCGAGCCTTTCGAGCAGAAGCTTTCCAGTGAAAAAATCTTGTGTTTTTGTCACCTTCTCGGAGCCAAGTGACCCGGGAGCGTTGCTTCCAGTAAATTTCCTCTTGTTCGAGGAGGAGGTCAAGTTGGTGTTCAATTCCCTGGATTCTATTCCAGGATCCTGGTTGAATGTTGTTTGTGGCCTCCTTCAGTTCTCTCTTCTTTTCAGTTATATCTTTTTTGAGATTGTCACTATTCTGCACATTCCAACTTCTCAACTTTTGCCCACAATATCTCAGAGTATTAGCAATATTAGCCAGATGACAGTCTCTAGGAAGTTTTCTCCAGTGAGTTGCCACAAGATTTTTACATTCTTGTTTGTCAATCCAGCATGATTCAAAGTGGAATCTTCTTCGTTTTCTAAGATTGGTTCTGTGATTAATGCTGGGGCTACTGCTTACCTCCACCAGAATTGGACGGTGGTCCGAGTGCCAGAACTCCAGGTGATGGATGCATGACTCCGGGAATAATTGCTTCCAACCAAAATTGCAAACTCCTCGGTCTAAACGCTCTTGAATAAGATTCTGGTTGTCTCTCTTGTTGCTCCAAGTGAAACAAGGTCCCTGGAACCCCAAGTCATCAAACCCGCAGTAGTCCAAGGTTGTGCGAAAGTTGTCCATCAGATGCCGAGGTCTCTCTTGTCCTCCCTCTTTCTCCACCTGATTCACAATTTCATTAAAATCCCCTGCACATAGCCAAGGTAGATTCGTCACATCATTAAGGCGGCGGAGGAGAGACCAGGACTGGTGTCTCTGGCTTTGTTCAGGATGGCCGTAGAAGCCAGTAAATCGCCACCAATTCGAATTTTGGAAAGACACTTTAACATCAATGTGATGAATGGAGTAAGATAGGAGTTCCACCCCTGTTTCCCCTGTCCAGAGAAGGCACAAACCGCCACTTCTGCCCATACTGTCCACCACAAGTTTGCCGCTGAAGCCTAATCTAACTCGGATTGATTCAAGAGCAATATGATTCGTCTTCGTCTCAATAAGAAAAACAAGATTCGGGCTATGGTGCTGCTTGAGATTTTGCAGCGTACGGAACGCCCGGCCACTACCCAGCCCCCGAGCGTTCCAGACGAGGATCCTCATTGCTTCCGGCAAGCCGGTGAAGACCGACTTGCCGATATCTCTGTTTCAATTGCAGCATGGTTTAAAGAAGAGGAACCTTCAATGTCACCTGCTGTTTCCATCAACACCACCAAATCAAGATTACCTGAAGTCCCGAGTTCTGACTTGCAGCTGTCTCGATTTTCCCCAGTCGTTTTGCCATCTTTCTTCACTGATAATTGTCGCTGATTTCCCATCGTTTCATTGCTTCGGTCTTCGTCAGTAGCATCGTTTCCCTCTGTCATCCCTCCTTCCATGTTTGCCTTCCTTGAGTCGCTTATTTCTTCTTCGTTAGCTGTGTTTCTTCTCCCTCTTTTTACTTTGGTATTCCTGTATTTCTCTTCGTCAATCAGAGGCCGTTTACCTAATTTTGTCCCCAAATTATTCCCTTCATCACCCATATTTCCTTCCCTGGCTGCCCGTTTCCATCTACCCGACCCATGAGTTTTGAGAGTGGTAGTTTTCCTATTAGATGCATTTGTTTGTGGCCCAATGTTCTGTGATTCTTCCTGTGCTTGGATTTTCTGCAGCCCATTTCTTCCCTCAGTACCCACTTGACCTTTTCCCAGAGTCATTAATGGGTTTGGATTAGCCTGTTGGGCTTGGCCCAATTCTCCTCTTTTGCCTCTTCTAGAATCCAAAAGATTCGTAGTCATTTCAGTGCTTGTCCCCGTAATCTTTGTCTTACCCTTGTCAATATCAGCCCTTTTTCCATCCAGGCCAGTAATCATGGGCGGCTCATTAATTGCACTGATAGACCCCCTGTTTTCTTTGCTTTTCCCTATGTTTTCGAAATTTTTCCCGCCCTCGGCTTTTTGACTGTTTTTCCTCCACCAGTCGCCGGCTGTAGATTCCGATTGCTTGGGATTCCTGCTTCTCCAGTTATCTCTGTCAGCGTAACTATTGTTTCTTCCCCATTCTCTATTACCTGGTCTTCCTCTTCCATTGTTAAATCGCTTTGGCGGGCTTGAAGTTCTCAACCAGGCACAGAGTCTAAGATTTCCTTCAGATGTTACTTCCTTGTTGTCACCTTCTTCCGAGCATTCTCCCAGAGAGTGTCCCAGGCGAACACATTTGTAGCAAAAATCAAGAAGTCTCTCGTAGCGAAGTAACATTGTTGTTATGTTCCCATCCCCCATTAGGTCCACACGGAGATTTCGCTTCAGCGGTTCATTCACAGCGACTCCAGCCCGGATTCGAAGGAACCTTTCGTTCCTATTTTTTGCAGTCTCAAGATCAATCTCTCTTACTTCTCCGATCATGTTTCCTAGAAAAGCACCAATTTCCTCTGACATACATAGAAGTGGAATGTTGTGAATCTGTATCCAGAAATCCACCTTATTGAACTCCATGTTCAAGATGTCACCCTTTCTTGTTGATTCTTCAAAAACAATGATGGCCCTGTCGAAGTTCCATGGTCCACCTCTTAGTATCCGTCTTCGATCTTCAGCGCACCTGAAGTGCAATGCAAAAGTGTTTCCCTCAATCATCTCAATGTCAACCCCACCATTAACTTTCCAGATCCTTGACATAACTCCCATAAAGGCATCAGCATTAACTACCTTTGATGTTAATATTTTTCCCACCAAACACAATGAGAGCCCCTGTTCTCTTCTCCCCCTGAGTGTCGGGTCCAAGGTTCCCACCGGGCCCTCTCTTTCTTTCAAGGACAGGGCATTGCATAGTCTAGCTATATCTTCAGTGTTCACATTACCCCCCATCATTGTAGGAACGAAATCTGCTACTTTGGACTAAAACTGGCAAACTCTCACCTTAGGCTCAGAGAGACTAAGGGAGAGACTATGCTGCTTGATAGTTGATATGATGCTTTCGTTAATAACTTTACTTAAGTTGTAAAAGTATTTAAGTCGAGCTTGTGATTTTAAACACAAACGGAAAAAGAAATTAATAAAAAAAATATACATATCTGAAAATAAAAATCAAGTTAATGAGATATTGAGATGATACTTGGGAACAAAAAAAAATAATAAAAAAATCCAAAAATAAGTTTTGACTGGTACAAAACTACAAATCGAGACTTAATTCGAACAAAGTCCAATGTCTATACTCTACATATACTTAGAGTACGTTTGGGAGAGTTTCTCAAGTAGATCTTTTTGCAATAGATCTTTTAGAAGTAGATCTTTTAGAGGTAGAGCTTTTAAATGAAAGCCGTTGATCGTTTGGTTGTCAATTAAAAAAGAGCCTTTTTAATGAGAAAATTACCAAAATACTCTAGCAAATATTAAATTATAGGGTTATATTAGAGATTTTAATGTTTTTAAAAAAAGCTCAGAAAGTCTACTTGGAAAAGCCTAAAATTTGAGCTTCTCAAAATAGACGTAAAACAGCTTTTTTAATCGTCGAAAACTCTACTGGAGTGTCAACCAAACGATACAAAAAAATTTGAAAAGAGCTTTTTTAATTAAAAAAGCTCTTTTAGCCAGTAGACAAGCTCCCCCAAATGGACACTTATTTTAATGTTGGATCTATATCCTCTCATCACCTCAATTATCCTCACTTTGTCTTTATCTCCATAATCAATAGTCTGAATTAAAACTATTAATTGATATGTATTTACTCTGTATAAAAATATAATTACTTAAAGATCTTTGATTCAGGTGAGAACAATATAAGGTAAAGAGAGGATTCAAATACTTTATTATGAGGACTATTCAAGAGATTTTATATCATAGTATATTTTATTTTCTATTTTTTTTTTATATACCATTTATATTGATGGTAACCATATTAACGAGAAAATCTTACCTGGGACGGTGATGAGACCATCCAATTACATTGCGCTATATAATCGAGTTTTAAAATCTTTTTAGGTTCCCAATACAAATCTTAATACATGATCTAATTACATTGCGCCCTAGAGAGTCTTCAATACAAAAATGGTTTGTATACTAATAATCGTTGACATGAAAACAATGTCAAGAAAATTACTTCTTATATGATATAAAAATGGATTTGATAGACAATTAATTCAAAATTTGGTTTCAAATGCTTCTATCTAAAACACACATTTTTTTTAATGATGTATTCATTTTTTTTTCCTGTTTTATTTTTTATTTTATTTCCTTATCAAAAATAGTAAAAAATTAATGTCAGTTTTAAATACTTGCTGAGTCAACCGAAAAAATAGTTGTGTAACATATCGTCTGAGAGTAGATGGTCATGACAATGTCTAATATATTTTTTTGCCACATCAGTTTGAGGTTGAATATACACAGCTGCATGAGAGAAAAATATATTAACAGAATGTCTATTAATCCTACAGGATTTTTTTTTTTTTTTTTCACAAATCATTCTTATATTGGAAACAAAAAATATATATACAACCGAGGCGCGAAACCGTTGCAGCCTCGTAGTGTAAAAAAGAGAAAAAAAAAACAGGCCCCGTATACTTTTTTTCAATTTTTTCAACCCTGGTTGTATATAGTATCTCCCTATTGAAAATGCTCTGATCACCCACCACAGGCTCTCCAATAGGTTCTCCAATATTACCGCTATACCGAGGCAAAATATGTTGGGAATAGATTATTATAAAAATTATTATTTCAGCTTATTGGAATATCTTTAATGGCCAATTTACCAGTACAATAAAATCGTTATTTGGAGCAATTTTTAATTTTTTAATCATGTATTAGAAAGAAAAAAAAAACTTGCTTGTTTCTATCGCCTATCGCTCTGTGAACAATCCTCAACCTAAAGTGCTACACACTTCTTCTATTCAACATATACGAGCACGAATCCATGGCTGCGGCCGCCACTTTAATAGGTATATTTCCCATGCCTCTTCCACTTTCTCACAACTGCTTCTGCTTTGGTGCTCTTTTTTTTTTTTTTTTTTCAGATATATATTATGAACATAACAAGCTTAATAAGTTTTCTTTTTATTTGTGTGTAGTTTATAAGTGTATAGTTTGTCTATCAGAAGCACCTGACTTGGAATTTGTTATGGTGCTTCTTTTTTTTTATTCTTTTTCTTTTTTCAGATGTGTGGCTGAAGTTTTCTTTTAAGCTATTATTTATTTCTCATTTGATGATTTTCTTTCAGGGAGAAATGCTCCACCAAGTCATTATTCGATCACAATCCAATCTTTTTCGTTATTAAAAGCTTCAACGAAGAAATGCATCTCAGATGACTTTGAAGCAGAAGGCTACGAATGGTATATATATACTAAATACTTCTTTGCTAAACATTCTTTATCTTTGTTAATTTACATGTGTTGCATGTTCAAATCTGTTGTAAACAAAAGTTTCATAGTGGAAATTGAGTGCTCCGTGTATTAACCACGTAAAATCTCGTGTCTCTGTAGCTTTTGTTTGTGATTGTTTGATTGCTGTTTGAGTTTGTTTATATTGCATAACAATGCAATGTGTTTATTTCGGCATAATCAACTGCCATATAAATTAACACTCTATAGTCATGCAATGTTTTTTGTTTGATCAATTCAATTAATTAATTTAATTTTCTATTACAGGAACTTTTGTATCTATCCATCTGGGAACAAGAGCAGAAATGGGGAAGATCATGTCTCTATTTACTTGGAATTTGTGGAACCGGATTCTTTCTCTGCTGGGTGGGAACTCAGAGCGATTATGAAATTTTTCATATTCAATCACATGCATAACAAATATTTCAGCACCAAAGGTTGTTTAATCCTTCACTGTTCATATAATTATGCAGTAATCACTGACTCTATCAATCGATTGTCAACATTGTGAATAATACTCGTTGTAATGCAGATTGGTGTGAAAACCGTTATCATGCTATGAACACCAGATTTGGTATTGCCAAATTCATCAATCTGAATACGTTTTGCAATCCTGTGAACGGGTACCTTACTGATGATGCTTGTACCTTTGGTGTGGAGGTGTTTGTTATCAAAAATACTTTAAACGAACGTTGTTTATCGATGATAAATGACCCTACTACTTATTTCTATTCTTGGAAAGTTACTAAGTTTTCAACTTTAGGTAAGGAAAGATATGAATCCGATTCATTTGGATACTACAATTGGTATGTATTTCATTTTGAGAGTTTGATTAAATCTACGAGTTGCTGCTATATGTAAATTACAATGGTAATTGATTGATGATATAATACAGGAATATTGTGCTATACCCTGATGGAAATGGAGGAGGCAAAGGCAATAGTATTTCAATATATTTAGACGTGTCTCCGTCAAGTATTCCTGAGGACACTAAATTGGTTGTGAAATTCACTATGCGTGTCAAAGATCAAAAGAATGGAAAAAACGTTGAATTTGAAGGTTAGACAAACCCAATTTTGAACATAAGAAAAAACTCTTGCATTTGTAATGTAGATATTCTTTTACTCATGTTGTTAAAATTTATGATGTGCGAGAATCCCGTAAGTGTTTTCGTGTAGGAAAAACGCACTTGATTAGTGCTGCACAGAGTACTTAAAATCGATAGATATACCGAAATATCCACCGATATATCCGTATTTTGGAGGGACCGATATCGAAACAGGCAAATATCCAATATCCTGCAGAATATCCGGCCGATTTCGAAATATCCGTTAAAATCTCCCGATATTCCCGAAATATCCCGAAATTCCCGAAATTTCATGAATTTTACCCCGAAAGTCCAGGGATATTTTGCATATTATTAAAATAATTTTTTTAATAATAATTTTTTTAATCCTAAACAATTAAATTATTGTTAAAATAATGTAGCTTGAAAATTATTTTAGAAGAAGCATTAACAAATTTATAAAAATTTTCAACATAATAGTCAATAGTAAAATTATTGAGGACTTGAAGTAAAATTGAATAAATAACCAAAGAGTGGACATGTAAAATATGTAAAATTTTGTGAAAGCAATATGAAAAATAAAATTGTTGGTGACTCAAATGTGTAAAACTAATTCCAAATAGTATTAAATATGTATCAATCAATTTATAAATCTATAGAATTGATTTTTTTGTAACTTTGTGCCGACATTCCAAATAAAAGAATATCAAAACTATTTGTGTAAAACTTATAAAAATAATCAAATTGTTTCTTTTGAGTTTTGAGTAGAGAATCTAAAGAAACTCAAATATTTTTATCAAAAAAAAAAATAAAAAAATAAGAACATAATTATTTGGTATGGCCCGTATGGTAGAGAATCATAATGATAGAATTTTGAAAAATAGTATATTGGGGATAATTCGGATCTTCTGATACATAATGTCTATGCGCAATTAGACACTGAAGCTGCAGGAATTGCTAATTTTGGAAATAAGGTAAAAAGTTACAATTTACAACCAATTTTTTAATTCCAGTATTATTAATTCTTTGCATGTGAGTATTGTGTCATATACTCATATTAATATATATTATATACATATTGATCTCATGAATGTAACTCACATACTTTAAGGATGAAAGGAAAAGTTTTGGTGAACGAGCAACCATTGCAGTTAGAAGCAAAATGCAACCAGGTATATAACTTTTATTACAAAAATTTACATATTAATAATAAATAATAATATCATTGAAATAATATTCATACTTATAATACTTAATAATTTTTATTACAGCTGATTGGTGGGTAATGTATGGAAACTGTGATCCATCATTGAGTGCAATAGCAGTTCGCATACTATCACAAACATCATCATCTTCTGCATGTGAAAGAAATTGGTCCACATTTGCTTTAATCCACACAAAACAAAGGAACCGTCTTGCATATTTTAAGCTTGAACAACTTTTTTATTGTTATTATAATATGAAATTGAAACTTAGGGATATGGCAGCTGAAAAAGATAAAGTAAATGAAACTGATTTTATGGATCTACTTCAAGTAGCTGCTGAAGCAGGAGACGATAATGAGAATCCTATTTTTAACTGGCTTAGACCTGCCTCCTTGGATGATGACGAGGGAAATCCTGATTCACATATTGCTTCGCATGCTTGAGAAATGGGAATAAATGTTGAACAAGTGATTAGAGAAGAAGTTGGTGTAGATCGTGGACTTATTGTTACCAGCTCTTTCGATGACCAACATACCTCTGATGTAAATAGTGGAGGAAAAGATGATAGAGATGATGGGGATGGTGGGGATGAGGCAAGAGGTTAGGATTTTGGTGCAGGAGGTTGGAATGCTGGTGCAACAAGTTGGGATGTTCGTCCTAGAGGTTGGGATGTTGGTGCAACAGGTTGGAATGCTAGTGCGGCGGGTTGGGATGCTTATGCATGTAATTTTGATCAAACTCATGGTAGATAGCATGGAGGAACAAGTCAAAATGATGAAGATTCTTTGAATATGACTCTCTCCTCAATGAGTATAGACACAGAACATAGTTCTTTAGGTGATTCGCAGACAATGTCAAGTTCTCATGTACCATATTATGGTAGTTATGGTGGCTGCAATATATTTGATTATCCTTCTCCACAAATGTCATATGCAATACCTATGTATGTAGATCAATAATATCCACCAAGTTGGGTAAATCCAAACTACCCAATTCATGGATCAGTTGGAAGAGATCAAGCAGCAAACGTATGGCATATTAATAACTACATTGAAAACGTGCTTGCTATGCAAGCACATTTTCTTGGGAAATTTATTGTTCGAATCAAGATAGAAATGTATCTTATGTATTTGAACCAGCAAGGAATTCATTTTGGTTTTAAATTTCAGACACGCAATGTATTATTATGTATGAATTATGATTTATGATAGAATTTTGGAAGTGTGGAACTATTACTATATATATTTTTTAATGATAATTTTGTTTATTAAATATTTAATCTCTTTATATTGTATATAATATTATAAAAGTGAAACAAAATATTATTCTATTAAATACTCAATTTTAAAAATTATATACAGACTCTATTTATGATATAATTTATATTAAACTCATAACTATGCTAATTTATTATTGAAATATGATTCATTTGATGTATAATTACTTGTTTAAGCTTGTCCTAAAATTTCACAAAAAAAAACTAACTTTAGATGTAAATATCCATCATTTTTTTAATTTTTGACAGAATATCCACCGATATCGATAATATCCCCGATATATCCGTAAATTTAGAAGCCCGACATTGATGCCGATACCGATATTACGTTCCTTGGTGCTGCATATGTTGTTATGTAGATAAAAGGTTAAATTATAATGCTCGACTTCATGGAATGTTAATATGCATATATTGTTTAGCTGTAACTTCCTTCCTTGGTACCTATGGTTGCAAAGAATGTACTCATTCGTATTCTTTTCTACTTTTGTGTTTCAGACAATCACTTCAATGCGTCAAATAACGGTGACTGGGGTTGGTCTCGGTTCTTGTCATTGGCTGAACTAAAGGACCCGAAAAATGGTTTCGTGGTAAATGATACTTTAATCATTGAAGCAGAGGTAACATTGCTTGGATTGGTGGTAGTGGAGACATAGATCTTGTTTGCGAAGCTTTGTGATATCATGTATCTGCATCTTGTTATTTTGTTAGTTGCTCTAAGATGAAACAAACTCAATGTTGATGTTATAGCTAGTTGCAGCTTTTATTTTTGTTTGAATTTGTATCAAGCTGCCTTGTGCCTCTATCTGTAATGTATAGAATTTCCGTTGCACTTTAATCTAACCTAGTTCTTTTCATTTTGCGACCACATTTCAAAATTGTTGATGGCTCACCAAGATCATAAAGTTAACTGGAAAACTGTAATGGAGTTTAATTATGTTTCCAATGTGAAAAATTAATAACTGCTATCATCAACTTATCTTTGTTTTATGGTTTCATGTTTCTGTGTTAAGATTTTCTTTACTTGCTGCCTCGACCTTGTGCATTACTTGGAATGTGATTGAAAATGTCTGTTTGTCTGGAATTCTGAGTTTTCATTTCAGTGAAAATTTGCATTTAAAATGTTAAGTCGTCATTTGCTTTTCTCGAATTTATCAAGTCAAGAATATGTGAAGTTGAAATTCAACAATATTTCCAGCCTCTGCTTCAGCTTAGACAAACCATACGGGTAATTTCCTAGAAAACAAAACAAAACAAAACAAAAACAAAAAAGTGGGAAATCTCAGATCTAACAATTTTTTTTACATCCAATAAGTTATTTATTTATTTTATTTATTTTTGAAAGATCCATATATATAAACTTTTTTATATACAACAATAAAGATTGATGAAATAGTTTGTGATCAGCTATTTAATGGTAGGTCAAGAGGATCGATTCAGTTTCTAACTCCATTTTAATCTTCTAAGACCATCTCCAACCCTGCAACAAACCTTGTGGCATCTCAAATTTGCAGCAGAAAACCCCTCCAACGCAGCACGCACCATTCTTTGTGGCAACCATATGCAGATGAACAATGACGCGCAGTATATTGCACGACACTATTCATCTTGCGCAAATTTTGTTCACATTTTTTTTCCATCCCTCATCTTTTATAAAATCACATTTTAATCCTATTTATTAAAATCTATTGTGATTATATCTTTTATTTAAAGGTTTCGTTTATTTACAGTTTTACCCTTGATCAATTAATTTTATTCCAATTTGATCCTTTTTATTATTTAAGGATTTTGTTTTGATTTAATTATTATTGATATTAACATTTATAATAAACTAAAATGAAGTGTATAATTAAAAAATTTTAATGCAATTTTTTTTATAAATAAATCGCTTAATTCAAAACAACGGAAATTAAAGCAAAATACATTAATTAATAACAACATTAAAAACGAAATACAAATTTCATAGTGATAAAATAAATTCATAATTTCTTATCGTATTGCAATATTATGTTAATTATGGGATGAAATTTTAATTGTGGAGAAATATTAAAAAAAGGGAAAGAAAAGGAATATTCTTTTTCGAGTAAAATTTGGTGCAGTGGGTTGAAGATGGAATAGTGGAATAGTGAAATAGTGTGAAAGTTGAACTATTTTAGTGCAAAAGTTACACCAAAAGAACTATTCGGGTTGGAGATGCCCTAAGTAAAAAAAGTGTAGATACTTTTAACTTTAGCTGGAATTGAATGCTAATAATCAACCGTTTGTGTTTGTATACAAATATTTGTTCTGCAGATGATTGTAATTTGTATATGTAAAAGTTTAAAATCACATCGACTTCACATCATCTAGCTTTTGTTTCGTTTTCGGTATTTTCAAAAATCTACGGATTTAGTTTTTGGTATTCTCAATAATCAACGGATTTAGTTAACTTTTTTGTTTATAAATTTTTATTTGCGTTCATTTTTCCGCTGCATCAGGAAATCCGACAGGCTAGTGTGCAAAAGAGTTTTAAGTTATTGAATCACATGTAAGTATTTAACTGCAGTCCATAATACAGTCTTTCATGCTATGACTCTCCAAGGAGAGACACATACAATAGAACCCCTATAAATTAATCTCCTATAAATTAATAACATCCACATATTAATAAAAAATCTCAGTCCCGACTTGGACCAATGTAAAAAATTAATAAACCTCTCTATCGTAATAATTAATAATTTCTTTTTGAAACCTAGTATAAAATTTCGGTCCGACTGTCGTATAAATTAATAATTTCATTAAAATTATAAAATATATTACATTATATTCAAAAACTAGAAAAGTGTTTCAAGATGCTAGTTTGCATAAAGCCACCATGTTCGATATTTTCGACTTTATCCTTCATCTTTTAAATTGTCTTCTTATGATCACCTTCTTATTGTAACTAAAAGGTTTCAACTAAATTTAGCGTTTCAACAGGAAATTTCCCTAACAAAATTTTCCTTAACAAGGAATCTTGAAAAAAAAAAAAAACTTTCCTTAAAGAATAAAACCGATTAAACAATGAATCCCGAAAAGAAATCTTTCCTAAACAAGAAAACCGACTTTCACATGTTTTAAAGACAAAATAACACTTTCTAAGGTAAAACCCTTCAAATTGATACTCAAGGGTGGGTCCCAAGAATATTAATTTAGAGGGGTTTTACTGTATATAACAGAAGAAATAAATTGATGAGCTGAAGAAGACACTGTCATTTTCTTTTCCTGAACTCATCATCTAGTCAATAAATTGTTTTGGGCAAATGACCAAATAACTAGGGCCTGATTGCTTCTTTCTCTAAAGCGTGAAGACAAGAATTGTTTTAGGAAAGTTGATGTTTATTTCAATCAATTTTTGTTTGTGTTTAATTTATTTATTTCAATTAACTAGTTTTAGTGGTATTTATGTTCTCCACTCTTTTATGAATATCCTATGGTATGTGGTTTACAGCATAGGTTTATTTAAAAACCAAAATAAAAATAAAAATTGTTTGTATATTATCCAAAGATAACAAAAAAAATCAAATTTGAATTGAAGATGAAAATACAGAGATTACATAAATAATAACAGAAGCTAGCTGAAAAACACAAGCAAACTCCAACTACCCATAATATCAATAACTTGAGTTTCAAAGATTAGCAGCTGAAAAATATAGCAAGAGTCAAATATATAAGTTTCAATCTATTCTCATAAACTACTAAAGCAATTGTCGATGAAAAAGCTGCAAACCACACGATTACGACTTTGTTAATAACAAACCGAGCAATGTAACCTCAGCTTCTATGATTAAATTGTCATTGACCAAGTAACCCTGAGTAGAGTTATTCAGTTCCGCGAATGACAAGAACTTCCTCCAACCCTGAGCTATGCTATTAGAAAGATCATACAGGTAATCTCCTACAGAAAAAAAAAAAAAAAAATGAATATTAGAATATATATATATATATATTTTTTAAAAGAACAAATTTAAAGTAGGACATCTCAGTTTTAACAATTTCTTTATATTCCATGCAACGAAGATAATCAAAAATATAAACAACATTAATATGGGTACGAGGAAATATAAATCAAGTATTACATAGTTTTATTATGCAAAAAATGGGTAAGCCAAACCCTTAAAATTTTGGGTTCTTAAATCTCACCTTCTTTCTCAATGTCCTTTTTGTTCATTTGATCTTTGACACGCAAAATGTATTTCACTAACAAGTTAGAGTCTGGAGGAAAACTAGATCGAGAAGCATCTAAAAATAATGAAATACTATTGCCTTTGCCTTCTACTCGTCCAGTAGGGTAGAGCAAAATATTCCTGCAATTCATCAACCAATTTCCATTGTAATATTTATAAAGCAAACAATCTCCGACTGTCAAAAATATAAAAATATACCATTTGTAGCATCCAAACGGTTCAGAGCTATAACATTCATTAACTAAACTTGAAAACTTAGTGACTTTCCAAGTATAATGATATGTAGCAGGCTCGTGCATCATTGATAAACGCCCCTCTTGAAAAGTGTTTTTGATAACAAACACATCCACACCAAAGACGCATGTATCATTAAAAAGATATCCATTCTCAAGATTAGAAAATGTATTCAGGTCAATGAATTTAGAGATACAAATATGGTATTCATTGAATGATAATGCATTTCCTTTGCATATGCAGCAAAGAATGTAGCCAATAAGTAAAAAAAAAAAAAAGTGTAAATACTTCCAACTTAGGCTGGTATTGAATGCTAACAATCAACAGTAGTCTACCTTTGTTGCTGAAATACTTGCTCTGCAGATGATTGAAAATGAAAAAGTTTGAAATCACATTGACTTCCCACCCAGTAGAGAGAGAACTAGTTTCCAACAATTCCAAGTAAATAGAGACATGATCTTTTCCAGTTATGCTATCATCTCCAGTTGGATAGATCCACAATTTCCTGTAATAGCAAGTAATAATAGTGAAAGGAAGATCAATTAGGAAATCCTGCAAGCAGCTTGTGTGCGAAAGAGCTTGAATTTATCATCTTCTGTAAATTTGACTGATAGCAGTCAACAGAAGTCAAAGACAACTACAGCTGCCTCAGTCTCTTTTGCCTCTAGCATATAAACATACGAAATCAATGAATCTTTCTCTCCATAAGCTTTCCTCAAGAAGCTTCAACGGAGGTTTTCAATTCAGCTCTGTTTTTAGTTTAGGCATTTTATCGAACACCTGTTAGTTTTTAAAATTAAGTCTCATATTATGATTTATACAAACAAGTTTAAAAAGGTTTAAAGCATATGTACCATTTGTAGCCTCCTGCCTCAAAATCTTTTGAGCAAAATTTCACTATCGAAGCTTTGGACAAGAATGAGAAAGACTCAATCTTGAACAAGTAATGATTCGGAAGGGCATTTCTTCCTGAAAATAATAAAAATATACAGATGAGTGATAAACATTATTAGAGATTAGAAGAGCTTCAAATGAAAAAAAAAAAAATGAAAAAAAAGATACACCATTTAATGATACGGCGCCTGTTGGTGTAGTCATGTGACGACACGTCGTTGCGATGTCGGTCAAAAGATGAACATTTAAGTTCGACCTCGCTAGCGCGCGAGTCACAGGGACTAGCACAGCGGCAAGTGAGGGTATCGTTCCGCAGGGAGGTGGGATTCGCCGACCGTCACCGGTTCTAGCTATTATTACAACACTCCGAGAGAACTCGTGTGTTGCGTTTGCGGAAAAGTGAATAATAATATAAATAAATAAACTAACTACCATAATATATACATGGATAGGATGGAATGGAGAGATGGCATGAAATGTGGTTACACTAGAGAAATGATTCAACCGTAACAATCCTCCTAATTAAGCTCTAGACTCACTTAGTCCCTCAAATATGCAAGTATATCATAGGCTCATATCCCCTTAATTAATCTCTAATCTCTCTCGAGTCTTAGAAATCGCATCCACACAATGCATGGATTCATTAAGTACATTGGGACACCTACACAAGCTCTGTATGCCAGCCTAGTGATCTCTCAACTGTCTGGTCATATACAGTGGTTATTTCGTTGGGCATGTAATGCGCAACCGCGTGGGCCATACTACAGCCAATAATTCATTCACAATGGCTAACCAAATACGGGATGGCAACCAATTGAAAGCATTAAGAATACGAGATACCCATACAACACGTATGTTATATGCTCGTGTCCCCTTAATTAATCTCTAATCTCTCTCGATGTTTTAGAGATTACATCCATGCATAAATGCTTGGATTCATTAAGGACTGTGGGACACACACACGAGCTCTACACGCCAGCCTAGTGATCTCTTAACTTACTGGTCAAATGTAGAGGATACCACGCTGGACATGTTAATGTGAACCACGCAATATATAACACACAGCCTAAATATCATCCACAAGGTGGCCAACCGAGTGAAAGCATTAAGCAATGAAATACCCCTATAACTACACAAGCAAAAGAGGAATTCAGTTTGTCTTTACTCTAGATACGGATTCGGTTTTATCAATCTCCCTAGGATGGCTGAAAATGGAAACAAGCTTACCAAACAACTACATGCAACAAGTTGATTGTTGTTCATTAAGACCACTCAATTTAAGCTAGGGGTTCATTCTTTTGATTTGGGAATTATCCCTAAATCAATCCATCACCCAACCCAAACCATGGGTGAGCAATTGTGCCTTTGAAAACAAAGACCCATTAAGTACAAGAATATTGAACCAAAGTCTAATTTAGCAAGTACATGCATCAATCAAACTTCTCCCACTCTTTAGAGCTAATACTCAACACTCAAATCATTCTAAACATGGTATTTTGGATCATCCATCAATTAATCAACAATTATGGGATGCTAAATTACTCTACTCCTAAATTAAATTACACTACTCCTAATCCCATTCATGGACACATTAATTTAGACCCATCACACACATGAATATCACAACAAGAGATTTAATCATGAATAAGCAAAGAGTAGAACAAAACTCAAAGAAAATTAAGAACAATCATACATATATTGCAATAAGTGTAGGTTTACAAAATTCCCAAATTGGTGATTACATCTAAGAAAACAAGAAATACAAAAAGAAATGAGTGTAAAGGAGACAACCCTTGAAGACAACTCCTCCAAGCTCTCCTTGATTTCCTAGCTCGTTTTTGGTCCAAAGACCACTCCATTCTTCTTGTAATCTACTCCTAGATGGGTGAATGTAGTGTAAAAAGGGTGGTGGAGGTGTATGGTGAGCTCCCATGGAGGAAAAACCTCCATGGGAGCTTGGATCTCTCCTTATTTGGTGGAGAAGATGGAAGAAGATGGAAGAGAGAGAGAGTGGGGCGGAAGAGAGAGAGAGGGGAGGTTGGGCATTCTGAAAAACTGAAGAAAAGGGGGGTATATATAGTGGGGAGGGGTCTTAGGGCAGAAATTGGGTGAAAAGACGAGAATGCCCTTGCAAAAGTGGCTGAAAATTGGGCCTCTCGCGGATGGGTTTCCAGCAGCGCGCACTGTTACGGAAACGGGCATAACTTTCTCCACGAGTAACGGAATCATGATCTTGAAGAACCGTTGGAAAGAAGACTTCTGGAGCTTTCCAACCATATATAGACCGAAACCCAATTCGTTCTGAGGAGAGAGATATGGCCCCCGCAAGTTGAGCCTTCTGCAGGAAGCTTTCACCAAACACAAATTCATGCTTTATGCGCCCTATTCTGCGCCCAAGGCCGCAAAACTGCAAAAAAGTGAAGCTCTGCCAAGAATTCTGCGGCCCCTAAACGCAAAATAGGGCGCAGAATTCTAAGTTTTTAAAATTACACTTTTGCCCCAATAGTTCCACTTTTATGCAAAAACGCCCCTCAGCTGGAATAAATCCTGAAACACTTATTTAAGCCGTTAAATACCCGGTTTTACCCGGGAAACAAGCATAAAAGATGAAAGTAAGGGGCTACACAATGTGTAAAAATCAGAGTTATCATCATGTTGAAGAGAGAACTCAGAAGTGTTGCAGCTTAAAACAGGCAGAGAATGAATATGAATTTAAATAGACTATATTGGTCAAAAAGACTATATTGTCCCCGGCTGTTAGGAGCTAACGGTGGATAGTTAACGGCAGTTGGCAGGGGTTGTATGTGTAAGATTTATCAAACGTTGGATAGGTTTTTTATCAATACCTTTAAAGTGTCATATCCATGTAATTATTACTAACCCCGAGGATATTTGTGCAATTCGCTCTCTCATTTATAATTAGGGTTAATATTAACAACCTCCCCTCACGTTTCAACTATTATTTGATGTCTAGAGAAAGATGCTTTTATTCAAAAACCTCCCCTAAAATTTAACACCATTAGGGTTCTATTACATTGACTTTAATTGTTCTTAAACATAGGAAATGGTGAAGGCAAAGGCAATAGTATTTCAATATATTTAGACGTGTATTCGTCATGTATTCCTGAAGACACTAAATTGGTTGTGAAATTCACTATGCATGTCAAAGATCAAAAGAATGTAAAACACATTGAATTTGAAGGTTAGACTAACCCAAATTTTAACATAGGAAAAAACTCTTGCATTGTAATGTAGATATTCTCTTACTCATACATTGTTAGAATTTATGAGGTGCAGGAATCCCGTAAGTTTTTTTGTGCAGGAAAAATGTATTGTATTAGTACTACATATGATGTTATGTAGATAAAAGGTAAAATTATAATGCTTGACCTAATGAAATGTTAATATGTAGATATTATTTTAGCTGTATCTTCCTTCCTTGGTACTTATGGTTGCAAAGGATGTACTCACTCCATTTCAATGAAAGATTGCATTTGAAATGTTTTATATTGTTCAGAGCTGCTGGTATCTCAGTCCCAATACAAATTACATAATTATGACATACTAGAATATGATAATCTCAAAACCTATTGATCTTGTATCTGAACTATAACTACAAGAGAAAAACCAACAATTAACGCATTGAAGAAACTCGGAAAATTCTGTCAGCCTGTTTAGACACTCAAAGAAAATTCTATCCGCCTGTTTAGTTTCTCCTCAAGTCACCAATTGGACATAATCATTTTATATATCATGTTAAAATAACTCGGCAAACAGACAAAATTACAGAAGAGGTGGTTAGTTAATCATTAGATCTAAAAGTTCGAGCTTGAAAGTAAGAGCAATTTTACAAAACCTTTACATACGCGCAAGACTAATAAGTTTGTAACAAGTCCTTGACCAAGATACAAACACAGGTTTAGACACCAGAAAACACAGAAAATTAAACATATACATTAGTACATGAATGCTTGAGGTGCGGATAAGTGGGTAACATCGTGGGATCAACCTATGAGTCATCAAATACAGGGTTTGCTGGAATATGATTGAAGTGAGAAAATAATCCTGTTAGGCATTTCTTTCCAGCCATGTGACTCACCAAGTAGACACATAACAGAAGAGACCACTTGAAAAATGTTGAAAGGTTATTATACTTATAAAAGCTGATGAGCTAAAGAAGATATTTTATCATCATTTAATTAAACATCTAGTCAAGAGTGGTTTTGTGCAAGTGAACAAAATATAACTGGGGCCTAATAGCTTGTTTTTCTGATGTGTGAAGGCAAGTGAACATCTATAAGATCATTTAAATAATGATTTTCAATCAAAATGCAAATGAAGGGTGCTTCTTTAATAGCATTTCAAAGTGAAAATCATCACCACAAACCTGATCAGAAATTAGAATGGATGAGATCAACCATGATTCCTGACACGTACTACACTGAAAATATTGCTTAAAAACAATTCAATCTAGTTTAAGTCTGAATTTCTTGTTATAGAGAACAAGTTGGATATGAAGAACGATGAAAATGTGCAAATTACAAATTTAAAAGCACTTGCCAGATAAAAACATAAAAGCTCAAACTACCCATAATATCAATAAACAGAGTTTCACGGAGAAGCAACTAAGAGAACAACAAGAGGGAAGAAATTAATACAGTATTGCAGACTAAATCAATTGTTGCTTAAAGCATTGCAAACAGTTTTATGTCTTCATCAAAACCAATCCAAGCAATGTAGCCTCTGCTTCAATGATTATAGTGTCATCCACCAAGTAACCCTGTTTTGAGTCCTTCAACTTAGCCAATGACAAGAACTTTCTCCAACCCCAGGCAATATCATTAGATAAACCATACAGGTAATCCCCTGGAAAAAAAAAAGGTGGGAAATCTCAGATCAGACAATTTCTTGACATGCTATCCAATAAGTTTTTTTTTTTTTTTTTTTTGAAAGAATCCATCCAATGAAGTTTAACCATATTCATGAACATCTTTATATACACAGTTTTTATATTCTCAAAATGGGTAAGCATAACTTCACAAAACCTTGGAGTGTTTTAGTCTCACCTTCATGCTCAATGTGCTTGCTGTTCTTTTGATCTTTGACACGCAAAACAAATTTAACAAACAAATTAGAGTTTGGTGGAAAACTGGAACGAGACACATCTAAATATATTGCGATACTATTGCCTTTGCCTTCTACATGTCCATTAGGATAAAGCACAATGTTCCTGCAAAAACATTAATCAACTTCCAATGCAATTTAAATGCAAAAAATAATGGACTAAAAACATCTGTAAATATATATAGTAACATACCAATTGTAGCAACCAAACGATTCAGACACATATTTTTCCTTCTCAAAACTTGAAAATTTAGTAACTTTCCAGGTATGATAAAATGTTGCAGGATCATGCATCATTGATAAACGGCCCTCTTTAAAAGTGTTTTTGACAACAAAAACCTCCACCCCAAAGACACAATTATCATTGTATAGGTATCCATTCAAACGATTAGAAAATGTATTCAGGTCAACGAATTTGGAGATTCCAGACATGGTATTCATTGAATGATAATGCATTTCCTTCCCATCTGCAACATAGAAAGAGGTCAATAACTCAATAAGTACTTAATTGAAGACACTCCTAACATAAGAGCTGGTATTAATTGAATGCTAACAATGTCAAAATTTAATGAAATGTTAAGGAGTCTACCTTTGTTGCTGAAATATTTGTTCTGCAGATGATTGTAATGAAAAAATTTGCAATCACATTGACTTCCCACCCAGAAGGAAGAGAACTCGTTTCCGACAATTCCAGGTTAATAGAGACATGATCATTTCCAGTTATGCTATTATCTCCAGTTGGATAGATCCACAATTTCCTGTAATACATAGCAAGTAATAATAATGCATAGCAAAGGGAAAATTAATTAGGAAAATTCATCAAGCTAGTCTGCAAAAGAGGTTTAAGTTATTATCATTCATTGTGAATATCTTTTATTCAACAAATGAATAACATATATGATTGAAGTCCATATTATGCAAACAGATATAAATGGGGAAAAACATACCATTTGTAGCCTCCTGCTTCAAAATCGTCTGAGCAACATTTCACTATCGAAGCTTTAGACAATAATGAGAAAGATTCAATCTTGAATAAGTAATGAGTAGGCAGAGCATTTCTTCCTGAAAAAAATAATAATTACAACATCAATTATGAGTGATAAAAAGCATGAGAGATTCCAAGAGCCTCAAATGGATATATGCAAAGATAATTAAAAGATAAAACTGACCCAAAAAAAAAAAAATTAGAAGACAAATTATCAAAATGGAAGAAGAAGATACACCTTTTAATGATATGGTCTCTGTAGGTGTAGCCATGTTGAAGATAGATACTGAGAACAGAGAAGTGTTGCAGCTTGAACCAGCAGAAGATGAAAGTATGAATTTAAAAACTAGTCTGTAATTAATCAGCTATTAAATGGAAGGTCAAGCGGGTCGATTCGGTTTCTAACCCCAATTTTCAGTCTATTTAATCTTCTTCTTTTTCCAGGACTGACTGTTGAGATCCTTCTTGGATTTGGCTCAATTTTGTGATATTTCTTGGACTTATACAAACCGACCAAATTGGTGCCAGTTGTTTAAAATTGTATCATTTTCATTTTAAATAAAGAGGAGTGCTAGAATGCTAGATGCCTGGATACGCTATCCCAACCAACTCTATGTTTATGTGATAGCACGTGGACAACATTAAATTTATAGTATTTATAAATGACCCTTCTTTTCATTTTATTTACAATATAAACCAATAACTTATTTCCTAAATTGTCTTTTTTCTTTAACTTTAACATTATCATTTAATATTAGTTTTTTTTTATTTTTTTTTTATGAAATATATATATATATATAAGGTGTGTGTTTTTTTTTTTTAAGATTGTTAACTTTTTTTATTTCTTAAGTGTATGGTCTCAAATTAAATTGACCGGCTAATTGGCTAATTTGATGAGAGGAATTGAAATTCATATAAACTGAATTTCATTATTTAAATTTTTAAGGGTAACTGAGGTTCACGTTCCTCTCCTCAAATATGATGTTAAAAATTAAAATAATAAATTTGTTATAATATTTTTTAAACTATTTAAATTTAATTTGTCTTACTATTTATTTATTTTATACAACAACTATTAAGTTGACCACCGATGTAAAAATAAATGTTTGGAGTAAATTTGGTAGAAATAAATAGATATCTGAGCAATACATATATATTTTTTTAAAAAAAAAACTAATATAAAATGATAATATGTTAAAGTTAACGAAGAAGGACAATTAAGAAATAAGTTGTTTACATTATATATAAAATGAAAAAAGAGACCATTTAAAAATGCTACAAATTTAATGCGAAAAAATTAATACTGTCCACATGTCAGCACATGAACAAAGAGTGAGTTGAGAGAGTGTATTTAGTACTCCTCTTAACTACAATTCAAGTAGTAGTGTAAGATTAGTATGACTTTTGAAGGATCAAAATCGTTTTTTTAATACTATTGAAGTTTTTTTTAGTTATTTGACAAAACTTTAATCTTTAAACAACTTTTTTAATATGTGAATTGTCTTAATTACCCTTTAAAAAAATCATTTTATGTCTACTTGAGAAGCCCAAAATTTATAATGTTTATAATATGAACCTACTACAAATAACAAACAAACAAATGCAAATTGAGAAACAGATACCAGTTTTTGGATCAAGTAATGAACATTGATATAACTTATAAGTCAATCAAACATCAAATTCCAGTTTTTGTGGTGATAAAGACAAAAAAAGAACTGGATATGGAATTGAAGTGCACTCTTAATCTTCCTCTACTGTTTTGGCAACAAGAAAAGCAGTACCAAAATACACTCTTAATCTACTATCAGAGACTCCATCTATTGTTTTATGACTTTGTTGAAACCAATCCAAGCAATGTGACCTCTGCTTCAATGATAATAGTATCATCCACCAAATAACCCTGTTTCGGGTCCTTTAGCTTTGGCCAATGACAAGAACTTGCTCCAACCAAATGCAATATTATTTGAAGAAGAAAACAAGTAATCTCCTGAAGAAGAAAAAAAAAAGTAGAGAAGAATATAAGAATATATGTTCCATCCAACCATAAGAATTTCTTCCTGTACGTGGCAAGCAAATATACATATATATACACATTAATGAGTACAAGAATAGAAACTTTAGGTTTAATATAGTTTCCATATGCTCACAATGGGTTAGCCAAACATCATGAATTATGTTTACTTATAATAACCTTTCAATTCAGTGTGCTTTCCATACTTTTGATCTTTGACACGCAAAAGGAACTTCACAAGGAGGTTAGTGTCTGGAGTAATACTTGACCGAGAAACATCTAAATATATTGAAGTACTATTGCCTTTGCCTTCCAAAAAACCTTTAGGGTGGAGCCGAATATTCCTGTGAAACACCAATCAGTTTACATTGTAATTTTTTGTATATTAAGAATTGGTAAACTTAATCCAAATATTAAAAATTTATGCATACCAATCGTAACATCCAAAAGATTCAGACACATAACTTTTATCAACTAAACTTGAAAATTTAGTAACTTTCCACGTATGATAATATGTAGCAGGATCAAGCATCAATGATAAACGTCCTTCTTTAAAAGTCTTTTTGATGACAAAAACTTCCACACCGAAGACACATGTATCATTAAAAAGGTATCCATTCCCAGGACTAGAAAATGTATTCAGGTCAATGAATTTGGAGATACCAAATTTTGTATTCATTGAATGATAATTCATTTCCTTCACATCTGCAACACCGAAGGAAGCCAATAAGAACAGAAGTGTATAAATTAAATGTAACAGTCAATGGAATCCAAGGTGTCTACCTTGGTTGCTGAAATACTTGTTCTGCAGATGATTGTATATGAAAAAGTTTGAGATCACATGGACTTCCCACCCAGTAGAGAAAGAAGTCGTTTCCAACAATTCCAAGTAAATAGAGACATGATCTTTTCCAGTTATACTAGTATCTCCAGTTGGATAGATCCACAAGTTCCTGTAATAGCAAGTAATAATATTATTGCATTGCGAAAGGGAGACCAATTACAAAATCCTAGAAGCTAGTATGCAAAATGGTTTTAATTTATTGAATCACAGGTAACTGAAGACAATGTTAAGCAAACAAGTATAAAAGCATACCATTTGTGGCCTCCTGCTTCAAAATTGTCTGAGCAAACTTTCACTATTGAAGTTTAGACAATAAAGAGAGACTCAATTTTGAATGAGTAATGACTCGGCTGTGCATTTCTTCCTGGAAATAAAAATAATGACAATATCACATTAGTTTTAAAAAGCATGAGATATTCCACGACCTTGAAGTGGATATATGAATAGAAACAGAGAAGATAAAACTGAAAAAAAAAAAAAAAAATAGAAGATATTATAATAGAAGCAGAAGATACACCTTTTAATGATGTGGCGCTTGTATGTGTAGACATGTTGAAGAGAGAAACTGAGAAGTGATGTAATGAGAGAATGAAAGTGTGAATTTAAATATTACAGTCTGTAATCAATTATTAAATGGCATTCGGTTTCATACCCCATTTTTCAGTCCTTTTAATCTCCTTCTTTTTCCAAGACTGACTGTTGAGATTAGGGATGGCAATGGGTCGGGTTCGGGTCGGGTCCTATTGGACCCAGATCCGGACCCGACAAAAAAAATTGGACCCAGACCCATGAAAAAATTCGGGTTCGGGTTCGGGTCTGGACCCGCGGGTCTTAGGAAGACCCAGACCCGACTGAGGACCCATGAAAATTCGCGGGTCTGGGTCTGGACCCGCGGACCCGCGGACCCATGAACCAAAAAAAAAAAAAAAAAACTAAAAAAATATATATACTTAAATATATAAATAACTAAATAAAAAAATTAATAAATATAGGACATAAAAGGGAAATATTATTATTTGCATTCAATTTCAATTTCAAATTCTTCAATTTTTTTTTAATTTTTTTTTTTTAAAAAACTCACTATTCGGGTCTACGGGTCCGGGTCCGGGTCTATAGACCCGGACCCGGACCCGACCCGGACCCGACCCGGACCCGAATCGGGTCTAATATTTTAGACCCAGACCCGACCCGTGACCCGAATGTGAGGACCCACACCCGACCCACGCGGGTCGGGTCCGGGTCGGGTCTCGCGGGTCTGGGTCTCATTGCCATCCCTAGTTGAGATGCTTGTTGGATTTGGCTCAATTTTCTCATATTTCTTGGGACAACACTTGGGTACCAACTTAGTACCCAAGGTACTGGCCAACCACATGTGGTCCATTTATGAAAAATGCAAGAAGATAAATATAAAAAGTTAAAAGAAAAAAGTCATGTGGGCACGTGGCAATACGCTATTAGTGGGGTCAGTACCTTGAATACTGATCAGCCGAAACCTAAGCAATTTCCTATTTCTTGGGACTTTGAAAAAAACCTCGAGCGCCTACATCATTGATGAAGTAACATGATGCTAATAATATTTTTTTACTTCATTTTACTAAAAAAAGTTTACTTTTGCTCACCAAGGGGGTGAACATTACCCCCTCTCAAATAAATGACATGTGTCCAGGGAAGGATAAATTTATCCCAAAAGATGATAGTGTTTAGATAAATTTATCCCTCAATAGACACGTGTCATCTATTTAAGAGGAGAAATTTACCCCTCAATAGACACGTGTCATCTATTTAAGAGGAGAGTAATGCTCACTCCCCTTCAAGGGAGTAAGCAAAAATGGACTCTACTAAAAATCACATAAACACAGTCCTAAGAAATGCAAAAAAGGCTTAGAGCCAATGACATTTTTCTATTTATTATCGATTTCAACCACTCCCTATCTTATTAACTACTTTAGAGAATTTGAATCAACCAAACCAAACATTTTCTTAATGTTGAAAAGGCTACAGTGACTAGATATTTTTCTCTCTGCTCATACCGCCTCAGCTGGGGTTTCTGATTTTCTTCTCGCTGTTCCTCCGATCCGGCTTCCTTCACATCAACACCTCCGTTGGGGTTTCTTCCTCCTCTTGACGATGACGAGGACGAGCCGTTGAATCGGCGGCGACTCACCAGCAATCGGCGAGAGGCGCTGAGTGTTCGCCGGGAGGGAGTTCGTCGCAGCACGGTGGGAGTAGGATCCGGTTTAGTGACCCGTTTGGTGTATTGGCAGTCGGAATGAGGTCGATTTGGCTTTGGAGAAGTCTGTGAGTAGCAGAGGGGAAGTTTGTGAAGGAGAGTGGCGGTGGGATTTCGGTGGTTGGTTAGTTTCTTTGTTTTTGTGTTGTTGTTGTGAGAAGTGATTACTGTTCCGTCGCCGGTTCTCGCTGTGGCAGCGGGCGCCGGCGACGATGGTTTCTTCCTCCTTCCTTTGCCTGGCTATACTGGTCAGATGGGAGACTCCGGAGGCTGTTACGACGGCCCTGTTCGTCGCTTGGAAATCTCTCTCGCGTCACAGGGAGGGAAGTTTTGTCCTAGCTTCGACGGCAGCTGTTAGATCGGCCGATCTCCGGCCAGATCTGGTGTGATTATCGACGTGAGGAGTCTGATCAGCGGTCTTGGAGTTTGTCCGGCCCCATCCTCTCCGCCGGGACACCACCGGCAGCTTAGGTGTCTCCCTTTCACTGATTTTGGGTTCAGCTTGGTCGGATTTATTGCTTATCGGAGTCGGGCGTTGTTCGGCTGGGGGTTTTATTGGCGTGGTGGGTAGGAGGTTGGTCTGGCACCTCCGGCGTCCCTGAGTGGTCGGCGACGTCTCTGGTGGGGCTCTCCGGCAGCATGGATCTCGCCTCCTTCTCGGTATTCTGCTCGTTTTTTATGTTTGGTGTATAGTGTTGTTTGTTTGTATTCCCACTTTTGTGTGGGCGTTTTTCTCCCGTTGTGGGACTCTATTCTGGGCTAGTGTTCGATTAGTTTTATCTGTGGAGTCCCAGTTTGGTTGTAACCTTGCCCTGGATCTGGTGCTCCAGATTTTCAGGTGCTCCTTCCATCAACAAAAAAAAAAAAAAAAATCAACCAAACCAAACGTGGATAGCAGGACAATTCTATCCAAATTAACTCCCTCTTTTATTATGATGTGAGGGATTATAGTCGGACCCTCATTTCGTCTATTTTAATATATAATGGGACATAAAGTAAAATATTATTTTAAATACAATTTTAAAACAAAATAAAGCTATCTATATTTTAAATTTATAGAATATTAAAATATTAGTGTTTAGCCAAAATAGGGAGATCTCCAAAGCTATTATGCTTTTTTTTTTTTTTTTTTTTTTTTTTTAAGTCTTACAAGATGATTATTACGATAGGACTGTCGGGACCTGACGAAATCAAACAATATCTATGCAATCTGGATAGCTACTCCCATAACGGGAGATAACTATTATCATAAACCGGAAAAAAAAACTCTCTACACATACTTATAAAATGCACATAGTGTGGAAAAGAGGTATACAACCACCTTTGCTAAGGGGTGATGTGTCATTTTTGAGTTTCTATTTGTGATACATGAGAATTTCTTTTGAATATGAATCAATTTTGACAAAATAATAAAGAAATTCATATTCTTATCGATGTAGTTATCTAAATAAAAATATGTACGGATCAATTTTATGAACTCACCATGAAATATTTGTCTCTCTCCCCTCATTTATTTTACGGTTAATGGAATCTATGAAAATTGTGCCACATAGGTGGCACAAACTCTATATTTAGATTAGATAATTGTGATGTCTTGTTTTACCGTCTTATTAATTATCTATCATATATTCCTATGTAGTAAATTCTAGTGAAATGTATATTAATATTGGAAAAGCTCTAATAAATATTTAAAACTTTATTCTTCCTCTATATATATACATATTTTTTGAAAGTTTTTTTTTTTTTTTTTTGATGGAATATATTTTTTGAAAGTTGAAACACCTAAATATATTATTATTTTTGTTTTTCTTAAAATAAAAGCAGTGCCACTTCATTTTTATAAATTCTTGCTTTTTATATATGGGTAATGTTAACTTGTGTTCTAAAGACACGGGATAAAAATATAAAAATTTCTTTTATAGAAAACTCAATTTTGAGCATGCTAACACTATCCAGTAAATATATACACACACGGTACACTTTACAAATTCTTCCTTTAGTGCAATAATGATTAACATTGTTTTGAAAATCTAACAATTAATGTTTACATAAAGAAACACAATCCCAAGAAGTAGCTAGCTCAAAGCTTGAACAGTTGAACCAAATCCAAGAGGCTGCACCAGATTTCATCGATAGCACCACTCACCGGTCTTGGAATTATTTGAAAAAGTAAGAGTGAGAATCGAGGGTTGGAAACCGGAAAGCCGTAGAGACTAGACATTTAATAGCTTGTAAGGCAATTTAATCATTACAGTATCTTTCAAGGAGAGAGAGAACAAAGCTCGGTTGACGTGTAGCAGCCTATCTCGTTTCCCAACAACATTTTGTACTGATTTTCTTGATCAAGTTGGAGTGTTTGGCCTTCTAAAAAATTAAGTCAAATTACAAAAATTAGTGATGCTAGCTGAATCTGTTTTTGAAGAAAAACTTATATGGTACGGTCTCTTCCGACGAATTTGTGTCCAACTAGAATATTTCAAGCAAGCCAATCATCAGCAAAATTAGTGTTTGGTGATATGCTGATTCTGATTGCAGCCTTGCAGGAAGGAGGGAATATGTTAGCCATTTCTTTAAAGCTATATGACTCTCCAAAGTCCAACCAGGCACAACGCAGAATAGACCACTTGAAAATGTTTCCTCACACTACTAAAAACTGTAATATATTATGAAGTTCCATAACAATTTGATCAGAGATCAGTCTGGATTTCCATTTTCCATTGATAACAAAAAATAACTAGTTAATTTTTTTTATTTTTTTTTAATATTACAATAATTCAAGTATGGAAGGAGATAGACTCGAACCTACAATATCATGATATAAGTGTGAGAACAAAACACAGAACCGACATCATCTTATCTAACCAGTTAAAACTAAAGCTGGGGCAAAACCCCGTAGAGGCCTAGGGCCGGGGGTGGCCATCCCCTTGGTACAAAGAAAAAAAAGGTTACAAGTTAAAAAGAATCATTTTTAAAAAAAAAAAAATTGTAAATTAATAATAATCATTTAAAAAAAAAAGTATCTTTCAGATTTGCCTCTATCACCGTAGATCTACATTCGAAACACAGTCCGTTGCCGTGTCACCATTGCCGTTGAACGACTACACGGGGCATCGCTGTCAATCCTTCAGATCAGCTTTCCATCAGCCGGTTGATGAGTATCCAGGTGGTAGTTTCTCAACCAGAGCCTTATTGCTAATCTCTAGTAGTTGGATGGTTTGGTGGAAATTTTAATGGACTGTTGTGCGAATTCCGTAACCTGTTGGGGCTTCTCACAATTACTCATACCTCTGGCGTGTTTTCGTAATTCTGCATTTTGGAGAGACTTTTGAACAATTTTCCACCACAACAAATTCCGTTTAAGTCCACAACTTGTGTGCTTTGGAGAAGAGGTTGGAAGTTCTGTTTTTGTTATCCATTGGTTTTTTGTTAAATTCTTAGGCTTTCTAATATTTGCATTGATCCATTGTCTTCGTTTTATATATTTTTTGCTATTTTACTTTACTTTCATACCATAGCTTTAAGCTTCATAAAACACATAAAAAAATAAAAAAATAAAAACAGAAGCAAAGCCCTAGATTTAGTTTCTGTCGTTTATTGTAATTAGGTATCTGGCTGTGGATGTACATGTTTAGGAAAGTTCTATCAAAGGATGTTAGTATTTAAGCGTTTCCATTGTGACCCTCCACCCTTTCTTGGGAACGTACATGGTGTATTGTTCACATCTACATGCATTAGTCCATAAACAAACCCCTTTAAAGTCATAGGTTGATTGTGCACATACATCATAATTTATTTTTATAATTATTAACTTCACCTAAATTAAAGATACACATACACATGATAGTGACCAAACAAGACTCTGAATAGTCCAATCAAGCCTTTAATGACAAAATCACTGCTATGCAAAATGACTTTGGGAAACAAATGCTTGACCTTAATGGTGAAATGCTTGAGACTTTTGAACGTCTCAAGGCCCGATCACTAGAATCTACCATTCACCACTCTTCTAGGGATAGAGGTAAACAACATTTGGAAGAATCTGTTGTTGAGTCTACCATGGGTTAGGGTAGGCCCGTTATACGTCATAGACATTCGGGTCCATCCAGTATAGGTAATAGATAATCATGTGGATCAGGTTGAGCAGATTTTGGATGATCGCCTTGTTACCTCTACTCAGGGTGGTTGTCGACAATTTTTGGTTTGCTACCACGGATGTTCTTCAACCAAGGACACTTGGATTCTACAGTCCAAGATTCGTGGTATTGCCCCATCTTTGTTGGAAGATTATTTGCAGCACAACTTGCCGGAGACGAGTTCTTTTCTATCGAGGAAGGATGATAGGGAAGTGGTTAGGGATTTGAGAACGTATGTTAGACATAATTCTAGGAAAATTTGTTAGTCAGTTAGGGATATTAACTCAGGTTATTGACCATCATAAAAGGCTCTTCAGATTCTTTTATAGGGTTAAACTTGATGAATGAACAAAGAGTAATTGTTTCCTATCTTCATTCTCTCTGTTTTCTCTCTTGGTTTCTATAGAGAGCTTCTTTTGACAATCTAATTTTTTTTTTTTTTTTTTACACTTCTTATCTAAAAATACTTCATTCTCAAAATTTAAATTTTAAAAAATTATAAAGACACTTCATTTTATTACAGGATTATCTTTTTTATCTTTTTTGAATTAAATTATTAAAAAAAGAAATTATCTCTCATAAATCATTAGATTAATTATTACATATTAAATACTCTCTCATAAATTTTTAATTATCATATTAAACTCTCTCTTCTCCAATACATATCTTTAATTTCCTATCTCCATTTTTTTCAAGCAAGACTAACAATTAAGAAAAAAAAAAACTTACTAATAAGCTTGATTTGTAGGAACCATATGTATGTATATACTAATAAAAAAAATAAAAAAATAAAAATAAAAAACTCAAAAAACAAGTACCTTGTTTTATTAAAAAAAAATTGAAAAATAAAAATGCTTTTTGTAACTCTTGTAGGTATGTGATTGCCTAGAGAACTTTAATTCTTTCATTAGTCTTAGAAATTCTAAATTTAATTGAATCTAGTTGAAACAATTCAAGCTTTCGTATATCTTTTTTAAAAAAAAAAAATTGACTTTTTAATATACATATGTATATATATTACTGTTAGTAAAAAACTAAAATATTCATAATTTTTTTCTCCTTAACTATTAATCAGAGATTGATTAGAAAGTATGGAATCAGAGAGTGTTTAATACAGTAATAACATATTTAGGAAAGAGAGTTTAATGCATAATATTTAATCTAATGATTTAGGAGAGATAATTTTTTTTTTTTTTAATAATTTAATTAGTTTGGAGTGTCTTGAAATTTTTTTGTCTTGTTTAGTAATTTTAATTTAGGTTACAATTGTCATTGATAAAAAAAAAAATAAAAAAAAAAATAAAAAAAAAATAAAAAATAATAGAGTGTAAATAGATAATTTGTGGATTGTAAGGAGAAGCTCTCGGTTCTATATCAAGAAATCACTAACTTAGGGGCAAAAATGACTTTTTATCCAAACTATTCGTTAACTATAAATTTTAAGCACTCTTGATAAGCACTACGTCATTAACATGATTAGAAAATATATTCAAGTCGATGAATTCGGATATATCAAATAAGGTATTCGATCTGTATTCATTGAATGAAAATGAATTTTTTCCACATCAGCATATTGCAAAATGTAATGAATACCAAATAAGATTTGTAATAGATTTTGTCGTATTAATCAGAGACTACCGGTCCCAATCTTCAAAATATCATTTTCATTTACTTATCTTATGAAATTTTGGGCTCAATTTTTTGTAAACATTAAGGGCATGTTTGTTATGTGGGATTGGACTAATCTCAGTTTAATCTCATTCCAATCTCATGTTTGTGGTCTACATGAGATTGCATTCTTTAATTCTGTGAAGACAAATAGTCTCGCTGTGGCGGAACTATATATCTAGTCCCGTCATAAATAGGGTTGCACATTTTCCCCCAGATCCCCGTTTCCCTGTTTCCCCATCCCCATTTGGGGGAAAAAAAAATTGGGAGGGGTGGATGGGGATGAAAATCATCCCCAAATTGAAATGAGGATGGGGATGGAGAGACCTCCCCCCATCCTCATTTGTGGGGAAAATGGGGATGGGGATGGGGATGGGGGGAGCCGGGAGGTACCCCAATCCCCATTTCCCAATTTCCCCAAAAATATTATAAAAATAATTATATATATTTATATATATTTTGTAATGTGTATATATATATGACATTATTTTGTAATGTATTTTCTTTTGCATTTGTAATGGGATATATATATTAGTTTAATTTGTAATTTTTAACCAAATGGGAAAATGGGGAAATGGGAGAATGGGGTAAACGGGGAAAAATGGGGATGGGGATGGTGATGGGGGGACCTCCCCCCAAAACTCCCCCATCCCCATTTTCCCCAAATGGGGAAATGGAGGGATAGGGAAGGGTTTGAGAGGTGGGGATGGGGGATGGGGATAAGGGGACCTATATCCATCCCAATTTCCCCAATGTGCAACCCTAGTCACAAAGGTTGGGAAAATATTTTGTCTCAGCTTTGTAATGCATTTACTCTTTTTTTATCCTTATTTTAATTAAATTATTTATATATAAAATACTAAATTTATTTAATCTATTTTAAAAATTAATTTAATATATTTTATTCTAACAGTTTAAAAAATAAATTTTGAATATCGATTAAAAAATCAACGTTATTTTATTTCAAATTAATTTTGAATAATTCTATTTATTTGTAATAAATAACTTTTTTATTCAAAAAATAATTTAAATAATTTTTAATCAAATTTAATTTAAAATATTTTTATTTTTATTTTCTTTGAATCGATTTAAAATGATTTTATTTATTTAAAATTTAAATTAATATAATTTTATATTGACCTATCATAAAAGACAATTATTTTCAATTGCTTTTATCCAATTTCATGATATATAAAACAAGGGATTGTATATAATATTTTAGTCCAATATACACAGCACCAAACACATCATAGTACTAACTTAGTCTAATCATATCCAATACAATCTCATAAAGATAATCAAATCATATCCAATTCAATCTCATGTACCAAATGAGCCTTAGGGTATTTTTTTGTAGATTATATGAATTTCAATATTTCTTATTTGAAATTTTAGAGTTAATTTAATTTCAAAATTGTAATGTAAAAATTAAGTGCAATGTTAAAGGAATAAAAATTTAAGTATATAAATTTTTATCATCTTTTTGTGCCTTTTATGACTTTATTTTATTTTATTTTATTTATATAGGTCTTAATTCAAAGAAAATAAACTATATTCTATTATTTCAATAAAAAGAATGATGATTTTTTTGTTAGTTGATATATTTATTTATAAATATGCATTTTGTGGGTCAAAGCTCACTGTGTCCTCCTTCATAATGAAGGTTTAGTTTTATTTTTCAATTAATAAAATTTCACCTTTTGTCGGGTTTATGGAAATTTATACAAGTTCATAATGATGTTTAATTATGGTTACGACCTTGATTGCGTTATAAAATAATTGTTTATATTTGAGTATCCAAATATTCACAATGCCCCATTCGCAGAGAATGGGTAGACTCCGACATCCCCATTTTCGCAATCTCTAGAAACCCTCGTCTCGTACAACCATACCACCCAACCTCCACTTTTGGACCATCCCAACACAATAATATGTAAACACCCAATATAATTTTTTTTTTATAATTCAGAATTTTTTTAAAATTCATAAATTCAGAGATATCGTGATCTTTTTGAAAGTGAAACTCGGTCAATAGTTAAGTTTTATTAACTTTGACTAACGGGTGAGGAGGTCATTTTCTATTAATAATAAAGATGTTTTCTGTTGTCAAAAGGCAAACCACAGGGAGTAGACTGTAATTTGCTCATATTTTAATATATATTTTTCAACCCTTTATATTATTATATATATCTAACACGAACAAATTTTCTACCCAAAAAAATAAAATAAAAAATTTTGTGTGTTGTCTTAAAATTTTGGATCCGTGGGTGTTTAAAGCAGCAATACTTCTTCTACTTCTCGACACAGAAGCCCAACAGTTCATGGCTACTCCTACCATTTTAAGAGGTATATCTTCCATTTCAAGTTTTATTCTCTTAATCTATTGTCATGACAGCTCTACATATGTAAATAATTGCATAAAAAATGTATTATACTAGCTCGTTTGCTTTTACTTTGTTGTCAAATTATCACAACTTATTTAACAAGTTTGGTAATCATCCAGCTTTTCTTATTTGCAGAGATTTTTCATTCTTGTATATGCAAAAAAATCAATATTTAAGCTTTGTTCTACATAAAAATTTAAGCTTTTCTTACTTAAAAATTTAATCTTTTTGTTATAACTTCTGCTTCAAGTTCTACAAATGATCCATTTCAAAAAAATAAAAAAAATAAAAAATAAAAAAAATTCTACAAATGATACCAGTAACACACTCATACAATCTCTGCATCTATCCCTCATTTTAACATATTAAATTTAAGGTTTTTTTTAAGAGTACTTGTGCTTCATTAAAGCTATACAAATGTTGCTTTTAATCATATTAACCTGATCAGGAAGAAATGCTCCCCCGACTGATTACTTGTTCAAAATCAAGTCTTTCTCACTATTATCTAAGGCTTCAATTGAGAGATTCAGCTCGGACGATTTTGAGGCAGGAGGCTACAATTGGTAATTAATACTCTCACATCATCCTTGACATTGTTATCTAAATGCTTAATCAGTAGTGCATTATGTGTTGTGTTTTTATTTTCTCTATATCTACAGGAGACTGTGGATCTACCCAACTGGGAACAAGAGCAGAAATGGGAAAGATCATATCTCTATTTACCTGGAGCCACTGGAGACTTGTTCTCTACCTGCTGGGTGGGAAGTCAATGTCATTTCAAATTTTTTCATATTCAATCATCTGCACAACAAATATTTTAGTAAAAAAGGTAGAACCCTTCTCATATTACATATAAATATGTATAACCATTGACTCCATCGATTGTCAGCATTGTGAATACTTGTATACTTTTGTAAAGATAATTTACCAGTTTACATAAGAAATTTCATATTGTTATACTAAACATTAATTGTTACATTCTGTGCTGCATGCAGATGGGTGGGAAACCCGTTATCATGCGATGAACACCTTAGCTGGTATTGCCAAGTTCATCGACTTGAAAACTTTTTCTGATCCTGTGAATGGATACCTTCTGGATGATAACTGTGTTTTTGGTGTGGAGGTCTTTGTTGTTGAAAACACTTTTAAAGAGGGGTGCTTATCAATGATACACGAGCCTGCTACATGTTACCACACTTGGAAAGTTACTAATTTTTCAACTTTAGTTAATGAAAAATACGTGTCTGAATCATTCGGATGCTACAAATGGTATATATTTTCTTTTTGACTATAGTTTGATTAGGTTTACCATTTCTTGCTATGTATAAATTTTAATGCAAATTGATTGATGTGTTGCAGGTATATTTTACTCTACCCTAACGGAAATTCCGATGGAAAAGGAAACAGTATTTCATTATTTTTAGGTTTGTCTCTCTCAAGTGTTGCTCCTGGCACTAAATTGCTTGCGAAATTTATTATGCGTGTCAAAAATCAAATGAAAGGAAAGCACATTGATTTTGAAGGTGAGACTAATCACACTTAATTTCAAGAGGTTAGAATATCCCAATCTGAGCATAGTACTCTAGCTTGACTCCATTTATTAAAAAAAAAAAAAAAAAAAACCCTTGCATTCCAAATTTACTTGTACCTATATATAAATATTTGTATGCTTTACTTCTTGGAACCACACTGAAATTTTTAGAGCTGTATAACTATTCTTGTACCCTTAGGGTTGCAATTTGCAATGCATATTGCACTCATTTGTGTACTTTTTTCAGTGCAAATTGCACTCATTTGTATACTTTTTTCAGCTTGTAACCTGTATGGTCCTCGGCATAGCTCTGGCCTTGGTTGGGCGAGGTTCATATCATTGGCTAAATTGAAGGACCCGGAACAGGGTTTCTTGGTGGATGATACATTAATCATTGAAGCAGAGGTTACATTGCTCGGAATGGTGATAGCAAAGTCGTAAATCTGTTTGTGATATTATATGTTTGCATCTTGTTATTTTCTGAGCTGCGATATGGTAAAACTCAGGTTGTTGATATATATTATGGTTAGATGTTGCAGCTTTGAAATTTTATTGTTTGAATTTTTGTCATGGCATGTACCTTATTATGTAATGTGCAGAATATCCACCATGCTTTTCATTTTCCGGTCACATCCTGATAGATAACTGTTTCCATACTCTTTTTTTTCTTTGAAATTTGATACCGGTTGATCATGGTTTGTCAAGATCTAACGAAATCATCGTTATTATGGTTTGAATTACAACTCTTTTACAAAGGGATTGGTCTCTCATGTTTGGCAATTTCGAGTCGATGTGGAATTTGGATTATTATCACAAATATGAAGGCGGTGCACAATCACCGGTGTGCTATAAACTTTCTATCCTATATTGCTCTGCATTCAGTTGTAAGTGTTAAATGTGGGACTCGAACCTGGTGACTCGATGGGCAACCGAAAGCAAATTTCAAAGTGCTGTCGTTGAAGTTGGGTTCGGTTAGTAACCAAAGTAGTCGAACCCACCAAACCAGAGTTTAACCTGGTCGCCATAAGTCAAAAAAACCATTAAGTTTAACAGGTTTTCTTTCTTCAGCCATTGTTACTCACCGGAAAACTTCTGTTTGTTGGAAGAGTTTCCACTTCAATGAAAATTTGCATTTGAAATGGTTACTGCTAATAGCTGCTGGTATCCCCTACAGTCTAAGCTCTAATGAAGCCTAAGAGAATAGTGAATCATGTTTACTTATCATAATTACACTACAAAATAAATATTTAAAATTCCATCTGCTTGTTTAGTTTCTTTTTCCTCAGGTTAATTACCAACTGTACATAACTTTGTTATACATCACATTAACCAATCAGAAACGAGACCGTAGGGTAACCGTTAGATCGAAAAGTTTTACAAGTCGAAGCTTTAAAGTAAGGTTTTAAAAAATAGTACTAAACTCACAAGTTTGCAGAAAAACAAGAGGGAAGAAAAACAAACAAGTTTCAATTCTTTATCAAACAAAATGAACTGTTTGCAGAAACAACAACTTTACGACTATGTTAAAACCAATTAAAACAAATCTGAACAAAGATTTCAAACCTTAGACTAAAATAACATTAATACTTCCAGTTTCAAGGAAAAGCAACTGAGACAATAGCAAGAGGAGAGACTTGCAAACAAGTTTCAATCCTTGCCACACACAAGTTTCAATCCTTGCCACACACAACATAAACTGTTTGCGGATAGTTCTGGAAATAGCAAATTTATTACTTCGTTAAAACCAACCCAAGCAATGTAACCTCTGCTTCAACGATTAAAGTATCATCCACCAAGTAACCCTGTTTCGGATCCTTTAGTTTAGCCAATGACAAGAACTTGGGCCAACCATATGTATACTTATTCGAAGATATAAACAAATTCTCTCCTGCAAAAAAAAAAAAGTACAATTTTTTTTTTTAAAGAATTAAGTTTATTCAAACAAGGCAGGAAGGAAATCACAGCTCGAACAGTCACTTTCTATGGCAACCGATTAAGTAGAGCAAATATCTATAAAAACGTTTGAACATACAAGAATAATAAAGTGGGCTTAGACTCACCGGTTTTTGCAATATGCTTTCCGTTCATTTGATCTTTGACACGCAAAAGTAATTTAACGAAAATATTGTTAGTATTTGGAGTAATACTAGACCAAGAAACACCTAAAAATAATGAAATACTATTATTGCCTTTGCCTTTCGAATCACCGCTTGGGTAGAGCCCAATATTCCTGAGTTACATCAAACAGTTTACATTTTAAACTATAGTATTAATAGAATTGATAGAATTAATCAAACTGACAAAAAAACACATACATACCATTTGTAGCATCCAAATGATTCAGACTGATATCTTTCATTAACTAAACTTGAAAAATTAGTAACTTTCCAAGTGTGATAATATGTAGCAGGATCATGCATCATTGTTAAGCGGCCCTCTTTAAAAGAGTTTTTGACAACAAAAACCTCCACTCCAAAGACACAATTATCATTAAAAAGGTACCCGTTCAAACGATTAGAAAATGTATTCAAGTCAATGAATTTAGAGATACCAAATATGGTACTCATTGAATGATAATGCATTTCCTTCGCATCTGCAACAAAGAAGGAGGCCAATAAGAACAAAAATGCAGACCCTTCTAACATTAGCTGAAATTGAATGCTAACAATTAAAAGTTATGTGTTTATAGTTAATTATATGCAATGTTAAGGAGTTTACCTTGGTTGCAGAAATATTTGTTCTGCAGATGATTGTATATGAAAAAATTTGCAATCACATTGACTTCCCACCCAGAAGGAAGAGAACTTGTTTCCAACAATTCCAGGTTAATAGAGACATGATCATTTCCAGTTATGCTATTATCTCCAGTTGGATAGATCCACAATTTCCTGAAATAGCAAGTAATAATATCACATAGCAAAATGTAGATAAATTAGGAAAATTTATCAAGATAGTGTGCAAAAGAGCTTTAAGTTATTATCATTCTGTATAAAAGAACATCAAGTTATCAGTCAATCAATGAAAACATTGAATCACTTAAGTAACTGAAGTCCAGATTATGCAAACTAGTATAAAAGGTGACAATGCATACCATTTGTAGCCTCCTGCTTCAAAAACATCTGAGCAAAATTTCACAATCGAAGATTTAGACAATAATGAGAAATTCTCGATCTTGAACAAGTAATGAATAGGCAGAGCATTTCTTCCTGAAAATAATAATAATTAGAACATCAAATGAGTGATAAAAAGCATGAGAGATTCCAAGTACTTCAAATCGATATATGCATAGATTCCAAGTAATAATTATCAAAATGGAAGCAGAAGATACACCTTTTAATGATATGGCAACTGTAGTTGTAATAGCCATGTTAAAGAGATACACTGAGAACTGAGGAAGAAAGTATGAATTTAAATACTAATTTGTAATCGGCCATTAAATGGTAGGTCAGTTAAGCGGGTCGATTCGGTTTCTAACCCCATTTTTGACTCTCTTTAATCTTTGTTCTTTTTCCAAGACTGACTGTTGAGATCCTTGTTGCAGTCTCTTGGATTTATGATATTTTTCGGGACTTTGAAAAAAAATCCATAATGCTACTGCCTAAAAAAATGAAAACGCATTTCCTCATATAATCTCTGTTACATAGATCCACAAATTCCTTTAATAACAACTAAGATGCATTAATTGAACCCAGGACTTTTGAGACAACAACCAAAGCTCTGATATCATTTAGTATCCAACAAACCCAATTAAACTTATAAGAAAGGGCTCAAAAATAGTATTTAAAATTTTTTGAGAATAAAAATGGAGTAATGTTCTTAATTTTATTATATAAAAACTATTAAAATATAGAAAAAATGACAAAATAATGTAACAATGTAATACTTCAAAAAAAATTTATTAAAAAAATGGATGAAGCCAAAAATAAATAAGTTGAATTAATCCTTTTTTTTCCCTAAAATAAGTTGAATGAAAGATTTCTAAGCCAATAGACTGTTTTGAACTCTAGTTTGACTTAGATAAAATCTTTTGTAGAAATTGAATTGATTTGAGTTTGAAAAATGATTTTCATTTGACTGATATATTCTTGCAACAGAATCATTTTTCACTTATAAACTATGTCTGTAAGTAATTAGTAACAGTAACACAACATAACCCTAATATCAATAACCTGAGTTTCAAAATTTAGCAGCTGAAAAATAATAACGAGACAAAAGTTTCAATCTATTATCATAAACTACTATAGCAATTGTCGATGAATGAACTGCATACAACACGATTACAACTTTTTTACAAACAAACCAAGCAATGTAACTTCCGCTTCAATGATAAAGTGTCATTGACCAACTAACCCTTGTTTGAGTTCAGTTCAACGAATGACAAGAACTTATACCAATCCCAAGCGGTGTTATTAGAAGGATCAAACTGGTAATCTCCTGGAGGAAGAAAATGAATATTAGAATCTTATTGAACAAAAATAAAACAAAGCAGGAAATCTCAGTTCTAAGTGCACATCACAGAATTGACCACTTGAAAAGGTTAAAAGGTTATTTTACTTCAAATTGATGAGATCGGCAAACTTTCCTGATAACAAAAATTGAACTAGTTGAAACTAAATTAACTTGAAATTGCCGAAATGTCATTTATCAATATATGAAAGCACAAGCCACGACAAAATGACAAACAAACATCAAAGCTCCAACAAAGAGAATGACAAGAGGGAAGAAAATGCATACAAATTAAATGAAGCTGAAGCCATTGCAAATAACCAAGTTATGATCTTGTGAAAACCAATCCAAGCAATGTGGTCTCTGCTTCAATGATTAGAGTATCGTCCACCAAGTAACCCAGCTCCGGGTCCTTTAGTTTTGCCAATGACAAGAACTTTCTGCAACCCCAGCAATTGGTATTAGAAAGACCATACAGATACTCACCTAGAGACAAAAAAAAAAATAATAATAATAAAAATTGAAAGCACATTCTCTTACAAAATAAAAACAAACGGGAAATCTCGGTTCTATCAATTTCTTATTGTGTACTTAATCTCACCTCTAAACTTAATGTACTTTCCCTTCGATTGATTTTTGACGTGCAGAATGAACTTTACAAATAGTTTCAAGTCTGGAGAAAAACTAGAACCAGACAAATCTAAAAATATTGAAATACTATTGTCTCTGCCTTCTCCATTTCCATTAGGGTAGAGCGAAATATTCCTGCAACATATCAAATACTTTCCATTGTAACTTTTATATAAGCAAGATTTGACAGACTTAATCCAACTATCAAAAATATATATATGTAGATATACCATTTGTAGCATCCAAACAATTCAGACTCATATCTTTCATCAACTAAACTTGAAAAATTAGTAACATTCCAAGTATGGATAATAGGTGGCAGGATTATGCACCATTGATAAGCACCCCTCTTTAAAAGCGTTTTTGACAGCAAACACCTCCACCCCAAAGACACATGTATCATTAAAAAGATATCCATTCATAGAATTAGAAAATGTATTCACATGGATGAATTTGGAAATACCAAATAAGGTATTCATTGAATGATAACACATTTCCTTTACATCTGCATAACAAAATGTAGCCAATGAGTAAAAATGATTACTAACAAACTGTACGTGTTTATACTTAATTATATGAAATGAAAAGGAGTCTACCTATGTTGCTAAAATATTTGTTCTGCAGATGATTGTATATGAAAAGGTTTGAAATTACATTGACTTCCCAACCGGTAGGGAGAGAACTAGTTTCCAACAATTCCAAGTAAATAGAGATATGATCTTTTCCATTTAGGCTATTATCTCCAGTTGGATAGATCCACAGTTTCCTGTAATATATAGCAAGTAATAATACTCCATAGCAAAATGAAGATAAGAGTTTTGAGAGCATCTCTCTCCATACTCTATTTTAGTTTTAGGGCACAAACTCTAAAATAGAGTAACATATGCTCCTAACATATTCTAATTTGTTGTTTCAAATTTTTATTTTTATTTCAAAGATAGAGTAAAAAGATTGAAATTAATTTAGCTTTTGACAATTTATATTCCATTTTACAGTGTCCATAATTATAAATAAATATTTGACATTTATATACCTTATACTTTTTTAATTAAATTCAATTAACAGATAATAAGTTTTAATTTAAAAATTCTATTACAGTAATAATTATTCCATTAGAAATGTCCAAGTTCTACTATACAAATTGCATATTTATAACATACTAATAGACATCACTATGCTTTTGTCATGCATTTAATCAACATAACTCCGATCATAATAATACATAGCAAAAATGCGGTGATGTGTATTGGTATACCGTAAATATGCCCAAGTCGTGTGAATTGTAGAAAGATCTCGTCCAAATCATATCGAATATTTATTAATATATTTTTATTTAATAATTTTCCTGATAGTGATAGAGATAGTAGTGGGAAGGAAAAAACTGTAGAAGGAATATGAAAAGAATATTCTTTTTAAGAACTCTAATTTGAGAGATAGAGATGGAGTATGGATGGGAGAGATGCTCTGAGTTATTGAATCACATGTACTTCAACCCCTTGTTATGCAAACAAGTATCAAATAACGGTGAAAAAGGATACCATTTGTAGCTTCCTGCTTCAAAAACATCTGAGCAAATTTTTGCTACCGAAGCTTTAGACAATAATGAGAGACTCAATTTTGAACAAATAATGAATCGGCTGGGCATTCCTTCCTGAAAATAAAAACAATATCAAATGAGTGATAAAAAGCATGAGAGATTCCAAAATTAAAGCTTGAAATGGATATGAATGGAAGCTGAAGATAAACCTTTTAATAATATGGCGCCTGTAGGTGAAGTGGCCATTTTGAAGTTGAAAAGAGAAACTGAGAAATGTTGCAGATTCAAACAGGCAGAGAAGTGAGAACCGAAGTATGAATTTAAATACTAGTTCGGATTTCTCATCCTGGACTTTCTAGAGAGAGAAAGAGATAGAGAGAGACAGAGAGACCTGAGCTATTTATTTCCCTCTTTTTCTACAGAAAAATTTGGGTGGGAGGTGAGTCGCCCAATAAAATTAGGCAATATATGAAATCATTTAGGACCGTCTCACTGTGAGACTTTTTTTTTTTTCCTTTTTTCCTTTTTTTTCTTTCGAAAGTTTTCTCTTTTTTTATTTTTTGAAATTTTTCTCTTTTTTTATTGGTCTGCAAATGTGATGTGAAATAGTCTCTATTAGATGTGACTTTTTTTTTCAAAAACAGTGACTATTTCCCCACATTTGCATATAAAAAGAGGAGAAAATTTTCAGAATTAATGAAAAAAAAAAAATTGCAGACCTGCTCGAAGCGACTTTTAAGTAGACTTGTAGGTTGTAGCTGTATATCGTTTTCCAACAAAATTTTGTGATGATTATCCTGACCGAGCCATCCAAATATTTAATAAGAGTTTTTTTTGGGGGTAATTGCATAAATATCCCTCAATTTTAGAGGTAATTGCACGTATATATAACTGTTGTCTTTAATTGTACAAACCACCTCTATCGTTAGTGATGTACCGTACTACCGTTAGACATTAACGGCAGAGGGGTAAAAAAGTCTTTTGCCTTTTAATAAAACAAAATATTATTACTGATTATTTATATAATACTTATTAATTATATATTTATAAAAATGGATGGATGAGATTTGAAATTACATCCATCAAACCATTTCCACCGTTAAAAATAATTTTATAAAAATAAAATAACCTTTTAAAAAACTTTAAAATGATAAGATAGATCAACTGTAATTAAAAATATATATATAAAAAATAAAAAATAAAATAAATAACTAAAGGCAGAGAGATCTGGAATTCCAAATCTCTCTCGAAGCCTAGATGGAGTTCCTCCATCACAAAGTTGGAAGATCAATCACAGATGGACGGCAAGGATTGAATCATCATTTCCAGATTCAATCTCCACCATCCACCTTAGAGATGGATAGCGATGATTGAATCTGGAAATGCTTTTTTTTTTTTTCTTCCTTTTTTTAGTGCAATATTTTTTTTATTAGAATAAAGTAATTTTTTTTAATTTTTTTTTAATTTCAAAATTATTTATTATATGATAAGTCTCGTTTTTTTTAATTATTATTTTTATGTAATTATTTAAAAAAAAAAAATCAAATTCTCATGTACAACCAAACACTGTTACTTGATATTCCTAGGAATCCGGCTTAATATTCCCATGTACAACCAAACACATGTATACAACTTTCTCAGGAATCATATTATTTTGATTACCCATACCAAACGGTCCCTTAATAGCTTTTAAGTTTTAAGCTAAGTTAATCATTACGGTCACGTTTGGTTAAATGACCGAATGATAATCGGAATGTGAATAGAATGGAATGGAAAACAAATTTCTTTGTTTGGTTGGGACTTTAGAATTAACATCTGATAACTCTTATTTCTACACGAAGTGTAGCCCCCTTATTTGTATCTTTTATGCTCAAATCCCGGGTAAAACCGTGTATTTAACGGATTTAATAAGCGTTTCAGGATTCCTTCCAGAAGAGGGGCTTTTGTGCAAAGATTCAGGAATTCTGGGGCAAATGTGCAATTTCTGGAAGTTGGTTCTGCGCCCTTAGTGGTTTTGCGGTTAGGGGCCGCAGAAAAGGGACCAGAAGGTCCCATTTTTGTAACGTATTCTGCGCCCCTGATTCTGCGCCCTTGCCCGCAGAACAGGGCGCATTTTGGTTTCCATTAGGAACAATTTTTGGTATTATGCTCCCAAGGGCGCAGAACAGGGCGCATAACAGGGCGCATTTTTCTCCCGATGCTGTCAACTTCAGTTGCCCAATTTCAGGTCTTTGGGCCCCCAAATTTCAGCAAACAAGGATCTTGTCTCTGACCATTTCCTTCATTGGGAGAGGGGAGGTAATGATGAGGAATTCTTGGTGGGCCCTCTTCAATTATGAAGCATGATGATGTTGGTTGTCATCAAGGGAGGGGAGAGAGAGACTTGATAGAAGCATTCTTCTTCTTTCCAGCAGAAGACACGACCACACATACCTCTCTCTGCAGAAAACCTTCCCTTTTCTCTCTATTTTGGTGGTTCTTCATCAACCTTTGAGCTTGGAGGAGTGATTCTTGGAGAAGGAAGCCATTGGAGATCAAGCATTACAAGAAGGAGATCATCATCTTAGTTTATCTCTTAAACTCTACTTTTTATCTTCTTGTAATTGTTATGATCTGTATTTATTTGAGACTTTGTATGGTTTCTATGTGTAATATGAGCTAAATACTCTTGTGCTAGAACAATGATGAAACCAAACCCTTAATCTATTGTTAATGATTCCTTAGTTTCTCTACAAGTGTTTGTGTAGTTATATGAATGTTTTGTATGCTTAATGCTTTTGTCTTGATTGGCCATCTTGTTGAATGATCACTAGATAAACAAACCATTCACTATATATGACTAGAAAGTGAGAGATACACTAGGCTAGCATATAGGGTTCATGTATGTGTTCCACCATTCTTAATGAGTTCATCCATATTTTGTATGTTTGGATACAATCTCTAAGACATCGAGAGAGATTAGAGATTGATTTAAGGGAATACGAACCTATAATCTATACTTGCACAAATGAGGGATTAAGTGAGTCAAGAGTTAATTGAAGGGTTAGGTGGATTCATGTTCTAGCACACTTTTCTCATATCATCACATTCACTTTAGTTGTGGTTAGTGTTTTATTTGCTTAGATCTACTCTTTATATTGTTAGATGTTAAAAACTATCATTTTCAATTGTCTAAATAGTATATAAGCCGATAAAAGCCGGTAATCAATCCTTAGTCCTCGTGGGAACGATCCCTACTCGGTCATTATATTACACCCCGACCTCGTACACTTGCGAGAGTCTTACCGTGTGAGTGTGGACCGATCAATTTTTGGCGCCGCTGCCGGGGACTAAGCGGAAAATTGATATTGGAGTTAGTTGGTTTTAACTAGTTTGGACTTGTTACTTTCGTTTCCTTTTGTGTGTATTTTCAGGCAGGTTGCTCTTGTATGCACCAACGTACAAGGAGTAACAGTTCACAGGACCTACAGTTCGATCCGGATATTGAAGGTACCGCAAGGAGGAATCGCCGGAATCGAAGAAGAGCTAGGGCGACAGCTATGGGAGATCAAAATCCCATTCTAAATCCAGCTCCGGTTCCAAATCCCGTTCAAAATCCAAATCCGGTTGGTGACGGTGCCAATATGGCGGCTGAGAGGGTCTTACAAGACTACTTTATGCCAAGGGTGGACATCAATCTATCCTCCATCCAAAGACCTACAGCAAATGCAAACAATTATGAGATCAAGCCGGGTTTGATTTCAATGATAGCCGCCACAGTGCAGTTTTCAGGCGCAGCTCATGAAGATCCAAATGTCCACCTACAGAGTTTCAATGACATTTGTGACACATTTCGATTCAATGGAGTTTCAGATAACTTTATCAAGTTGAAGTTGTTCCCGTTCTCCTTAATAGGCGATGCTAGGGGGTGGCTTCAGAGACTACCTCCAAACTCCATAATCACCTTTGAGCAACTAGCCCAAGAATTTCTCAACAAGTACTTTCCACCTGGGAGAGCGGCTCGCCTCAGAAATGAGATTACAAACTTTGCCCAATATGAGAATGAGAGCCTTTACGATGGATGGGAAAGGTTCAAGGAACTTGTGAGGAAATGCCCTCACCATGGACTAGCGAGGTGGCAACTTGTAGAGTCATTCTATACTGGCATCAGTAACGCCACAAGAACATTGATAGATGCGGCAGCCGGTGGTTCTCTCATGAAGAAGTCGGAAGAGGCAGCTTGGAGCATTTTGGAAGAGCTTTCTTCCACAAATAGTCATTGGGGGAATGATAGGCAAATAAAGAAAGCCCCGGGGATGATTGAAGTGAGTGATGTTACCGCATTGAAAGCCCAAGTGGAAGCCTTGACCAAGCATGTGAGTAGAATGGGAGCTTCATCAAGTCAAGCTAGTGTTGCATGTTGTGAGTTGTGTTGTGGACCTCATGAAAGCCTAGAGTGTGATCTTGCAAATCCCACATCCAATGACCAAGTGGCATTTGTGAACTACAACAGAAATTATCCTAACCAAAACCCTCAAAACAACCCATTCTCAAACACATATAACCCGGCATGGAGACAAAACCCCGCACTCTCTTGGAAAGATAACACAAATACCCTCCAACCACCTCAACCCCTCAACCAAAGACGACCTCCAGGCTTCCAAGCTCAACAACAACCTCAAGCCTATAACCGCCAAAATCCGGGCTTTCAAAACCAATTTGTCAACAACCAAGCCGAAAAGAAACCATCTCTAGAGGAAATGTTCTCTACTTACATGGGGAGAATGGACACCCGTATGGAAGTCCAAGATGCGGCCCTAAAGAAGCTTGACAACAAAATAGACCAACTAGCTCAACACTCCCAAGCCGCCATACAAAACCTTGAAGTACAAGTGGGTCAACTAGCAAGAAGTGCCCAAGCAAGACAACAAGGGACCTTACCTAGTGACACAATCATAAACCCAAAGGAGCAATGTAAAGCTATTGCTTTGAGGAGCGGAAAAGAGGTTGAGCTACCTAAAGGTTTTGGAGTGAGAGAAGGAGTTGTAGTTGAGGAGGAAGTTGACCTTGAAGTTGACATTGATGAGAAAGTTGATGAGGAAGAGAGAGTTGAGAAGAAGAAGGTTGAAGAAGAAGTTGTTGGGGAAGATGAGCAAGCTAGTGCACAACCCCTACCATCAAGTGATATACCACCACCTCCACAAGTCAAAGCTTTTGTTCCACAAATTCCATATCCGCAAAGATTGAAGAAGTACAAGGAGGCTCAAAGTTTTGCCAAGTTCTTAGAAGTGTTCAAGAAACTACACATCAACATTCCGTTTGCGGAGGCTCTAGCTCAAATGCCCACCTATGTGAAGTTCTTAAAGGAGCTTCTATCAAACAAAAGGAAGCTAGAGGAGTTTGAAACGGTGGCTCTAACGGAAGAGTGTAGTGCAATCTTGCAGAACAAGCTTCCTCCCAAGCTAAAAGATCCGGGCAAGTTTACTATCCCTTGCGCCATTGGTACTTCCAACTTTAGTAGAGCACTTATTGATTCGGGAGCTAGCATCAACTTGATGCCGTTTTCGGTATTTGAGAAGCTTGGTGTGGGAGAGGTGAAACCCACAAATGTTACCCTCCAACTTGCGGATAGATCCATCAAGTATCCAAGAGGAGTGATGGAGGATGTGCTAGTAAAGGTGGAGAATCTATATTTTCCGGTTGACTTTGTAATTCTTGAAATGGAGGAAGATGTGGAGATTCCACTCCTTTTGGGGAGGCCATTTTTGAAGACAGCAGGGGCACTAATAGATGTGAGGGAAGACAAAATGACTTTGAGAGTTGGTGATGATCAAGTAGTCTTTCACATGTACAAGGCCATGAAGAAACCGGTGGATATTGAGAATTGCATGAGATTGGAGGTAATTGAGCCTCTAGTGAAGGATTTCTTCAAAAAGACAATTCCAAAAGACCCCTTGCAAGTGTGCATTAGAGAGAGTGCAACCAAAGAAGACGAAGATAGTGAAGTGGCCAAGCATGCTTTGTACTTGGACACCTTTCCATTGACGAACTTTAGAAAAAGATGGCACTTTGAAGAGTTAGGTGTGGGAAAACCAAGACTTCCACCATCCGTGGAGGAGCCTCCCGTTCTAGAGTTGAAGCAATTGCCTTCAAATTTACGATATGCATTTCTTGGAGAGGCATCATCCCTCCCGGTCATAATTTCATCATCCTTGTCCAAGCTTGAGGAAGAGAAGTTAGTGAGAGTCTTGAGAAAGCACATAAGGGCGATTGGATGGACCATTTCCGACATCAAAGGTCTAAGCCAATCAATATGTATGCATAAGATACTTATGGAGGATGATTTTAAGCCATCAATTGAACACCAAAGAAGACTAAACCCGAACATGAAGGAAGTAGTGAGAGCGGAGATTCTAAAGTTGCTTGATGCGGGTATTATTTACCCAATTTCGGATAGCTCATGGGTGAGCCCGGTGCAATGTGTGCCAAAGAAAGGTGGGATAACCGTGGTCCCAAATGAAAACAATGAGCTCATTCCAACAAGAACGGTGACCGGTTGGAGAGTTTGTATAGATTATAGGAAGCTCAATGCCGCCACAAGGAAGGACCACTTTCCATTGCCATTCATTGACCAAATGTTGGAGCGCCTAGCCGGTCATAACTACTACTGCTTCCTAGATGGATATTCGGGTTATAATCAGATTGCTATAGATCCGGAGGACCAAGAGAAGACTACTTTCACATGTCCCTATGGGACTTTTGCTTATAGGAGGATGCCTTTTGGTTTGTGTAATGCTCCGGCGACCTTTCAACGGTGTATGATGGCCATTTTCTCCGATATGGTCGAGAAGTTCATTGAGGTGTTTATGGATGACTTCTCAGTTTTTGGGTCCTCATTTGACGGGTGCCTTCACAACTTGGGTTTGGTTCTTCAAAGATGTGAAGATACAAACTTGGTTTTGAATTGGGAAAAATGTCATTTTATGGTAAAGGAAGGCATTGTGCTAGGCCATAAGATTTCAGAAAAGGGGATTGAGGTTGACAAGGCCAAGATTGAAGTAATTGAGAAGCTTCCTCCACCACTTTCGGTTAGGGGAATTCGAAGCTTTTTGGGGCATGCGGGTTTCTACAGAAGGTTCATCAAAGATTTTTCCAAGATCACGAAGCCACTTTGTTCCTTGCTCATGAAAGATGTGCCTTTTGTGTTTGATGAGGAGTGTTTGAGAGCTTTTGAGTTGTTGAAGAAGGAGTTAACCTCGGCTCCGATCATTTCCACTCCGGATTGGAATTTGCCATTTGAACTTATGTGTGACGCAAGTGACTATGCGGTGGGCGCCGTATTGGGTCAACGGAAAGAAAAGCGTCTACATGTCATCTATTACGCTAGTCAAACCTTGAATGAAGCTCAGATCAATTATGCTACTACAGAGAAAGAGTTGCTAGCCATAGTATTTGCATTTGATAAGTTCAGATCGTATCTAGTGGGATCCAAGGTGATAGTCTACACGGATCATTCGGCAATCAAGTACTTGATGGCCAAGAAAGATGCCAAGCCGAGATTGATAAGATGGGTTCTATTGCTTCAAGAATTTGATTTAGAGATCAAGGATAAAAAGGGAACCGAGAACTTAGTTGCCGACCACCTCTCAAGATTGGAAAGAGATGGAGTAGCGGTTGATGTGCCCATAAATGAAAACTTTCCGGATGAGCAGTTGTTTGTGGTTGAGAGGAGTCAAGTTCCTTGGTTTGCCGACTTCGTAAACTTCTTGGTGAGCAATGTGGTGCCAATGGAGTTGAATCATCATCAAAGAAAGAAGTTCTTTTCAGAGTTGAAGCATTACTTTTGGGATGAACCACTGTTATTCAGAGTTTGTAGTGATGGGATCATTCGGCGGTGTGTGCCCGATGACGAAATGGAAGAGATTCTGAGCCATTGCCACTCCAAGGAGTGTGGAGGCCATTTCGGTGCATCAAGGACAGCAAGAAAAGTCCTCCAGTCAGGTTTTTGGTGGCCAACCCTATTCAAGGATTCTCGAAGCTATGTAGAGGCATGTGACCGGTGTCAAAGAACCGGAAACATAACAAAAAGGGATGAAATGCCAATGCACATAATGCTTGAAGTCGAGGTCTTTGACGTTTGGGGAGTGGATTTCATGGGTCCTTTTCCAATGTCCTGTGGAAATAGGTATATTCTAGTGGCGGTAGATTATGTGTCCAAATGGGTGGAAGCCATACCCACCCGAACATGTGGAGCTAATGAAGTCACCAAGTTCTTGAAGAGAAATATTTTCACAAGATTTGGGACACCGAGAGCCGTTGTAAGTGATGGGGGATCCCATTTTTGCAACAGAAGATTCGAGGCGTTGTTGAAGAAGTATGGGGTAAAGCACAAGATAACCACCCCTTACCATCCGCAAGCTAATGGCCAAGTTGAGATTTCAAACAGAGAGCTTAAGGGAATTCTTGAGAAAACAGTGGGGATCAAGAGAAAAGATTGGGCTCTTAAGTTGGAGGATGCTCTATGGGCGTATCGTACCGCTTATAAGACTCCTATCGGCATGTCACCATTCCGGCTTGTCTATGGGAAAGCATGCCATCTCCCTTTTGAGTTGGAGCATAAGGCTTGGTGGGCGATAAAAGCTTTGAATTTCGAAATAAAGGAAGCCGGTGCGAAAAGATTGTTGCAACTCAGTGAATTGGAAGAAATAAGGTTGGAAGCTTATGAGAACTCCAGAATTTACAAGGAAAAGACAAAGAGGTGGCATGATAAGAGGTTGGCTTACAAGGAACTAAGGGTTGGAAATAGAGTTCTTTTGTTCAACTCAAGGCTGAGACTATTCCCTGGAAAGCTCAAGAGCAGATGGACCGGGCCGTTTACTGTGAAGCAAGTCTTTCCGCACGGAGCCGTAGAGATTGAGAACGATGCTAAGGAAAGCTTCAAGGTGAATGGGCAACGGTTGAAGCTCTACTGGGAGCAGGAAACGGAGGACAGTAGGGAAGTGATCCTCCTCAACGAACCAAGCCAGTGAAGGGAAGTGTCACTTTGTACATAGTATCTACTATTTTTGCATGTTTGAGCATTTTAGCTTTGCTTTGTGTTTTTATCTTTTGGGTAAGTTTAGTTGCTTCCAAGTTGTTTGTTTTTGTTTTTCCAAGCAGGTATTGATGACTTTTAGGTATTTGAGTGAGTTGGGAGAAGATGGTGTGAAAAATTGAAAAAATCAGAATTCAGGGGAATTATGCGGCCCATGCCCGCAAAAATGAGGGGCGCAGAACTGATGTGGATCCTCTGGACCAATTCTGCGCCCTTGGTTCTGCGGCCCCTAAACGCAAAAAAGGGGCGCAGAATCCCCAAATTGAAACGGTGCGTTTTATTCAGAAAAGGGTGTTTTGCGCCCTTATTCTGCGGGCAAGGGCGCAAAACAGGGCGCAAAATGGTGCGTTTCTGCACAAAAACGAGGGCTGCTGTCATAACAGGTATTGCCCTAAATTTTCCCCCAAATCGTTTTCTTCTCTTCTCCAAGGTGATCTCCACCCCCATTCTCGCGCAATCAAGGTAAATCCCTCTCCCTCTCTTCATTATTCTTGCTCGAATTCACCCTTTTTTCTTCATTTCTTCTTAATCTTCGAATACAAAACTTAAATTCTTGAATTTAGGGCATAGATTTCGATCTATTTGAGTGGGATTGTGTATTGTTGATAGATTGGCATGCTTTAGGTGTGGGTTTTGTGATTGGTGGTGGTTTGCATGTGGGCTCTTGGTTTAATTTCGTTCCTCTTGGTCTTTGGTTGATTGAGAGTGATTTTGTGAGCCAATTTTGTGCTTGGTTGCTTGGAAGCATAATTTTCTTGATTTTTGGTTAATTTCATCTTTGATTTTCGGATTATGTAAGATTTAGTTAGTTTGAAAGAATTATTCTTGCTTATTATAGATAATTTTAGCCTTGTTTATGTTAATTTTTGCTTAATGTAGTTTATGTAGTAAATATTTTTCGAATTATATTTTGCCTATTTACTTATAGTAGTTAATATTTGATTATTGTAATATTATTTGCTTATTATCTTGTAATTATTTTCTTATTTTCCTTGCTCTAGTCTAAGGGTGGTGCTTTTGTGTGGCTTGGCATGGATTTGTGTATATATGTTTGTTTTGCAGGTGCCAACAGGTTTGTGCAAGCATGCCTCGTGCCACTAATAAGAAATCTAAAGGCAAGGGTGCTTCTTCGAGTGGGTCACGTGTTGGGGTCCGGAATCCGGACTATGTCGTCAGGATGGAAAATTGTTTGGGTAGGGCACTGTTGAGTGAGCGGTGTATAGACCTCAACAATCTTATTGGGTCTAACATCCCGCAGCAGGTTGATGATATGGGTTGGCGCCAGTTTGTGACCACCGCGCATCGAATAAATGAACGGGTAGTCAGGGAGTTCTATGCTGCCATGGTTCCAGCTGAGTTTGAGAAGGGTACGCCGGTCAAAGTGAGGGGGGTTGATGTAGAGTTCAATATTCAGGACATCAACAGGTATTACGGTACCAGGCCATACAGAGAGCTAGATACCGGGGTCCCCAAGCTCAGCATTTTCTCGAGGTACAATGAGGACCTTGCTAGGGAGCTACGTATGCCACATGTGGAGGGGCCATGGGACAGTGCTGACCATCAACTGCTTCAGCATGATCTAGAGTTGGATTGGGCCTTCTGGGTCATCTTTTTGTCGTCCTCTTTGAAGCCTTCCAGTCAGATCACCATCACTGTTTTTGAGCTCGCCAAGCTCCTGTACTGTATCAAGCATCATGAGGGATTGGATGTAGGAAAGCTAATCATGCGAGCAATCATCCGTGCGGGAAAAGCTGACGACTTAGCCCTACCTTTCCCTGCCTTGATCACTCATTTCTGCGAGCAGGCTGGCGTAGAAGATGAGCAGGGGGACCGGATTGCACTGATGGATGGGCCGCTGAACTCCAGGACGTTCAATGATATCTCAGCTCAGAGGCGTGAGGCCGGCCTGCGACCAGTTGCCACCAGAAAGAGGCGTAGGAGGGATGAGGCTGCCCGAGCTGCTGCTGCTGCTGCTGAGGCCGATGCTGCTGCTACTGAAGAAGACCCGGGTGCAGTTCCAGCAGGGGACCGTAGACCGGATTGGATGGATGATATGTTGCAGAGGCCAGCATGGGTGGATGAGATTGTGCAGAGGCCAGCGTGGGTTGATGAGATCTTCAGGAGGCAGGATGCTATAGAGACGAGGCAGGCTTCTTTTGAGAGCGAGGTGGCCAGATTGACGAGAGCTATCCAGGAGAGCCGCTTTAGTGCCTCGGAGCGTCATGGTGGAGCAGGCCCGAGTTCACAGCATGGTGGCTAGGATGATCCTCTATCCAGTCATACTCAGGGTTATCTTTTCACTTTTTGGATTATCGGATATTTTATATTATCGGATGCTTTATGTTTGCTTACTTGTTGGATTTTAGTTTAATTTTTACATTGCTTTTAGTTAAAGTTATAACTTTTTGGACTTTTATCTAACTCTGTCCAATTTTTCAAAACTTTGAGGACAAAGTTTGGTTTAAGTTTGGGGGTACGGCCTTAGAATAAAGTTTTTGTTTTTCTGCAAAAATGAGCAAATTTTCTCAAAAAAATTTTCATGCATTTTTGTTGAGATGCATGTGTGATGTTCCGTGGGTCGGATTTCATTGTATGCTTTGTTTCACTGAGTCCGGGCTTGGGTAGCATTAGTCAAAGCTACACCACATTGCTTGCACACATCTTACCAGACTGTAATGTGTCTTGGCAAATGAGGTATCGCGCTTAAGATGTTGAGATCATTAGTAGAGATTACCTGTGTGAGGCCAGAACCTTAAATTGCGTCCTTATGAGTGTGAATTTTCTTTTAAAAATCATAAACACTCCTCTTTTAGATAAATAAGCATGAAATTTTAAGGACCTCACTCCATGCATTGGGCATTAAAGAACATCCATTTAAGGGCATCACCTTTGTTCCGCCTTGCTTGCTTGCTTTATCCGTGCCTTAAGAGATGACGTAGGCAAATTGTGTTAAGTCACTTAAAAATGGCCCAAACACAATCCCATGACCTTGTGTGTGTATGCTGTATTGTTCTATCATTGATAACCCACACTCTTTAACCATTCACTAAATCATTCCATCCCATATCACCTAAACACTAAACCAACCCTTAGCGGCGATTATAGTTGAAGATCATTGAGAAGTAAGCTCGAAAAGTGCAATTTGGAAAAGAGTTGTATTTAGGCTAATTTTGTAAATTGTGATTTTGTAAATAATGAACTAAAAAAAAAAAAAAAAAAAAAAAAAAAAAAAAAAAAAAAAAAAAAAAAGAAGAAGAAGAAGAAGAATAAATGTTTGTTTATTTGTAATTATGTTGAGAATAAGTTGTTGTGCCTAGAACACTCATAAAAAGGAGAAAAGTGTGTTAAATGAAAATCTTTTCCATAATCGCTAGCTTTGCCCATGATACCATATCCACCTAGCCTCTCCATCACCGAAAATTCCATCGCCTTACTTGTGCTTTAAAAGAAGTCCTAATTGATCTTTAGGAGGGATTTTGCTTGCTTGCAAGGTATTCTTTGGTGTTTGCCCTGTTCTTAATGTTCGATTCCATTCTAGTGGTCCTATTGCATTCTAACTCTAGCGGTCTTTTGAGAAATATCATGCGTGTAATTTGATAATCTTTTTTGTGCATAACTTCCAACCGCATGCGTTTGTTGAGTGAGCTTAGGTTCTGTGTGGTAAAATAAGAGAGTACCGGAAAGGTTTAGAGTCGAAGCGAAATGCTATCTTATGACTCTTGTGTTCGATGCTTTTGAAGCTTAGTTCACTATCAAGTATGGAATTGCAATCTCTCTTGTTGTAGCATCTTGACTTTTGAAATTCTTGCCCTATCTCAGTGGTCTTAGCATTATTTTCGGATGCCCAATCTTGGTTACACTCATGTTGCATCTCTTTTTCTTTATAGGCTCAGCAGAATTATTTTATTTTGGTATGTTTTTATTTTGATCTTTGTAGGTTTTTCTTTGTTTCGGTTTGCTCGGGACGAGCAAAAGATAAGTTTGGGGGTGTTGATAACTCTTATTTCTACACGAAGTGTAGCCCCCTTATTTGTATCTTTTATGCTCAAATCCCGGGTAAAACCGTGTATTTAACGGATTTAATAAGCGTTTCAGGATTCCTTCCAGAAGAGGGGCTTTTGTGCAAAGATTCAGGAATTCTGGGGCAAATGTGCAATTTCTGGAAGTTGGTTCTGCGCCCTTAGTGGTTTTGCGGTTAGGGGCCGCAGAAAAGGGACCAGAAGGTCCCATTTTTGTAACGTATTCTGCGCCCCTGATTCTGCGCCCTTGCCCGCAGAACAGGGCGCATTTTGGTTTCCATTAGGAACAATTTTTGGTATTATGCTCCCAAGGGCGCAGAACAGGGCGCATAACAGGGCGCATTTTTCTCCCGATGCTGTCAACTTCAGTTGCCCAATTTCAGGTCTTTGGGCCCCCAAATTTCAGCAAACAAGGATCTTGTCTCTGACCATTTCCTTCATTGGGAGAGGGGAGGTAATGATGAGGAATTCTTGGTGGGCCCTCTTCAATTATGAAGCATGATGATGTTGGTTGTCATCAAGGGAGGGGAGAGAGAGACTTGATAGAAGCATTCTTCTTCTTTCCAGCAGAAGACACGACCACACATACCTCTCTCTGCAGAAAACCTTCCCTTTTCTCTCTATTTTGGTGGTTCTTCATCAACCTTTGAGCTTGGAGGAGTGATTCTTGGAGAAGGAAGCCATTGGAGATCAAGCATTACAAGAAGGAGATCATCATCTTAGTTTATCTCTTAAACTCTACTTTTTATCTTCTTGTAATTGTTATGATCTGTATTTATTTGAGACTTTGTATGGTTTCTATGTGTAATATGAGCTAAATACTCTTGTGCTAGAACAATGATGAAACCAAACCCTTAATCTATTGTTAATGATTCCTTAGTTTCTCTACAAGTGTTTGTGTAGTTATATGAATGTTTTGTATGCTTAATGCTTTTGTCTTGATTGGCCATCTTGTTGAATGATCACTAGATAAACAAACCATTCACTATATATGACTAGAAAGTGAGAGATACACTAGGCTAGCATATAGGGTTCATGTATGTGTTCCACCATTCTTAATGAGTTCATCCATATTTTGTATGTTTGGATACAATCTCTAAGACATCGAGAGAGATTAGAGATTGATTTAAGGGAATACGAACCTATAATCTATACTTGCACAAATGAGGGATTAAGTGAGTCAAGAGTTAATTGAAGGGTTAGGTGGATTCATGTTCTAGCACACTTTTCTCATATCATCACATTCACTTTAGTTGTGGTTAGTGTTTTATTTGCTTAGATCTACTCTTTATATTGTTAGATGTTAAAAACTATCATTTTCAATTGTCTAAATAGTATATAAGCCGATAAAAGCCGGTAATCAATCCTTAGTCCTCGTGGGAACGATCCCTACTCGGTCATTATATTACACCCCGACCTCGTACACTTGCGAGAGTCTTACCGTGTGAGTGTGGACCGATCAACATCTGAATCAGTATTATTTTGTTTGGTTAACAACTAAATGGATGAAATTAACTGTATTTTGACCAAAATGCCCCTAATTACATAATAGTTATAATAATATGATATATTATGGATAATAATAATAATAAAATATGAAAGTATATATATAAATTAATCTAATTAATAATAAAATTTATATTTTCAATTACAAAAATTTTATAAGAAAATTTTAAATAGATTGTTCCCATATGAGGAGTCTCTAATCGAGATTGAGTTCTATGGTTATCTCTGCACAAATTTTAAATACCGGCAAGAAGGTATTTCCAATTATCTGCAAGGAGATTGAGTTCTATGGTTGTCTCTGCACAAATTCTCTTCCATAGCTTCACAACAGACGAAAAACGCACCAAAACCATTTCAATTAAATCTCCAAAAATCAATAAATATATACACAAATGTTCCTTTGTTTTATAATGGATCAACAATACCGGAAATTTCCTCAATCAAATTAGTAATCTTTGTAAGAAAAAACAAATATAATTTCCAATTCGAAAACCCACAAAAAGCTCTCGATGCTTCTCAAACCGATCAAAACGTGATCGGAGTCGAGATCAAACAGATTGAAGAAGCAGAAAAAGAAGAGCACTTTGTAGGGAGGGAGGGCAGAGACGGTGGGCCTGGGCGACGACAGCTGGGAAAGAGGGCAAAGACGGCGAAGGAGGGTGGGTAGAATGTTTTTGGAGCTGCGGGAGGCGGAGGAGACGGAGAAGAGAATTAGAAGAGAGACGAGAGAGATGAGGATGAGAGAGGCCACGTCGAGAGAGATGAGGATGACGATGAGCAGATGGTTATTTTTTGAAGTGAAAATGTTGTTAGGAATTGGAATGGCCTTTCCATTGGGTTGTGGATGGAAAGCCTGTTCCACCATTTTGGTGGAAACCCAATTCTATTGGAATTCTCTTTCCATTGGATTTTTGCAAACCAAATATTTGGAATGGATTTGTTTCCATTCCAATGAACCAAACACAGCCTAAAGTATCAAAATCCCAGGGATTTGTTGGATTTTTCATGGAGAGAGACAGAGAGAACAAACACTCAAAATTTTGGAGTGAATTTAAGCACACGTGTAGTAGCCGTATCTCGTTTCCTAACAACATTTTGGAGTGTTTGTCTATCTAAAAAAATTAAAGCCAAATTACACAAAATTTCCCAATCTTTAGTATAAGAAATTTTGGTCCGAAATTGAACGAACACCTGGTGTATAAATATTTTTATATAAAAATCAATAAATATTTATTTTAATTAAAACAAAAATTTAAATAAATAAAATAAATATTTCCTATATAATTTTAAAATTATAAAAAAAATATTAACAACATAACACATATTTCATTAATACTCAATATTTATTGAAAAAAAAAAGAGAAAAAAAAAGTGTTTTTTTTTTTCTAATACAATACAATCTAATACCACAAAATATAATGTATTAGCTAATATGATGTTTGTTGTATTAAGTAATTAAAATATACTAAAATAATACAATATAGTGTTTGCACTAAACACTGTATTGTATTATTTTAGTACATTTTAATTACTTAATACAATACAATATAGCGAAACAAATGGGGACTTAGCGAGTTAGTAGTCACTAGCGTAGGGGCAAAAAAGACTTTTTACCCAAACTTTTCATTAACAATAAAACCCTTATAAAATAATAATGTTGGGACTAAGGAAAATTATTATTTTAGGGGGTTATTTATTTATCAACGATAAATGATTATTTATTAATTTAAAAAGACTTTTATATTTTTATCATTTTTTTGGGGGTCTTCTCTAGTGCACCAGGGATTGAATGTTCGACTTGTGGTTAAAAGTCATACACTATAACCAACATAACCACTCCAACTCATTGTTATAGGTTTGTTGATTTAAATGTGTGTGTATATATATATATATATATGCAAACATATAATTTGTTTAAAATAATTTAAATCTATTTATCTAATTTAAAATAAACAAAATAATTTAAACCTATTTATATAATTTAAAATAAACTCATATTTAATAATAATATATAATAGATTTATGAAAATAAAAATAAGAAAAGAAAAGGAAATCCAAAATATTAAAAAAAAAAAGGGAATTTTTATTATTATTATTATTTTTTCTTTCTTTATTTTATTTTATTTTTATTTTTTTTCCTTTTCAATTTATGGGCTTTGATTTTTTGGTTTTATTATTATTATTATTATTATTATTATTATTATTATTATTATTATTATTATTATCAAATTGAAATAATATATTTTTTAAAAGGGAAAAAAATCAAAAAATAAAAGTAAAAAAATAAAAAATACGGGCTTTGATTTTCTGGGTTTCCTTTTATTTTCTTATTTTGTTTTTCTTTTTCATAAATTTTTTTTTTATATATTTTTAAATTATATATAAATATAAATTATATAAATAGATTTAAATTATTTTAAACAAATTATAAAACTATATATATATATAATTATATATAAACATTTAAATAAAAAAAACCTCTGACCGTGTGTTGAAGTAGCCCATTTTGTTAAAGTGTGTGGCTTTTAACCACAAGGTCGAAGGGATAAAATGATCAAGGGTTGATTGGCTATTATTAAAACTAGAGAGATCAGTTTATCTAATATAACAAAGACTTAATAGCACCAGACCCCCCTGAATTATACGCGAATTTACAAATTGCCCCCTAAATGATTTTTTTCGACGGTAAACCCCTCGAATTGTTAGAAATTTGCAAAAATGGATGGAATAATAAGGACGGAACCCTTATTCCGTCTGATTTTTCTCACACGCGTGCCTCACATGCAGTCGTACGAATGGCACTTTTGTCCTTACAATTAAAAAAAATTAGGGCATTTTTATTCTCCCCAAATTTCCCAAATTTCTTTACCTCTCGACCGAATCTCTTCTTCTTCACCAACTGTATCGTTTTACTTTTGAGAAAATTTAGGTATCTCAATTAAGGTGGTCTGGTGTGTCTCCATTCTCGATTTGGTGGTCTGGTGTTGCTGCGTTTGTGACTTCGTTGATACTGAGGTAGAAATGGTTGGAGAAAGGAGAAACCCCGATGAAGTGCCGGAATATGATAAGCTTTATTAAACAATTCGTGACTTCGTTGACTTCGTTTTGGTTGTGTTGTTGTAGGTTGAGTTTTTGGTTATTTATTTGAATTGTGTGATGAATCTTCAACTGCCTGTGGTCCCGATGACAATTGTATATGGGATTCTTTGTCTGGCTGTGGTCCCCTGAATTGTATAAGGAATTTTTTGACAGTTTGTTGGGTGAAATAACTTTATTAATTAAATTTTGGTCCCTTTTGATTCTTTGACTGGTGGTAGGTCCCGATGACAGTATTTCTTTTTGTTGTTTTTGTCTTGTTCTGCAGATGCTGTTTACAGTATTTCAATTTGTTAAATTGACCCCTTTTACACTTTGGTTGTAGGTCCTGATGATCTAGACATATTCTTTAGCTTCAAGGTGTATCATGGTGGACAGTTTGATGCTCAATGGATAATTATAATGGGGAAGTATTAATTATTTTGATTATATTAGTTTAGATGAATTGTCTATGTTGGATATTAATGATATTGCTACTAAGCTGAAGTATAAGCTCCCCGTGGGGTATTGGATTAAGTTGTCAGGGTATGGAAAGCCCTATCAGATAGTGCGTGATGAGGAATTGTTGTGGTTTGTGGATAAAATTCCTGAGAATAGGGTCATAGATCTATACCTTGAGTGTATACAACCATTGCAAGCTTTCAGAGGAGATGAATTGATGCCATCTCAGCAACCAGAGTCTTAGGATTTATTATACAGTGATGATGAAGACAATAGGGAAGCAGTAGATAATGAAGATAATGGGGCAGCAAAAGCAGCATGTACTGAAGATAATGGGGCAGCAAAAGCAGCATGTACTGAAGATAATGGGGCAGCAGATACTGAAGATGGGTCTGCTGGTTTTGGTATTGGGCCTGTTAATGAAGAGGGTGATGAGGGAGCTACGAGTCAGAGAGAAAACACGGGTCTTGCTGGTTTTGGTGATGGGCCTATGATTGAAGAGGGTGATGAAGAATTGACTAAAGAGGATCCTAAGAGAGCTAAGAGTCAGAGGGAAAACAAGGGTCCTGCTGGTTTTGGTGATGGGCCTGTTAATGAAGAGGGTGATGAGGGAGCTACGAGTCAGAGGGAAAACAAGGGTCCTGCTGGTTTTGGTGATGGCCTATGATTGAAGAGGGTGATGAAGAATTGACTGAAGAGGATGCTGAGAGAGCTAAGAGTCAGAGGAAAAACAAGGGTAAATACATAGCATAAGAGGCAGAAGAGGAAGACGAGGAAGAAGAGGCTGAAGAAGCAGAAGTTGAGGTAGAAGAGGCAGAAGATGATAATGGTGATGAACTAGTAGAGTCTGATTATGATCAAGAAGCAGAAGATATAGCAGCTGAAACTTATGTAGATCCTACAAATGATTGGGAATCTTTACAACTTTCAGACCTACCTTGTGGATCTGGATCTGATAAGGATGATGGATCAAAGGATTTAGGGAGCTTGGATGGATCTAATGGTGAGGATGATGCTGAAGGACCAGTGAGGAAGTTTATCAAGAGAATGTACCATGAGTTCAATCCACCACATTACTTGCAAAATCCAGTTTTTAGACTTGGAATGGAGTTTTTTACTGTTGATGTGTTTAGAAAGGCCATTAGGGCACATTCTGTGAAATATAGAAGGGTTATACAGTTTAAGAAAAACGATCCTAACAGGATTAGGGTAGTTTGCAAGGATGAGGGATGTAAGTGGTTCGTATTTGCATCTTAGTTAAGTGATCATAAGACTTTCAAGATTAAGTCTTTATTAGATGATCACACATGTGTTATGTCCTTTAAGAATAAGTTTGTTAGTTCTAAATTTATTGCTGAGAAGTATGTAGGTCAGTGAAGGGAAAATCCAGACTGGAACTTTGCTGGAATGGCTGAACGATTGAGGAGTGACACTAATGTGGATGCATCGAAATTGCAGTACTATCGTGCTAGAAATGCTGCAAGAGAGATTATCCAGGGTAATGTGAAGGAACAATACTCCAAGCTTTGAGAGTATGGTGCAGAGATTCGAAGGATGAATCCAAATAGTTCGGTTATAATGAAGTGTTCTACAGCAGCTGGTGGTGCAAAACCAAGGTTTCAAAGGTTATACATGTGTCTTGGTGCTTTGAAGCAAGGTTGGAAAGAAGGATGTAGGCCTATTTTAGGTTTGGATGGTTGTTTCATTAAAGGACATCACACCGGGCAGCTTTTGACAGCCATTGGGATTAATCCAAACAACCAGATGTACCCAGTGGCTTATGCATTGGTAGAGTCTGAGTGTAAGGAAACATGGTTATGGTTTCTAGAGTTACTGGGTGTAGATTTGAAAATCAACAACTCTCATGGCATCGTGTGGATTACCGACAAACAAAAGTGATTAATATATGCAATCAAGGAATTGTTTCCACATTCTGAGCACCGGTATTGTGTCAAACATTTTTACAACAATTTCAAAGCTTTACATAAGGGATTGATGTTGAAACAGCTTTTGTGGGGTGCTGCAAAGTTTACAACAAAACAAGGGTAATAATACTAAACTCTTTTATCTTATGACTTGCTTATTTTTTTTTTATGTTTAAGTGGTTCATATTTTTTGTGTTTCACTTGTCATGTTTACACACTACATGGAGAGGTTGAGGATTGAGAGTGAAGATGCCTACCAGTGGTCAGCTGACAAAGATCCATTGCACCGGTCAAGAGCCTTCTTCAAAGACACTGCTATTTGTGACATGTTATGCAATAACATGTGTGAAGCCTTCAACTCAGTCATACTACAAGCTCGTGACAAGCCTGTGATCACGCTTATGGAGATGATAAGGGTCTATTTGATGAAAAGGTTAGTGGCAAAGAGAGCTGAAGTACAGAAATGACATCATCAAATAGGGCCCAAAGTTATGAAGTTTGTTGAGAAGATAAAGATGGAGAGTAGCGTCTATAACCCTGCGTACTGTGGGAACTACGTATTTCAAGTGAAGGAAACTGGAGGTGAGCAATTTTTGGTTAACATTGAACAGAAGTCATGTCCTTGCAACAAGTGGCAGCTGATTGGGATCCCATGCATTCATGGAATGACTACCTTATTGAGTTCTAACCGCGACCCTCTTGATTTCATAGACAACAAGTACAAGAAGGAAAGTTTTCTCAATGCTTATAACCCAGTGATTTATGGCATAAATGGCCCAAGCATGTGGCCAAAAACCAATGACATACCTGTTGAATGCCCAGACTTCAAAAAACATAGGGGCAGGCCAAAGAAAGCCAGAAATCTCCAATCCGATGAGGTTATGATAGGAGGGAAAAAAAAGCTAAAGAGGAATTACATAGTGGTTAAGTGCAGCAAATGTGGGCAGGGAGGCCACAACAAGTCAACTTGTGAGAAAATGGGTGGAACAAATGTAGCAGGGTCTGAAGCTGGGAATGCAAATGGTGGAGGGACTCAACATGTGCAACCAAGACAAGGTTCAAGTGTGCAACCAAGACTAGCTTCAAGTAATAATCAACCTGTGCAGCCAAGACAAGCTTCAAGTCAGAATCAATCTGTGCAAACTCAACCTGTGCAAGCAAGACAAACTTCAACTTAGACTCAACATGCTTAGCTTGATTAACTGATTTTTGGAGATATTAACTGTGTTTGGGATGTTTTAATGTGTTTGAGATGTTTTTTTATTGGTGCCTATTTGGGATGTTTTAGTGGTGCTTTTATTTTGTGTCAATGTATTTGGGATGCTTATTTCACTGGTGCTTGTATTTTTTGTGTTAAGGGTTGTTATATACCATAAACAACCCTATTAATAGGTTTAGTTAGCTTTTGTTATGTTGTGAACACTGATCCTATGCTTAAGTTTGCAATGTTGGATATGCTACTTTGATTTTGTAATGTTGTCAAGACATTCAATGATATCAACATATTAGCTTTAACTATTGTTATATTACGGACACAGGGTTAGAAAATTGTGTTGTTATCAACATTGTGAAATTGTATTGTTATTGTTAGTGAACTAGCAAACTCTGTATTGTTACACATATTAGCTTTTGCAGATATAACAATTGAATGTTCAAAATATAACAGATATTAATATACAACAACTAACATAATTACTTACAAAAGCTTCATTGATAAACATTAAAGTACAACCAAACTTTACACCTACTGCTAGGAACCAAACTTGTCACATATCTTCCAGACAACTTTTAATGCCAAACTTGTTACATATTTTCCAGACAATTTTTGCCTAAAATACACAAAATCGCTATTCCTAGAACCAAAACAATAAACCAATTTCTTCTTCTATTGCCAGGGTTTATTCTCACTTCTGCTGCAACAGAACTAACTTCTTCATCTTCCAATGTTGTTTGGGTTGAACAAATACCGTGAAAACCATTGTTTTCCCCCAATTGCATCTGAAGCTCCTGTATTCTTCTAAGCAATCCAGGAATAATCTTTTTCAACCGTGCACACATCGGGGGGTCATACCATCTGAAGAATCCACAATTTACATCTCTCTAACAATATATATATATATATAATTAGCCCTTTAATTGTTTCAGATATTAAGAAAGATGAGCAATGAAAATTTGAGCTATTAAACACCCACAAACCCGATAATTTGAGCAACCCTAGAAACGCCTTCCTGGGTTTGATTCCATCCATGATGTGAAACGCATTGCTCTTCTTCCACAGAAACACTTTTGAGTCAAAATCCACAAAATCCAAGTCTTCATTCGTATTCATGTTTGCCCTAGGAAGAAAACAGATGATGGAGATGGGGTTTTCGAAGATGAAGAAGAAAAAGAACTTTTCTTACATGAAGAAGAAGTTTCGAAGATGAAGAAGAAGTTTCGAAGAAGAAGAAGTTTCAAACAATAAGATATATTTCAGACACTTTAATTGTAAGGACAAAAGTGCCCTTTGTACGACTGCAAGTGAGGCACGCGTGTGAGAAAAATCAGACGGAATAAGGGTTCCGTCCCTATTCCGTCCATTTTTGCAAATTTCTAACAATTCGAGGAGTTTACCGTCGAAAAAAAATCATTTAGGGGGCAATTTGCAAATTCGCGTATAATTCAGGGGAGTCTGGTGCTATTAAGTCTATAACAAACCTCAATAGGGTTTCCTTTATATCTCAAATAAATTTTAAGTTTTATCACGAACAAATTTTCTACCAAAAAAGAACTGTTGCCTTAAAATTTTGGATCTGTGGGTGTTTAAAGCAGCAAATACCTCTTCTTCTTCTCGACACAGAAGCCCAACAGTTCATGGCTACTCCTACCACTTTAAGAGGTATATCTTCCATTTCAAGTTTTATTCTTTTAATTTGTTGTCATGACAGCTCTACATATGTAAATAATTGCATAAAAAATGTATTATACTAGCTCGTTTGCTTTTATTTTGTTGTCAAATTATCAGAACTTAGTTAACAAGTTTGGTAATCATCCAGCTTTTCTTATTTGCAGAGCTTTTTCATTCTTGTATATGCAAAAAAAATAAAAATAAAAATAAAAAAAATAAAATAAAAAAAAATCAATATTTAAGCTTTGTTCTATATAAAAATTTAAGCTTTTCTTACTTAAAAATTTAATCTTTTTGTTAAAACTTCTGTTTCAAGTTCTACAAATGATCCATTTCAAAAAAAAAAAAAAAAAAAAAAAGTTCTACAATTGATTCCAAGCGTCATACAATCTCTGCATCTATCCCTGATTTTAACATATTAAAATTTAAGCTTTTTGTTAAAAGTACTTGTGCTTCATGAAAGCTATACAAATGTTGCCAAGAAGACACACATACAATCTATGCATCTATCAAAGGCTGTTGGAATCCCTAATTAAGGCTATTCTTCATTTAATCTTATTAACTTGATCAGGAAGAAATGCTCCACCGAGTAATTACTTGTTCAAAATCAAGTCTTTCTCACTATTATCTAACGCTTCAATTGAGAGATTCAGCTCGGACGATTTTGAGGCAGGAGGCTACAATTGGTAATTAATACTCTCTCATCATCATTGACATTGTTATCTAAATGCTTAATCAGTTGCATTATGTATTGTTACATTGTGCTGTGTGTTTTTATCTATACAATTTAATTTGCTTAATTTGCTATTTACAGGAGACTGTGGATCTACCCAACTGGAAACAAGCGCAGAAATGGGAAAGATCATATCTCTATTTACTTGGAGCCGGTGGAGACAAGTTCTCTACCTGCTGGGTGGGAAGTCAATGTCATTTCAAATTTTTTCATATTCAATCATCTTCAGAACAAATATTTCAGTATAAAAGGTAGAAACCCTTTTCAAATTACATACAAATTTGTATATTGATTGTAATTTACTAGTTTAAGTAAGAAATTTCATATTGTTAGCCAATTATTTTTACATTCTGTGCTGCATGCAGATGGGTGGGAAACCCGTTATCATGCGATAAACACCATGTCCGGTATTGCCAAGTTCATCGACTTGAAAACATTTTCTAATTCTGAGAATGGATACCTTTTGGATGATACCTGTGTTTTCGGTGTGGAAGTCTTTGTTGTTAAAAACACTTTAAAAGAAGGGTGCTTATCAATGATGCATGAGCCTGCTACATGTTACCACACTTGGAAAGTTACTAATTTTTCAACTTTAGTTAATGAAACATATGATTCTGAATCATTTGGATTCAACAAATGGTATATATATTTTTTGACAGCCTGGTTAAGTACTCTACCATTTCTTGCCATACATAAATTCCAATGGAAATTGACTGATGTATTGCAGGTATATTTTACTCTACCCTAACGGAAATTCTGATGGAAAAGGCAGCAGTATTTCATTATTTTTAGGTTTGTCTCTCTCAAGTATTGCTCCAGGCACTAAATTGCTTGCGAAAGTGATTGTGCGTGTCAAAAATCAAATGAATGGAAAGAACATTGAGTACCAAGGTGAGACTAATCACACTAAATTTCAAGAGGTTAGAATATCCCAATCCGAGCATGTTGGAACTCTTGCATTCCAAATTTTAATATTCTTGTACCCATATATAAATGTGATATGAACAAACATTTGTATTCTTCACTTCTTGGAATCATAAAATGAAATATGTATGCCATTTGCGAAGAATTTAATCATTTTGTATACTTTTTGATCAGTTGGCGACACGTATCCTCCTCGGAATAGCAACAGCCTCGGTTGGGCGAGGTTCATGTCATTGGCTAAGTTGAAGGACCCAAAACTGGGTTTCTTGGTGAATGACTCATTAATCATTGAAGCAGAGGTTACATTGCTCGGAATAGTGTTAGCAAAGTCATAAATATGTTTGTCAAATTATATATTCTATGTCTGCATCTTGTTATTTTCTTAGCTGAGCTTAGGTAAACTCAGGTTGTTGATATAATATTATATGGATTTATGGTTAGTTGTTGCAGCCTTTTGAAATTTAGATTGTTTGAATTTTTGTCCTGGATTGTACCTCTGTATGTAATGAGCAGAATTTCCATTGTTCTTTTTATTTTCCATACACATCCTGATATAGCTAAATACTCAATTGTTATCTCATTATTATGATCATAGTAGGTGATCACTTTTATATTGCGTCAGTTTGAGAGTGTGCGTGCACAAGATAGGTAATCTTGTTGGGTACCAACCTAGTTGGGATGCTTCAAGTCTTTTTTGATGCAACTGCTCTTTGGTTGACTTTAATTTTTTTTTTTAAAAAAATGGCAGGTGATCACTTTTCACTATTCTTATTTTTATATTTATAATTTTACAAGAAAATGGTTAAAGTATAAAATTCTTAATCATTATAAATTAAAATGTGAGAATAACATGTTATTTTTCCTTCTATTATTTGAACATTTAAAATACAGATCACACATTTATAGTGTACAGAGATTTGTAACTGTACCTGAAGAGTTACTGAGTTAATAAATTTTCAAGTCAATATTTATTTAGAGCAGAATCATTGAAATCTACAACCGGAACATAATGCATTTTTCTCTGAATTCATTTTTTTCTGGCTGCATCCTGTGAATGCATTGACAATCAAAATTACTACACACTCTGAAGAAGTATCTGAAAAATTGGCCAAATATACAATTGTCTTGTCCAGTTTCATACCAAATATATTTAAAAATATAAAAGGTATGTGGGAACTATAAAAATATATTTAATACACCATATTGTAGGAACAGAGATATTTATTATATGATTAGAGAGCTTATATAAATTCATACCAAATACAAATACTTTTTTCTGTTCAACTTTGTTAGACAGGCAGGACTCCATGGCTGCAGATTCCATTTTAGTAGGTATATCTTCCACCCACCCAAGCAAAACAGAAAAAGAAAACATATCACTGTTTATTCGCCATTTTCAGCTTAACACCCTCCAACTTCGAAATCACTTTAGCAATGATATGAGCCATCCTCACTTCCTTATCATAGAAACCAAATCCTACAGCTGTACCCAAGTCAATAATCTTAATAATCTCCTCCTCAAGGATCCAAGACAACTTATACTTAGAGCTCCTTGTCTTCTTACCATGACCCTTTGCAGCAAGACAAAAAACCTTATCATTCATCATCTTTGAATTGTTGAAAACACCATCTTGCCTTCCAATTCTATAGGTTTTGAAATTAACAGCTCCTTGTTATCCTTAGAAGACTCAGCAGAGCTGTTGTTCCCCATTCCCATATAAAAAACACGGCCCAAACCACTATTTTCAACTTGAGCATTTTAAAGCCCATCACTCCCTCCCTTAGCTTCCTTCAAACTCTTATCTTTAACTGGGCTTATAGGCCCACCCTCAGCTATATCAGGATCATGACCCAAAAGCCTCTAATGAGTATCATAATTTGGTGGGCGATGGGACCCGGTCCCAAACATAATTAACAATCTTAATTTCAAATAACATTTTCTCTTCATATTATTTATTCCTCATGTAACTTTTTTTCATCAAGAAATGCTCCACCAAGTCTTTACTTGTTCAAAAGCCAAAATTTCTCATCATTATCTGCAGCTTCAATAGCCCAATTCAGCCAATAAGGGCGTAGTTCAGCGGGTAGATGGACAAACTTGAGGCTTGGGATAATGATTTACAGATCAATCCGCTCAAATTCTATCAATGGCAAAAGCTTTCAAAAAAATACATGGTCCCGAATTAATAGATATTGTCAAAAAAAAATAAAAAAAAAAATAGCCTAATTCAGCTCTGGCGAATTTGATGCAGGAGACTACAAATGGTATATGTTTTGCAAAATGTGAACGTATATATATATTTATATGTGATGCTCTGTAACTACAATGAACAGATCGATAGTCATGCATTATGCAATTTAATTTGCTGTAACAGGAAAAGTTACTCGAACCGATGTAAAAGTTATCAGAAAGACAATACAGGTAATCTCCTAGAAGAAAAAGATAAAGAGTATCAGAAACCACTTTCTTTTAAAGAATAAGAACAATGTGGTATCTCTGTTCAAACGATTTCTTTGTGCACTTAGTCCCACCTCTAACGTCAATGTGTTTTCCCTTTATTTAATCTCGAACATTTTAGAGTTTAGGGGAAAACATGAACCAAACACATCTAAAACTATTGAAAAATACCTTTAAGCTCAATGTGCTTTCCCTTCATTTCTGGCTTTCTGGGTTTCGTGAAATCGGGATTATTTACTCTGTATATGTTTGTGATGAATTATATGCGTAGTATATGTATGTACAACTTTATTTGTGTGTATGCATTTGTTGATTTTTGAGGCTGAGCTTGAAATGGTTTCAAATTGACTTCCTATTTAGTTCCTTGAGATGCTGAGATATAATGGCAGATCAATATCATCAAAAATGTTGAGCTGATTTTACAAACTTCTTTCTCTTGAATGTGTTCGGTTAATCTGGGTTTGTTTATATCAGTTGATTTTACAAACTTTTTTCTGTTGATATTGGTACATATCTAACCCGTAATATTATTATTATTATTATTATTATTATTATTTGAAAAAAACTGACATTTTTTCTAAAAATTATTAATTAAATATTATTATTTTTATTAAATATGATATATATAAAAAATTATTTAATAAAATCAAATAAATATTGTCCTATTCTATCTCATATATCATTATTTTGTGAAAAAAAAAACCGACATTTTTTCTAAAAAATTATTAATTAAAAATATTTTTCAATTACAATATTATTATTTTTATTAAATATGATATATAAAAAAAATTATTTAATAAAATCAAATAAATATTGTCCTATTCTGTCCCATATATCATTATTATGTGGAAAAAAACTGAGATTTTTTCTAAAAAATTATTAATTAAAAATATTTTTCAATTACAATATTATTATTTTTATTAAATATGATATATAAAAAAATTTATTTAATAAAATAAAATAAATATTGTCCTATTCTGTCCCATATATCATTATTGTGTGAAAAAAACTGACATTTTTTCTAAAAAATTATTAATTAAAAATATTTTTTAATTACAATATTATTATTTTTATTAAATATGATATATAAAAAAATTTATTTAATAAAATCAAATAAATATTGTCCTATTTTGTCCCATATATTATTATTATGTGGTAACAAACATTAAACAGGACAATAAGGGCACTCTGGTTATTTGAACTTTATCTTGTCTTGCCCCAGGCCCCTAGCCATACTAAACGCATAACAGTACGGTCCTCAATTCTATCATAGACCTTCTAAACACAATACAGAACAACCTATTATATCCTGTCCTGTCCCATCTCCGTGCCAAACGCACCCTTTAAGACTTGTCCCATGCATGAGACAAGTTTGGCCAAGGGTCATAGGCGGGACAACTTTTGGTGTTTTTTGTCCCACGTTGTCCTATCTTGTCCTACGTTTAAAACGCACCAAACGTGGGACAAGAGAAAATAGTCCCACGTTGTCCCGTCCCGTCCCGCGTACCAAACACACCCTTAATGACCCCTCACAATAATATCCACCCTTAAAGAAATGGGTCTGGGAGACTCTTGAAGATGCTCTCAAAACTTGAACTAACCATAATAAAAGCAACTACATAAATTACAAGATTCTGAAAGAAGATATACCGGATCAGGATTCTCTCATATCCTTTTTTTTCATAGACTTTTCACAATCTAATGACATCTAAGCGTTAAACAAAATGCATGGTCAAGATGATCTACTTTTTCCTCTCTCATACAAGTAGGTGTTTCACTTACACTTGAAAAAAAAAAAAAAAAAAAAAAAAAAAAAAAAAAAGCCACAAAAAAACAAGGCTAGGAGCCTAAGAGAGCAGCCGAGTAGGAGAGGATCGAGAGGAATCAGAGGATCCTAACTGAGATATACCACCCCCAACATCACAAACAAATTCACGAATTTGCTGATAGCATTCCATAACTGATTTATGACTTTGAAAACCCATCCAAGCAGTCCAGTGCTATAAATGTTACGTTAAAGTTTCTAGTCTTGAAATCTACAAACAGGATCATATTTTGCTCTGTATTCAATTTTTCTGGCTGTATCCTGTCTAAATGCACACACACTACGAAGAAGTACTTGCAGTATTTGGCCACATACAATTGTCTTGTCCAGTTTCACAACCTGTACAGAGACTTCCAAGGATCTCAACAGTCATTATCCTGGAAAAGAAGATAAATTAGAGGGAAAAGTGGGTTCAAAAGCCGAAGCAGGTATGTTGGAACTATAAGAAAAATCCAAAATTTCTCATCATTATCTGCAGCTTCAATAGCCCAATTCAGCTCTGGCGAATTTGATGCAGGAGGCTACAAATGGTATGTGTTGGCAATTTATACTTGTTTGCAAAATGTGGACTTATATATAGTTTATATATATGTAATGCTCTATATATAGACTACAATGAACTGGCCTTCAATAGTCTTGTAATGTGTTCTGATTTTCTCTATGCATTTTAATTTGCTATTACAGGAAATTGTGCATCTATCCAACAGGGAACAAGAGCAAAAATGAGAAGAATCATATTTCTATTTACTTGGAATTGTTGCAAACTAGTTCTCTCCCTGCTGGGTGGGAAGTCAATGTGATTTCAAGATTTTTCATATTCAATCATTCTCAGAACAAGTATTTTAGCAACAAAGGTATGATCATTGACTGTATATCATTACATATAATTATGTATTATAAATTTAAATGCTAAAGTTGTAAATTTTAACATTCTAGTACATATTTGCTACATCCTGTGATACAGATTGGTATGAAAACCGTTATCATGCGATGAACACACTAGTTGTGGTATTACCAAATTCATCGACTTGAATACATTTTCCAATCCCGTGAATGGGTACCTTACTGATAATGCTTGTGTCTTCGGTGTGGAGGTGTTTGTTGTCCAAAACACTTTTAAAGAGGAGCATTTGTCAATGATGATAGAGCCTGCTACATATTACCATACTTGGAAAGTTACTAATTTTTCATCTTTAGTTGAGAAAACATACGTGTCTGAATCATTTGGATGCTACAAATGGTATATAATTTCTTTGATAGTTGATTAAACCTACCCAATTAATTCCTGTTTTGTTTATATTACGATGAAAATTGAATATTGATATACCTGTTAATTACAGGAATTTCATACTCTACCCTAATGGAACTGTAGAAGGCGAAGGCAATAGTATTTCATTGTTTTTAGATGTGTCTCGGTCAAGTATTCCTTTGAATACTAAATTGTTTGTGAAATTTATTTTGCGTGTCAAACAACAAAAAATAAATGGAAAGCACATTGAATATAAAGGTGAGGCTAAAAGTATACAAAATCTTGTAGAGCTTTTAATTTTCTCATTTGTTCTTATGGTTGCAAATAATGTACTCATTTATATTCTTTTCTGCAATTTTTTTTTTATTTTTTATTATTATTTTTTTTTTTTTAACAGAAATTTATCTGTATTCTTCTTCGGATAGCTGTGCCTACGGTTTTAGAGAGTTCATTTCATTGGCTAAACTAAAGGACCCGAAACTGGGCTACTTGGTGGATGATACTTTAATCATCGAAGCTGAGGTTACATTGCTTGGGTTGGTGTTAAAAGAGTCATAAATCCGATGTTTGTAATGCTTTCAGTAGCAAATGATTTATTAGTGTCTTTTATTAGATTAATTGATTCTCCATGTTTCTACATATATATAACATTTCTGCAGCTTGATATTTTCTATGAAACTGAGGGTATTGATATTGGATTTGAATCCTCTAATGATCTGATCTTTTTCCTGACCTCACATAATCTTATGACACATAAACATTATATTGAGGTGAAGGAGCTCGAGCAAGAGAGGAAAAATATCTCTGTATTGAAATGAATTCATCTCCCATTACAAGGCAACTTGCTTCTATAAATATCTAGAGTTAGTTGTAACTAACTAAGGAACTAACCAATCGGGTAATTACATGTCAGCAACTAACTAACTAATTACATTCCCTAATACATTACAATGAATGTGTGGTTATGATATGATTGGTTTCCACGACCATTTTATCAATAACCAATCTCATGTTTTAAAAATATCAAGAAAAAGATCAGATCGGTAAAGGATCCAAATCCATTGATATTATGGGTAAGCTCCTCACTTTGCTTCCGTCGGTGATAATTTGATGTAGTTTTATTAGTTTATAGTAGAGAGATATGAAACACAAGTTAAAAAGGAATTAATTAATTACTTCTTGTTGTTATATGCTTTTATACATATAGTATTTCATAGGATTGTTTTATCTTATGATCACTTTATGTGTTGTTAGAGTAATAGAGGATGCTTTTTTGAAGTTGCTATCAATAAATGTCGACCGATGCTTTTGAGTTGTAATACATATTTCTTTGGAGAGTGAACTTAATTACTAGAGAAGTTTTAATTAAGGGACAAAAGTGTTAGGTAAAACTTCTTTGTCATTTCATTTTTGGTTGTTTTGAAATTATCATGTGAGGGGATTTAATTAAGCAAAATATCATATATACATGGTCGATTATCGGATTATGTAATGTTAAATAATGGGTTGTTTAAAGTTACATAGTTGCTTTTCATGCATTCTTAAAAGTAACCATGTCATATTTGTAACTTATAAAGTCCATCCCACATCAAAAGACGGAATTCCTGCACCAATAAGGACTCTATGGTTGTTTTACTCGATATTTATGGGGAAAAAAAAAACTTGATTTATATGAGCATTTGGAAAACTGTTAATAGAAGTGGACGGTAAAAGGGATAGTTTTAACTATGATATAGATGATTTTGGTAGAGAACAGAATTGTAGAAGAAGAAGTTTGAGAGAGATATAGTTAGAAAGCAGAAAACGAGAGAAACACGGAAGATAATCGTCATATATTTCAATATATCTCATTCAACAATTGTCTAGCTATATATATATAGGCATGACATTGACAACAAATCATTAAACCACTTGAACCAATAATGCTAGAAAATAGAAGCAGTAATGCAATTAAAAAGGAAAGTGGTGCAGTAGTGGAATTGTTAGAAAAACCCACATGTGAAGCTCAAGAAGATAGGAATAAATCCTACATTAAAAACACATAATAAGAGAATGATATATATACTAGTGGATGTCATAACCCATTAGACTAGTCTTTTGAGTTGTAAGGCTATTCACCAATATATATACCCATTCTCATAAACATATAAATATACAAATATCGAAATTTAACAGGAACACACAACACGATAAGACACCCATTTGGTATCAGATTTTTTTTTTTTTTTAATGAACTGATACTCACTACTGATCGGTGATTATTTAAGCAGTACCAGAGAAGATATATATATATTTTTTTCAAAAAGATTGTTCTACCACGAAAAAAGAAAGAAAGTAGAAAATGAAAAAAAATATATAAAAAAATAAATAAATAAAATTGTGCCTACTACAAGCGGGACACTTTTGACCTGGCCAACTGGCCTTTTTAAATTTACCCATTATCCTATAGTAATTAACAGGCTTTTGTCATGTAACAACTTGACATTTTGTTATAGAATCTTTTTGGTAACGTGGCACATTTGTGGTCGTAGGTCAAGTTCTTCTTAATCAATACAAATTAAGGTCATGTGTCGAAAAGTTTCAATGAGATGGTACGTGTATTATATTGTAGTTTGTATGTTCAATAAATTCTTATTGTATATGTATCTATTTATAGATTTTAAAAATCATATAATTAGTAAATTCTTTTTTAAAAAAATAATCAGTATTAAATTGCATTGGAGATATGAATATTTATTTTTGAGTTTCTAAATAGTACCACATCTGCATTTCTATTTATTATGGGCCCATTTTTTATTTTTTATTTTTTATTTTTAGAGAAATACATATTCACATCTCCAATCCAATTATCTAAAGTCAAATATACATCCATTTTATGACCGATCATAATAAAATAATTATTCTACTCTCTCTCTCTAATCTTTTATTTTACAATTAAATGAGTTTTAATATTATTGATAGAAATAATTAGAAATCCTAGACAGCAATTTTAGAGAGTTTATAGAATTAGAAACCGAACTCTATATTCTTTAACTTTTTTTTTTTTTTTTTTTTTTTGTTTCCACATCATCTCTATATTGAAGTTAGATAATTGCATTGGAGAGAGTTTTTCTAACTTCTTAACTTTCTATCATATGTGACAGTCAATTTTCTTTAAATATATATTTGTATTGGAGATATTCTTAGATATTTGCATCGGAGACGTGAATATGCATTTATCTAATTTTGTTTTTCAAAAGTGGGTCTATAATAAATAAAAATGTTAACGTGGTACAATTTAAAAACTCAAAAATGCATATTTACATCGGAAATGCTCTAAGAACATTTTAGATTATAATTTGATTGTTCGTATAGACTTTTAATTCGTTATACATAATCTTCAACATAACTTATCATCTACCTAGGAAAATGACCCAAATTTTCAAAAGTCAATTTCCCTTATCAAAAACGAGACCTTTGGTTACTTCCCTAAAAAAAAGACCAGACCTTTGATATTATTTATTTTATTTCCTATTTTAACATAGTTTGTTTTAAACTTTTAATAACTTGGAACTCTTGAAGTACCAAAAAAAAAAAAAAAAAATTTGGCTCAAAAAGTCTTAGTCACCACATTGAAACTCCTCTTGTACAGAGAACCACACACGTGGCAAACAATCACATGTATGTGGACATCCAGGAGGCTGAAACGTATACATATGGGATAAGAGAAAAACTTATATAGGACCGTCTTATTGCTATTTGGTGAGACTTTCCAATGTAAGTATGCCATGTGGCAATTTTAAATTACAGTTTTGTATTTTCAATATAAATGATACATTTGCATTGGAATGTCTAACAAAATAGCAATGAAACCTTCCCATATAAGTTTTTCTCATAAGATATGTATGCACAGTCAGATGTGAAGTCCCTGCACACAGTGACGGTGGGTGGTGGTGAATAGCAACTGCCGTATAAAACAAGGCGATAGAAGTATAGAACAGAGAAGAAAAGAGAGAAGAAAAATCACGGTCCTTGACTCGGTGCCACGTCAAGTGGGGACCACGTTTAGGTCACATGAAGCTTTTGAAATTGTGGTGTCCAACTAAGTCTGACTCGATCATGATAAAGAAGTGGACAAATTGCATAAAGACCATCATATTGGGCTTAATTGCATGTATAGACAATTTTTACTCAAATTTGTGCTAACATCCCCTGCCTTTAGAGATAAATCCTTATTAATTATTTATAAAATATTTAATTAATAAATTATTTGAAAATGAATAGATTATTTATTAATGTTATTATTATTATTTTATTTGTGAAATTCATTGAAGGAGATATGAATTAGTGGATGAGATTTGTGGTTTTTTTTTTTTTTAAATTTTTTTATAGAATTGATTTGTTGTTTTTGTTAGCGGAATTTGATTGAAGAAATTTGGATTGATGAAGAAAGTTTTATAGTGATTAAAATTTTGTTGTGTAAATGGTTGTGATATAGAGAAAAAAAAATGTGGTGTTTGGGAAGTGAGAAAATGTAAGAAGAAAAGTAAAAGAATTTGGAAAAGAAAATGAATGAAGGAATATTCTTCTTTTTTAATTCATTACTTTAAATATTAATTTCAAAAAGAAAATAATAAAATAGAAGATAAAATAAGTAACCAGGGTATTTTAGTCGGTCCATACCAAAAATATAGGCAAACAATAGAAGAGTGTGAGTAAAATCTTACGCGTGCAATTAGGCTGGAGATTTGTACAATTAAGCCTAGAAAGTACTACAACACACCATGAGGACAAAATCTTTGGTGCACTCGGTTGCTGAAAATATAATATAAGAAATACATATATACTGCATTAATATATTTAAATGTCGGCTACAGCCTACATATCATATCTTTAATGGTTGGTTGAATCACTTATCACATCTTTAATGGTGCACCTGGTGTAGTGCATTCGATTAATGAAAATATAATATATGACAAGAAATACATATATACTGCATTAATATATTTATACGTCAACTACATATCACATCTTTAATGGTCGGTTGAACCACTTATCAATGCATCCGAGAAATTGAGAATTTTCTCCATTATGACATCTTCACGTTCATTTCCTTACAATACAAAAGGATTGTTATCTACCTTTGAATTTATGTACATTTCCTCACAGTTGAATTACAAATAAAGGGTAAATTGTATAAACTTCCCCTGATATTAGACCTAATTACACATATATTTAACGTTTGCTCATTATTACACTAACATCCCCTGCCGACGGCTGTTAGTGGTAACTTAACTTAACCATTGACTCTCCTTTCCATGTAAGAAATCCAAAATGTCCCTAGTGTCTATTTTATTATTTATTTGATTAATTTATATATTTTATTAAAAAAGTTTTAAAAAATAATCGATATATTCCTTTTTTTTTTCTTTCAACTTCCCAAACACAATCCAAATTTTAAAAACCAATAACTCAGTTCATCCCATCAATTAGACTTCTTTTTCTATTCCCACCAAACTAATTAAAATATTGAATTCAAAGTATCAGAAGAATTGATAAAAATTATACATTTTTACAGAATATAGTGATAGAAAGAGAGAGTTACAAAGAGTTGGAATGACTGGAAATGGTTGGTGAACATGAAGAAGAAAATTTCTCTACCACCACCACCTTCTCCTTCTCCTTCTCCATTGAAACAAACTCTCAGCTTTCTCTAAACACCAAGAAAAACGCTCACGGCCCGATTCTTGGTGGGCCCGACAAGTTGGTTTGAGGACCTCCATTTTCGTTTGCGGTGAAGTGAACCAGCTGATATTCTGAACAAACAAAAAACAGAACTTCAAATTGGAGGAGCTTCGAATCAAGCTTTATCAAACGGAATCAGAGCTGGAGAAAAGCCAACAAAAATTGATGGAACAGAACCGCTCCAACGATGGAGTAGACTCCATCGATGGAGATCCATCAGAGATGAAACGCTCCGTATCTGACGGACCCTGTTCCATTTGCGAGATCCATCGCAGATCTAATGGAACAAGCTCCATTTGAGATGGAGCAAATGGAGTTTGGATGAGACCTGGTCTTCTAAATCTCTTCCCAACGTCTTTTTTTTTTTTTTTTTTTTTTTTTTAATTCTTTTGCTTTCTTTTTTTAATTTTTAAATTTTAAAATTTTTTAAATTACTTTGTTTTCTACAATTACTTTTTATTTATTTATTTATTTATTTTTTATTTTCTTTCTCTTTCTCTTTCTCTTCTCTCGGAAGGATTCTAGAATTTATTTTCAACAACTCAAAAAAAAAAAAAAAAAAAAAAAAATCCGATGGTGGAGATTGCTTATGGACAGAGGAGATCCATCCATGTTTTTTTTTTAAAAAGGCAGAATTTCATATAAGTCCTACATTTTTAGTGATTTATCACCTTTATAAACGTCTTTCTAAATTTATCACTTTAGTCCTTACTTTTTCCAAAACTTATCACTTTAGTCAATTTGACCAAATATGTGAAAATCAACTATTTAAAAACCTATGAAAGTACATTTTTTACCCATATTACTATTTAATTTTGTTAAAATGATTATCTTAACTTCAAATTAAAATGAAAAACAATAAAATTCTCAATAATAAAATCTTTAAAAAAAATATTACCAAAAAAAACTTAAATAAATAATTAAAAAATCCATTAATTTTTTCTTATTTTGTATTTTTTTCATAATGGATTTTTATTTAGTTAAAATGATTATCTTAGCTTTAAATTAAATTGAAAAATAATAAAATTCTCAATAATAAAATCTTAAATAAATAGATTACAAAAAAAAAAAAAAATTATGAAAAAAAAAAATCATTTAAAGCTAAGATGATCGTTTTAGCTAAACTAATATCCATTATGGCAAAAATACAAAAAAAAAAAAAAAAGGATTTTATTATTATTATTATTTATTTAAGATTTTTTTTTGTAATATATTTTATTGAAGATTTTATTATTGAGAATTTTATTATTTTTCATTTTAATTTAAAGCTAATATAATCATTTTAACTAAATTAAACAGTAATAAGGGTAAAAGTGTACTTTCACAGGTTGTAAAATAGTTGACTTTCACATATTTGGTCAAATGGACTAAAGTGATGAGTTTTGAAAAAAGTAAGGACTAAAGTGATGAACTTGGAAAGACATTTATAAAGGTGATAAATCACCAAAAAGGTAGGACTTATGTGAAATTCTGTCTTTTAAAAAAAATAATAATTATATAATTATATAAATAATAAATAATAATTTTATCATTTTAACAACCCAAAAGACGTTTTTACCTCTCAGCCGCTAATATCTAACGGTGTACCACGGATATTAGTGTAATAATGAGCAAAAGCCGAATACTCGTGTAATTAGGTCTAATATCTGTGATGTTTATGTAATATACCCGACGTATAAAAGGGGATAAATATTAAAGTAATAAATTTAATTTTAAATTTTATTATTTAAATAATTAAATATCACACATTCTTTAATTTATTATTACTATTTATTTTATATTAAAGACAACAATCAAATTAGAATCTACGGAGTACCGACCCTCAAATGGGAATTACATTCTAAACCGTAGTTACAAAAGTTGATCTAATCGGGTTCCGTTAGACCCTGATATCAATTTTTCTATTTTTATAAAGAATATTATTCTCAAACATCACTTTAAAAAAATTTAGTGTCAAAACAAAAACAGTAGAAATAATCTTGTCTTTCTTTTTATGTATCTCTCTGTAAGCCAGTAAGTCTAGTTGCCAGCTTGCATGGGACTCTTACTGGTCGGTCAACATTCTTTGGATTTCTTTAATTTGTAAAATAATATCTATTTAGGATCTTTTTCCGAATCTTTTTAAAGTATATGATTGGTTATTAGATAAAATAGTTATTGAAATTAATCATATCTTAATCACACATTTATTGTAATGTTTATATGGTATGAGATTAGGTGAGATCAGATAAAAAAAAAAAAAAATCAGATTAATAGGGATCTAACCCTTATTACGGCTGAATATCGTGTTAGGTTGTAATCCGCTGTTTCTATTAAAAAAAAATAATAATAATAAATAAATAAATAAATTCAAATATATCAAACAGAGATAGATAGATAGATAGATAGATACAAAATACATATATAGTGAAAAAGAGAGGAAAATAAAAGAGTTCAAATTTTCATGGAAGGACACAGAACATGTGAATTCTCAGGGAAGGACTCAGGACCTGCGAATTCTCAGGGAAGGACTCTCCGGCCAATTATAAATACCTCTCACTTTTCAAGCTCCAATATGCAACCAATTACACTTCAATATTTTCTTCATATTATCACCTTCTTCTTCCTGGTTATTATTTTTGATTCAGGATGATTATCCTCATTGATCACCCTCAATTTGGTAATTATTTTTCTTTTATTGTGTCTTTAAATTCCATTATATTTATGTAGATTATACCAATTTTTCTTATATTTAAATAAGGATTTTGTTTGATTTAATTTATTGTCGGTTTTCTGTAAACTCGACTAGCATTCTGGGTTTTTGATGTTTCATGATCAAATATACTGAGATTTTGGGTAGTTTAATCTAGGGAATTTTTTTTAATTTTAATTTTTTTTTTTCCATTTTTTTCTTGTAAATCTTGGATGAACAGAAGAATATTGTTATATTTATTGTGGATAAAATGTTAATTAATATTTAATTATGATCAGGAGGAGTTGATGAGGCACAGGAACAGAAGGTTCAAATTGATGAGAAAAAACTGTTGTTAGATGGTGGATTTCTGGTGCCACACACCAATTCCTTTGGCCAAACTTTTAGGTAGCTAACTAGTTTCTTTTGCTTAATTAAAAATTAATCAGCTTAATCAACATATTAATATTATCCTTTTATGTTAAATAATAATAATTTTGCAAATTCAGGACTTTTAATCTCAGTTTGACCTCCATGGAACTGAAACTTGGAGACTTGATGGATTATTATTGGAGATGTTGAAATATTTGAAGTTTTCCCTTATCATCATTATGACTATTGTCCCACCAGAGAGATATTCTCTCTCTCTCTCTCTCTCTCTCTCTCTCTCTCTCTATATATATATATATATATATATCTGAAGATTGATACAACTTTGGATCTATTTGACTCTTAACATGACTATGAACACATATCAGTATTTAAATTTTCTGTCTTAACTATTAATCAAAAAGTATCTCACATCTAGATAAATTTCATTTGACATATTTATATGTAGAGGAGTCATCAGGTGCGAGATCCTGCACGTTTTTTTTCTATTCAGAAATAGTTTACTTCGTCATGATATGAAATCGAAAGTCACTAATTTGATCTAACAATCATATATGATATATGGATACAGAGACTATGATGCTGAAAGTGAGAGGCAAAAGGAAGTTGAGACTTTCTATAGAATCAATCACATTAACCAGACATATGACTTTGTAAGCATTTCATTTCTCAGTCATTTTTTGTACATTGAAAAATAAAAATTTGTATATTTTGTACAAGTCTATATATGGAAATTAAATATTGCGTGCAGGTGAGGAAGATGAGGGAAGATTTTGGAAAATTGAACAGAGTGGAGATGAGCATATGGGAGTGTTGCGAGCTTCTCAACGATGTGGTGGACGAGAGTGATCCGGACTTGGATGAGCCTCAGATTGAGCACTTGTTGCAGACTGCAGAGGCCATTCGAAAGGACCATCCTGATGAAGATTGGCTGCACTTGACTGGCCTAATTCATGGTATGCTATGTTTCTTTCCGTGTTTTTCGTATATTCCAGGATAAATTTCATCGATCTTTTATATGTTTTAGTTGAAATAACACTCTTATTGTTTTAGATCTCGGTAAGGTGTTGCTTCATCCTAGCTTTGGAGGGCTTCCTCAATGGGCAGTTGTCGGTGAGTCGCATTTGAATTTTCGTATAAAACAGTACTGATGTTACTTACCATTTCGGTGTTTACTGATATCATATCTATATTACAGGTGATACGTTCCCTGTAGGATGTGCTTTCGATGAATCAATCGTCCACCACAAGGTCCTTAAGTTTCCTTTAATTTTTGACTTGGTATATCTTCCTTGTTGGTCATAACAAAATTCTGATTCAGATTTTACTTCTTGTTGTTGCAGTATTTCAAAGAAAATGCAGACTACAACAACTCTGCTTACAACACTAAATATGGAGTTTACTCCAAAGGATGCGGATTGAACAATATAATGATGTCGTGGGGGCACGATGATTACATGTATTTGGTAATTTTTCAAACATGATCACATTACTCTTATAGTTTATTTTTTCGTAAATTTACATGAGCAGAACAAATTTTCGCGTCCTGTTGAATTCAATAGGTGGCCAAAGAGAATAAAACAACACTGCCTTCTGCAGCCCTTTTCATCATCAGATACCACTCATTCTATAGTAAGCAGAGTGCATATACAATTGATATTTGAAATTCATAATAAATGTTTCTGTTTAATTTTAACGTTCAGCGATATTCATGCTAGGATTTTCATGATATTGCAGCGCTACATAAATCAGGAGCATATAAGCACTTGATGAATGAAGAGGATGTGGAGAATCTGAAGTGGCTGCAAGTATTCAAGTAAGCTTGAAAATCACTTAATATTGCCTTTGGAAGCACTTTTAGTACTTGCCAAAATCACTTTTATTTAAAAGTGCTTTCGGTCTGTTCTTATCTAATGTTTTCCTGCACAGCAAATATGACCTCTACAGCAAGAGCAAAGTCCAGGTAGATGTCGAAAAGGTCAAGCCATATTATCTCTCCCTCATCGAAAAGGTAAATCGCCATTCGATTATGTTTAGCTCTTTAATGATGACCTCTTTTTCAGTTCTTAATATGAATTTATCATCATTTCGTTACAGTACTTTCCGGCTAAGCTAAACTGGTGAATTCCGGGGGATATACGAAGCTTTGAATCAGTATGTATACCATGGTTGATTAATAGAGAAGTTACAAGTTGTAAGGAGTACACGAGTGACATTTTTAGATGTCAGCAGAGTTTAGTTTCTGTGTTAGATGTTTGAAAATCTTGTAAGAAAAATAAAATGTTGTAGTTTTGTTTGTTTCGAGTGAGATCATTTTCTACCTGTTTGTTTGTTTCTAATAAAAGCTATCCTTTATGTTGATTCTACATGGCCCATTCTCTTTCCATTTTGGACCAAGTTTGAGTTGGCCCAAAAAATGTTACAATATAACATCGGCCCAAAATGAACATGTTTACGATTGCTATTAACATTCTTATCTTGATCGGGAATTTTGTAATTTTTTTTACGGGGTTAGTTGTGTAACGTTATATAGCGGGATATGTAACGTTGCAAAGTGATATGGTCAATTTTGAGAGTGTGTGTAAATCACTTTGTAACTTTACATAACCCACTCTTTAACATTATAAAATCAATCTTGTAAGTCTCTGAAGTGTCAATCCTACGTAAAGAAGTCAACATGAGTGTAGTTCAGCCCGTGGCGTAGTCAGGATTTTTGATCTGGTGGGGCTAAACTAAAAATAATTAAATCGACGATTTCGATTCTCAATTAGTGTAGGTTTATACTCTTTTAATTTTGGTTGACATAGTCCCCTGATAATATATTCTCTACGAACATCATTATAACAGTTAATATGATATGTCATTATTGGAAGACGTAATCCCTAATCAGTTTGAAAAGCACTAATATCAACTTCTTTAACAATTGATTCTCATTTTATTTCCGGAAGAAATCTAAAATATTTTTCTTTTACTTTAGTTTTTGATGACTAAAAAAAAAACAATTGGTAACAAATAGAAAAGAGAAAAAAAAGAAAAGAATTTTTTACCTTATTATTGGAGTTGGAGAGGTTGAAATCGATTTCTTGGTGATTGGGTGTTGGAGAAGTATGACGTTGAATTCGGTTTTAGGTGGTTAAATAGAATTGTTGTAAAGGTAAAAGGAAATTAGTGGATCATTAGGTTTTGTCTTTCTTGTTGTAAAAGGAAATTAATAGATAAAAGGAAAACTATTTGGTTAGTTGGGCCTATTGGACTCTAAACTAAGTTGATTGTTTGGACTCAATAATATAGAATTTGGGTTTTTAGCTTTTGGGCTTAATAGAAATGAAATAGAACTTAATGTAATTTTGTTTTTTAAAGGGGAAGTTAAGGTAATTCATATAATTATTATATATATAAAAAACAAATTTGAAAATTTTGGACCGGGCTACAGCCCTGTCATGTCTACACTTGCCTCCGCCCTTGAGTTCAGCCGGTAGTTGTACGAGTTTGGGGTTTAGATAAATGATTGTCAGGTCAGCGGCTTGAATTCTATTTATGGCGAAAGCTTTCAAAAAATACCTGGTTCCAGATTAATAGATATTGTGTAAAAAAAAAAAAAAAAAAAATCCTGCGTAAAGAAACGTACACTTGATGATTAATACACATTTTAGTAAGTGACAACTGACATTTATCAATACAATGCATGAATTTTATATGCTGTATAGTGTATACAAACATGTCAACTTGGTTACCGTTGACTAAACGACTTGTAATCTACATCTTTCTGCAGTGTAAGACACGTCGTTTACCAGGAAATTTGTGGATTGATTCAAAGAGGTTTCCTAGAAAATGAACAAGAAAGCTGGTTTAATAGTCCAAGTCAACTTTCCAACCCAAAATTTGATTGTAACAAGGAAGAAATTTCGGAAATTCCCAAAACATCAATTTGGTAAAACACTTTGAAATTCGAGAACACTTTCACATCTATGTAGTGTTTCTCCATAAGAGCACTTTTATTAATAGAAATGCAATCCTGATTTGTGTGTAGTGTGTGTACATAACTTTGATTCCAAAATTTTAAAAAACATTATAATAACAAATTAAGAATTAAGGTCATGTTTGGTTATATGGTGGAATGGTAATGGGAATGAGAATGAGAATAGAAAGGAAAACTAAGTTTTTTGTTTGGTTGGAACTTTAGAATTAGTCTTTGAATATGGAGTGGAGTTAACTTTATTATGACCAAAATACCCCTAATTATAAAACATTCATAATAAAATGATATATTATGGATAATAATAATAACATATAAAAGTATATATAATATTATATTTTTATATATTATTATAATATATAACATATTTTTTAATATAGATTTATATATAACATAATATAATATATATATATAATAAATTATATATTAGTAATATTAATATTATTATATATTATATAATATAAATATCATATATTATATAATATGAATATTATATATTATTATATATAATATATATTATATAATATAATAATATATAATAATATAATATATATTATATATTTTGGATAATAATAATTAAATATATAAGTATATATTATATATATAATTATATATTATTTAATATAATAATATATTATATATAATACATATAATAATAATATATATATATTATATGACATATATAAATATATAAATATAAATATATAATATATATCATTTAATATATAATATATATAATAATCCATATAATACATATAATAATATATATATTACATAATAATATATTTATATATTAATTATATTATATATATTTATATATCGTTATATTTATTATAATAATATAATATATAATAATATATTATTTTTGGAAAGGAGGGTATTTTTGGAATGGAGTTAGGGCATATGAGGGTATTTATGGAATACAAATTTTAGTTTGGAATGGAATGGGCATTTCATTGGTTTTTGGATGGAATGCCCATTCCACCAAAATGGTGGAATCACCATTCCATTGCATTTTAACAAACCAAACGAATGTAATGGCTTTCTTTCCATTCCATTCCATCCAACCAACCAAATATGACCTAAGTTATATGATCTAATTATTATTAGTTGTCCAAGTTAAGAGTATACTTTCATGCACTACTAAAAACACTTTCAAATATAGCAAATGATGTTGATCCAGTGGTATAACCTATCTTTTCGAAAACATTATTTTGTCATAGTAAAATTAAAAAAATAAAACACAAAAACCTCTCTCAAATAAATTGTATAATTCAATATTTCAAGGAAGACTTTGAACATGGAGGAAGTCTCTCTTCAAACATTTCAAGCAAATGAAACTTCATTGTAAACTTCTAAATGAGTTAAACAAAAAAAAAAACACGAGGTTTGCTTAAGCTTGCAAGTCACCTACAAAGACTGACTTCTATCTAATTAAATATTAGTGGGAAACCAACCTTTTAATTCAAATAATAGTACTGCACCACCAACTATAATTAATTAGCTATAAATACACTTCATATATGCAATGATAATCTAAACATAATTAAACTACATATACAATTAATTCAGTAATTACAATTTTTTTTTCTTCAAAGCTATGGCAGCAAGCAACTCTACCAGGTCTATGCTAGTGACTCTCCTCATCTTTGCCATGGTGTTCTCTCCAATTCTGCCTTGCCAAGCAGTTCGATTTACCCCTGTTCATGGTAATTAATCTCATACACAAAACTTTATATGTTGTTTAAAATCGGGTCAGGTTTCTATATATTTTAACAATAATGATTGTTTGATTGATCTGTTCATGTTAATTTGTTCTTTGCAGGCATCAATGGAGTAATGCGAATAAAGAATCCACCAACACTCTATTGCCTGCATTGCGTGTGCTGCGAACCTGCACCACCAGGTCAATGTTGCAAGTGCAATTGCTGATCCTCAGTCCAAAAAATGGGCCTTCAGCAAAGTGATTTATCTTCCGGAGCATTTAAATGAAAATAAATAAAAAATCAGTTGGTTTAATATATCGGATTATACCGTATAAACAAACTGTACAAATACAAAATTAGTACGATATATTTTTCTTTTTTATTTATGAATTGTATCAATCAAGAAAAGAGAAAAACATCGGAGCAGACTTAAATATATCTTGTATTTCATAACGTTTTACTTTTTAAATATATATGGATTGATTTATGATCTTGAATCTTTGAGTGTGTGTGTGTTTTTTTTTTTCATATAAGCTGGATCACATATCGAAGTGTTTGTAATACTGTTGAAGAGGTATCATGATATATCAAACGAATAATATTGCTTGTTTATTATTGTATGATATACATGCACGGTTCAAGATTGGAAATCAACACAAATATGAAATATGTTCAAGAATATGAATATTTTTTTATACAATGATAGTGGCTCGAACATGAGATAGATTATATTGTCAGAGTGAATAAACACTATTTTCAACCAACCATATTGAGTGGTGGTGAAGGATATGATATTTTTTGGGAATTAACGTATTCACGGCTATCTATCCTTAGTCATTATACCATTCCCCGAATTATACATGTTTAGAATATTAAAATTTGTATTACAATTTATTAATCCTTTTAATAGTTTTATGTAATGTTAATGTTGAAATTTTGAAAAATAAAATAAAATAAATAAATACAGGGCCGTCTCTAGATATTTTGGAGTCCGAGCCATTTAACGATATTAACAAAAATTGGGGCCCCATATAAAAATTATTCTCATTAAAATAAAAAAATTAAATAAATAATTATTCGTTGAGAGGTGAGAGGTGATAACTAAATTCAACATATACTTCAAAAATAAAAACAACTGATTTTATAAATTATAAGAAATGGTGGACTGTTTTTAGAAATAAAATAAAAGGAGACATTGAGAGGTGAGACACACACCTTTTTGGAAGCAAATTGAAATGGGAAAGGAAGCCAGTTGACGAAGTCATGGAGAGAGTGGGCGGCGATTTTGACTAGATTAGCAATTCAATTGGACTCAGACAATTTTAACTCAAATGATGTAAAACTAAATCTGATATGTTAGAATTCAATTGGGCTTTGATGTTTATTTCTATTAAATTGAACTAGATATGAATAATTGGGTCTTATTAAAAAAAGCAAAGCAATGTTTGAAATTGGGCCCTTCTTAAACTAAAATAAATTGGACTTGAGGCCCCAAAAGAAGAAAAAGGAGAATGGACCATTTGGGGGCCTCAGTAAATTGCTGGGTTTACTACCCCCATGGGCCGGCCCTGAATAAATAAATACTAATTTGTGATGTATATATAATTTTGAGTCTTTAAAATTTCTAGCACTCTTTCCAAAGACATTTATAGAAAAGCCACCCACTTAATAAGTTTTGTAGAAATATCACCAATTAAGGTGATCTGCCAAAATTGCCCATAATCTCTCTTTATCTCTCTTTCTTCCTCTCTCCTCTTTTTCTTCTTTTCAAAGACCTCCATTGATCCATCAATGGAGGTCGGACAGACCTCAAATGGAGATCGAATGGAGGGCGAAAGACCTCCATTGGAGTCGAAATGACCTTGACTGTACCTCTATTGGTGGTCAATGCAGAAGAAGATTAAAAAAAAAAAAAATTTGGAAATAAGTCTTGGGTATTTTGAAATAAGTCTCAGGTAGTTGAAATAAATCTCGGGTAGCTGGAAATAGCTTGAAATAAGTCTCGGGTGACCTACCCGAGACTTATTTCCAAATACCCGAGACTTATTTTTAAATATCCGAGACTTATTTCCAATTTTTTTTTTTTTTTTTTAATCTTCTTCTTCATCGACCACCAATGGAGGTCCAAGTCATTTCGACTCCAATCGTGGTATTTCGCCCTCCATTCGACCTCCATTTGAGGTCTATCCGACCTCCATTGATGGATCAATGGAGTTCTTTGAAAAAAAACAAAGGAGAGAGGAAGAAAGAATAAGTGAGGGGCAATTTGGGCAGATCACATACTTTGGTGCTATTTCTACAAAACTTATTAAGTTGGTGATATTACCACAAAACTAATCCAATTTGGTGCTATTTCTCTCTATTTCCTCTATAATTTTCGGAGGTGTATTATCACTCTTTATGTTACTAACTACATCTGGAAGCTAACAAAGGTTATTAATAATTTTAGACCCTTTTTTTTTTTGTTGTTGTTGTTGATATATCACCTATTTGTGAGACATTGTGTCATTTACCACTAAATCACATCAGATGGATTATCAAACTTTAGACTTTTATTTGTTTATTTAATTTTTTTTTTTTTTAGTTGAGCAAAATCCAACAAAAGGGTAAAAACATCAAAGAAAACTTAAGACATCCCAACTAGGTTGACACCCCAAAAGAAATCCAAACCCACACTAGATGAAAAATGTGTAATTTGAGAAAATTAATGACTGAGCGGCCGGTGTTGACATTATTTCTTAATCAAGTGTAATATCTATGATGCTCTGTGTTATTGTTGGAACTATATGTGAGGGCTAACAATTTAGTTTTTAAACTATGAAATTATAACCATCACTCATATGATATAGTGGCAAATGAATTTTTATTTTTTATATTTTTTATTGTATCTATCTATCCACCTAACTAGATCAAGTATTTTTTTAAATTTTTTTTTATTATTGGTATGATTCGAACCATGGAATTATGAGTCATTTACCCGAGTCTCAAACTTGTCTATCTACTAACTGAACTACGCCCCTCGGAGGCGTGGCAAATGAAGTTTATTCAACCTTATTTACCCCATATTTTATTTAAAATTTATCTTATTATAAACTATCTAAGGAGCAAAAATAATCGCATATTTGATGAGATGAAAACAAGAAGGTATTGAACTACTTTTAAGTTTTTCTTCTGGTTAAAGAAAATATATATTTGTCATCATAAATATAAATATATTTGATACAATTCGAATCCATAATTTTAATAGCCAAACTCATCTGGTTAGATAAATAAATATATGACATGTCATCTATATCACAATACAAAGAAAAATGAAGTCATTAATTAGTTAGAAAAATTAGTGACAGATTTCCAACTGACTTCCTAGTACATGAATAAGATTGCTTGTGACGTGTAACCGAATAATTCCAAGTCATTTAAGTCAATAGTCAAAGTTTTATTTATTTATTTATTTTATTTTTATTTTATTTTTATACATTAAGTACTAGTCAAGTTTCTACCTAACTATGTTGATTATAATAAACAGTGTTCTTATAAGATCTAGGAACTAGTCAGACGGAGACCCGATGCCTAACGTCTAGATTGATTAGTCGGCGATTAATTGGTGATTAATCGGTTGACGAATTTAGATAATATATATATATATTTTTTATGTTCGTGTATAAAAATCTAATTATAAATAAATTCCAATTATACATCCAAATAAAATTATTTTCAAATCCATAAATACCAAATAAAAATGATAAATAAAGTTCACAATTCACATGTAAGTTAAAACAAGAAGTATCTCAAAAAAAAAAAAAAAAAAAAAGTTAAAACAAGAAGTCAAAAAATGCAAATAAGTCAAATAAAAAAAAATTGATAAAAATAAGCACTGAAATAGACGTACACACTACAGTACTACACACACTAACTTCTCTCTTTCTTTCTTCCAGCTTCTTCTACGCACACACTAACTTTTCTCTTTCTTTCTTCTATATTCTTCTTCTTGTTCTAGCTTCGTTTCTCTCGCTCTTTCAAAAATGAAAGAAACAAACCCCTAACCTCTTAGTCTCTCTAGATCCTTGTATGTACATATAAATCTCTCTCTATCTCTCTCTCTCACTGTTACGAGTGATCGGAGACGGCATAGCTGCAGCAGCTTTCGACGATGGTGGCGACGGAAGACGACAGCTTTCGGCGACTGAAGGCAGGCGACTGAAGCTTCTTGGGCCGATTTGGTATTCCGATTAGGTTTGGTATTCTGTTTGGTCGAAGAAGAAAATGAAAGATTGAAGTGAAAAGTAGAAATTGTTAAAACGATGACGTTTTTTCCACTGGCTAGGCGGGGTCAACGGCTTTGACCCGCCTAGCCGATTAATCGACGCCTTGCCTGATTATGCGGCCACCGCGGAATTGGTCCAATTTTCCCCTTTTCGCTGCAGTTTTTTCGGCCGCCTAGCTGAATTGCACTGATTAATCAGCCTAGGCGGCCGCGTTTTCAAACACCAATAATAAGAGAAAACTTTCGGACATTTTTATTTTGGGGAAAAAATGTACGTTTTGTATAAACATTCAGAAATACTTGATTTTTAAAAAGAAATTACAAAAACACAATTATCAAGTTAATAATTCTCTATTATTCAGGTCGGACATGAATTTTTTTTAATTTTCATAATCAAAGTTACATAAACGTTATGGAATTTTATTGAATCAATTCCACAATATTATATAACTAAATGTATAATTTTATAACGTTGTGGAACTGTTCTACGATGTTATGTAACTTCGATCATGAAGTACTGTTAATGTGTATAAATACACACTAACAGTAATATAGTTGAAGAGGTATCATGATATATTCAAACAAATGTATAAAAACACACTAACAGTAATACCGTTGAAAAGATATCATGATATATTCAATCGAATAATATTGCTTGTTTATTATTGTATGATATACATGGTTCAAGATTGGAAATCAACACAAATATGAAATATGTTCAAGAATATGATTTTTTTTTTTATGCAATGACAGCAACTCGAACATGAGATCGATTATATTGTTAGAGTGAATGAACACTCTTTTTCACCAAACCATATTGAGTGGTGGTGAAGAATATGATATTTTATGGGAATTAACATATTCACGGCCATCTATCCTTAGTCATTATACCATTCCCCAAATTATACATGTTTAAAATATTAAAAATTGTATTACAATTTATTAATCCTTTAAATAGTTTTATACTTTTATGTAATGTTAATGTTGAAATTTTGAAAATAATTAAATAAATACTAATTTGAGATATACATACAATTTTCGGAGGTGTATTGTCACTTTTATGTTTCTAACTACTCAAAAAGCTAACAAAGGTTATTAATAATTTTAGACTTATTTATTTTTTTTTTTTTTGATATATCACCTATTTGTGAGACAATGTGTCATTTACCACTAAATCACATCGGATGGTTTATCAAATTTTAGACCTTTATTTGTTTATTTTATTTTATTTTATTTTTATTTATTTATTTATTTATTTATTTTGAGCAAAATCCAACAAAAGGGGAAAAACATTAAAGAAAACTTGACATCCCAACTAGGTTGGCACCCAAAAGAAATCCAAACCCACGCTAGATGAAAAATGTGTTAACGTTGGAACTATATGTGAAGGCCAACAATTTAGTTTTTAAACTATGAAATTATAACCATCACTCATGTGATATAGTGGCAAATGATTTTTTATTTTTATTTTTATTTTTTTTTACGGTATCTATCTATCCACCTAACTATACCAGATATTTTTTTGAAACTTTTTATTATTGGTAGGATTCGAACTATAGAATTGGAAGTCATTTACCCAAGTCCTAAGCTTGTCCATCTACCAGTTGAACTACACCCCTAGAGGTGTGGCAACTGGCAAATGAAGTTTATTTAACCTTATTTACCCCATATTTTATTTAAAATTTATCTTATTATAAACTATCTAAGGAGCAAAAGTAATCGCATATTTGACGAGATGAAAACAAGAAGGTATTGAACTACTTTGAAGTTTTTCTTCCATAACATTAAAGAAAATATATATTTGTCATCATAAATATTAATATATTTGACACAATTCGAATCCATAATTTTAATAGCCAAACTCATCTGGTTAGATAAATAAATGACATGTCATCCATATCACAATACGAAGAAAAATGAAGTCATTAATTAGTTAGAAAAATTAGTGACAGATTTCCAACTGACTTCCTATAACATGAATAAGATTGCTTGTGACGTGTAACCGTATAATTCCAAGTCGGTCACCATTAATACTTTATGAATTTAAAGTCTATAGTCAAGATTTTGATTTTGATTTTGATTTTTTTTTTTTTTTTTTTTTTTTTTTTTTTTTTTTTTTTTTGATGGGTGATTTTGATTTTTTTAAGTACTAGTCAAGTTTCTACCTAACTACATTGATTATAATAAGAGAAAACTTTTGGACATTTTTATTTTGGGGAAAAAATGTACGTTTTGTATAAACATTCGGAAATACTTAATTTCTAAAAAGAAAAAAACAAAAACACAATTATCAAGTTAATAATTCTCTATTATTCAGGTTGGATATGAAATTTTTTAATTTCCAGAATCAAAGTTATAACGTTGTGGAATTGATTCCATGATGTTATGTAACTTCGATTATGACTGTTAATTAGTGTATATAAAAAATTAAAAACATCCAAATTCCTTTCCAAAAATTGATTTCATCAAAATTAAAAAGTACAAAACACGGCTAAATAAATTAGTGTGAACCAAATTTAATAAAAAGAAGAATTAAAGACATTGGAAATGGTAGAAGAATCAATTCAAACACTTTATGCAGTGCGTAACTTCATGGTAGAAGTCTAGACGACTTTGAAAAATATTAGGTTGTAGAATTCTTCCAAGTCATGAGAAATTAATATTTTTATTTTAAATTCAGAACAGTGGAATATAATCTACTATATATAAATAAGCTTCATATGAAATGATAATCAAATCATATATACATATAACTGATATAATTAAGTTACAGATTTGTTTTTAATTTGCAGCTTCAATTAAAGCTATGGCAGCAGGAAACTCTGTAAGGTCTGTCCTGGTTTCTCTCCTCATCTTTGCCATGGTGTTCTCTCCAATGCTATTGCCTTGTGAAGCAGCTCGATTCACAGATGCCCATGGTAATTAATATTTTGTTTTGTTTAAAATTAAAGCTAATTGGAACTGATGCCCCATAAACACTTCTAAAATATGTACTATGTTTCCTATACTTTTTTTTTTTTTTTGGTCATTAAACCCCCTGAACTGTCATAAATTGGCAATCGCCGAAGGAATTTGCCCCCTGGTTGCACTTGGTGAGGAGACAAATTCCTTCAACGATTGTCAATTTATGAGAGTTCAGGGGGTTTAAGGGCGAAAAAAAACGTATAGGGGGTAAGGTGCAAATTCAGCCATAATTCAGGGGTCATCAGTGTCAATTAGCCTAAAATTAATAAGTCAGTTGGTTTTCTCATATATAAAACTTTGTATTCATTGAAAATTAAATCCCACATGTATGTAAAGCTTTATATTTTGTTTGAAATTATGTCCTTGGCTCATTCCAGCTTGTTTAGCATAAATTTATATATATATATATATATAGATATATAGACGGCAAACAATTAATATCCCGTCTAAGAAAAACAAAATTCTATAAGAGTAATATTACGTTTCTCAATTTTTTTTTTCCTAAATTCATTCTCAAATGATGTCATCTGAGTTCTCAATATTCTGTAAAATATGATTTTACTCGGTGATACGGACATACCGGGAATGAATGTGATAAATTTTTTTAGAAAGCCTAATATTACTCATTTTATAACGATTAAAAACCGTTATAAAAGCCAATTACGATCGTTATAACTGACGACACCAAATAACTATCATAAACTGATTAATCAATAGTTTGTTGATGATTATTAAACGTCATATTTCTTAAACTTCAATATTTAAATTCTCTATTAGACCTAAAATAATAAGATTCTATTTGACATCTCTACGTTAATCGTTTGATTGATTAGATAATATTAATATATATTTTGTTTCAGGTATCAACGGAGTGAAGCGAAAAAAGACACCACCAACAGTCTATTGTCTGGATTGTGTGTGCTGCGAACCTGCACCGCCAGGCCAATGTTGCAAGTGCGGTTGCTGAATATTCTTAGTCCAAAGATGATCGACCCTCCATAAGTGATTTATATATATATATATATACATATATTTAGTCGCGTTTCAAAGATTTGAATAACAAATAAATATGAATAAATACATATGTTTGATGTATCAGATTAGATTGGATAAATTGTATTAAATTAGTATGATTACGTCTTCATATACGCTGGATCAAATATCAATGGTATGTAATATTGTTTTGGAGGTACTATGATCATATGAAATATGTTTCATTTAATATTTGTCCATTTGATCATTTATTATGGTATGGATATAGCCTGAGAAGCCTGGATAATGGTTGTATGGTTGTTTTCTTTTGTTGTTTCTTTGCGCCTCTTGTGGGCTGTGTTCGTGTTTTATCAAAAAAAAAAAGAAAAAGAAAAAAAGATAGCCTGATGGATATGAAACATGCTTCAGGTTTATTGGTAAGAAATTAATGTGGGTGCCTAGGTGGTATTATAAACTCCTGCAAATATCATAACATCCTAATTTGATGTATTATATATATATATATATATTTAGTGGAATTTTTTAAAAAACATTTTTTTAATATATTGTAAAAGTAAAATTAATATTATTTGTATTTAAATTATATATATTATTAACAAAAATAATTTAAATTAATTAAAAATTAATTTGTGCTTTATATTTTTTTTTGTTAAAATTATAAGAAAAAGTATTTTTTGTATTATTATATAAATACAAATAATTAAATATTATACTGGTTTATAATTCTTTTATTATTTTGCAATGTAAATCTAATGTTAGTTAATTGGTTTTAAAGGAAAAAAAAAGTTATTAATGAAATGTCAATATATATAATTATTTATTGTATGTCAGTGGTTTAATGGCTGAAATTCAAAGAAGACATGATTCCATGAATGAACTGTTTTCAACTTGCCGGTCTTTCAACGCTTTAAAGGCTTAAAATCGAATTCCGTATTTTATTATTATTATTATTTTTTGGAAAACGACTGCCGAACGGCATTTTGTGTTTTTCGAGACCAAAAAGAGGAAATCAACTTTTTGTGAAGGGGGAATTGCACAAACATCCCTTGATGGTTGATAAAATTACACGAATATGAAAATTTTGGTCATATACGCATAAACTTCCCTTAACATTTGAATGTTGTTGCACAAACATCCCCTACCGTTAAATGGATCCGTTAGTCAATGGTCAAAACAGTAAAAAGTCTAAAATACCCTTTATTTTTATTTTAAATAAACTAAAAAATTAAAAAATTATACAAAAATATTTTAGAAAACATTAATATATATTAAATATGAAACCTAGAAAAAAAAAATTCATCCTTACAAATAAAAAAAAAAAGTTTCTTTTAAACAATTTAATAATAAATAAATTTAAAATTTTTAAATTTATTTAAAATCAATGGGGAATTGCACAACCTAATTTTTTTTAAAGATGAATTTTTTTTTCTTCTAGATTTCAGATTTAACATACATTCATGTTTTATAAAAGATTTTTAAATATTTTTTAATCTTATTTTTAAAATTTTTAGTTTTTTTAAAATAAAAATATAGGGTATTTTAGACTTTTTACTCGTTTGACCACTGACTAACGGATTTATCTAACTGTAGGGGATGTTTGTGCAACAATTTTCAAATGTTAAGGGAAGTTTGTACGTATATAGACAAAACTGTCATATCCGTGTAATTTTATCAAACCTCGGGAGATGTTTGTGCAATTCCCCCTTTTGTGAATGATACCAAACGGCAACTTAATTTCTAAAATGAAATAACAAAATCACAATTATCAAGTTAATAATTCTCTATTATTCAGATTGGTCATGAAATTTTTCAATTTTCAGAATCAAATTATATAACAAATCAATTCCACAATGTTATATATAACTAAATGTATATCATCAAAAAAAAAAAAAAAAAAAAAACTAAATGTATAATTTTATAACGTTGTAGAACTGATTCCACACTGTTATGTAACTTTGATTATGAAGTGATGTTCCGTTATATAAAAAGATCCAAATTCCTTTCCAAAAATTGACTAGTTAATATTAATATATATATATATATATATATATATATGTTGTTGCAGGTATCAATGCAGTGATGCGAAAAAAGATACCACCAACAGTCTATTGTTTGGATTGTGTGTGCTGCGAACCTGCTCCACCAGGTCAATGTTGCAAGTGCATTGCTGATTCTTACTCCAAAGATGGCTCTTCCATATGTGATTTATCTACTCTATAAAGTATATACACACACTCGTATGTGTTTCATAGACCCAAATAGCAAATAAATTAATATGAATAAAAATGTTACAAGTTAGGGTATACGTGCGTAAGTTTGATGTATCAGATTAGATTGAATAAATGGTATTAAATTAGTATGATTATGTATTTCATAATTATTCATGTTCGATTAGTGTCCTGTATGTCTTCATATACGCTGGATCAAATATCAATGGTATGTAATATTGTTTTGGAGGTATGATTATATGAAAAATGTTTCATTTAATATTTGATCATTTAATTAAAGTTCAGGTTAAATCAACTCAAATTTGTGACTTCAACATCTCAACCATATGATACATGCTTCAGGAGTTTGCAAATAATTTATTGGTAAAACATTTAATGTGAGTGCCTGAGGCTGAGTGGTATTATAAACTCTTGCAAATATCAAAACATCCCAATTTGATGCAATTAATAACATAATTTGATATACACATTCAAGAATTATCTTAAGATATATAGAATACACAACATTATATTTACGAGATCATAGTAAAACCATAAAATTAAACCACATAGATTATTAACTCATAATAAAATATGGTAAAACATCGATAAATGAATGTTTGATAAATTAATAACCTTGTTTAAATAATAAAATCTTTTGGTTTCGATTCGGACCAATGTACTAAAGTAATAACCTCGCTAAATACATAAGATAATAATTTTAAAAAATTCCTTTAAGGCCCAACGAATATATAAATTAATAATTGGTTAATTACATAACAGAAATAGCATATAAAAATTCATAATATATATTAATGAACTTTTTACTTTCAATTTATCTTTTTACAATTCAGCTTAATCTCAAAAAAAGAATATAAAGTTGTTTGCATTTTCTTTGTACCTAAACCGAACTCAATATATATGACCTTGATTTTTTGCAAAACATACATCTCATTATACACATATATATATATAGAAATTTTCAAGTTAGTACATCATGATATAACTTCATGAGGATATTGAATATAAGCCACTAGTTTTATATGATTTGACTCAAGTGTGTATGTACTTATCAAAACTTCTTCATAATGAGTGGCTCACATTCAATATTATGATAAAGTTATATTAGGACGTCCTGACCAGATCGAGACTATATATATATATCATTTTGTAGCAAGTAGTTATTTAAAGTTACTATTGATTAAAAGACCTCTTTTGGAGAAACCGTTAGTAACACAACTGTCATCTGGATCACGATCATTATCGGTAGACATATTTATTACCCATTAAATAACTTCTTAATCGGAAGACAATTTCATAGATGTATCATTTTCACCAGGACAATTTAAAATGTGCTCAACATCCATTAAATTTTAGAATTTGACCTCATTCGTTGTTTATTATTATTATTATTATTATTATTATTTATAAGTCATACATGTATCTCAATAAAAAAATAATAATGATAATAGCATTCTATTGTATAGCGGTTACTATTGCATATGATTGTAACATGTGATCTTTGGTGAATTGCATGTGATCTCTGATGAATTACATGTGATCATTTTAAAACAAGATAAATTTTTTAATGTGATTGTACAAAAAAAAACACGATCACAATGGGAGCACTGGTTCAATAAAGGGGACCAATAAAAAATATATGTACAAGTAATAAAAATATAAAACTTTTTTTAAATTAATAAATATTCTTTTATTGATAAATTAATAAATTATTCATTTATCGATAAATAAATAATCCCTCTAAAATAATAATTTTTCCCAATTCCAACAATATTATTTCATATGGGTTTTACTGTGTATGATATTCCTTTACAAATTAAACTTAACCATTGCTCATTATCAACATTTGTAGCTAGTGCCTGCCAGGCTTTCACAATCCAGTTTTCACTTATTTCACATTAGGTATAATCGGCAAGTAATAATGGGTTGTGTTTGGGCAGACATGGCCCATTTGCTTACTCTTTTGGGCCAATTTCGAGTTGAGCCTAATAGTGATAAAAGCCTTGGCCCATAACGAAACCATGTCACAATGTTGTTGACTATTGACAAACATGTTTATTTTGAGTATATATATATATATAAATTTGGACCCTCTTTGGTCTTTTTCTTGACATCTTCTAATCTCATGACATATAAGCATTGAAATGAGCCAATGAATATGTGGTTAGGATGTGATTAGTTTCCACAACCACTTTATTAATAACCAATCACATGCCTTAAAAATGTCAGGAAAAAGATTAGATCAACAGATGATCAAAATCTAAAAAATAAAAAAAAATATTTCGGAAAATACGGATCACTAAAATCGATGGATTACTGTCTTACTGGATATTTAAGGACTGCGGTCAATAAAGATAAAAAGACAAATTAAAAAGTTGATAGATTGCTAAAATATAAAGATCTATCCCCATCCCCATTTCTTAGAAAGGGGGATGAAAATCATCCCCATCACTATTCTCATTTATGAATGGTCAATTTTAAACCTCCAAATGGAGATGAGATGAGGATTGTCATCACTATTTTAAAGTGAAAGAATGATTTATTTATTTATTTATTTATTTTTATTTTTTTAACCAATCATGTGTTGGTGTGAGTGGTTCAGCACTCTCATCCCTTAAGCAAGGTCATGGGTTCAACTCCCCTTATGAACGGAGCTACATATATTGGGAGCACTTTACCTCTTAATGGGCCAACCCGGTGCGAGTCCGGATTAGTTGGGGTGTGGTCTGGGCTGATTACACCGTATGGTGGATCCGCCCCACCCGGAAATCGGATGGTGTAAACCAAAAAAAAAGAATGATTTTTTTTTTTTTTTTGGGGAAAGGGAAGTGAAAGAATGACTTTTGTTTTTGAAATGGAAGAACAAAATTAATATTTTATCAAATAGGGAAACCGATTTATTATCCTAAAGGCCCATGCATTTACATATGTAAAATGTTCATCAGACAAAAAATCGTATTAAGGCTCAATCTGAGAATGCTTCCGAACTGCTTGTGGGGCCAAAAGTGATTCTGAATTGGGTCTAGGGTGTGTAAAATTCCAGAGAAGTGCTTTCGGTCACTTTTGGCTTCCCCAACAACAATTTTGAGAAGCTATTTTTTTGTAGCTTTTAGAAAACTGCTTCTCAGGAATTAGTAATGAAAAGACAATAGATTATTGATATATACGCACTATATACGGCAATAGATAAAAAAAGAAAAGAAAGTAATAATGTGTTATGGTTACACAAAAATAAAACAATTTATTTATTTATTTTATAAAATGGTTATGGTCACACAAAAATAAAACAAATTATTTATTTTATAACATGTTTATGGTCACACAAAAATAAAACAAATTATTTATTTTCAAAACATCTTCAATAATCATTTATGTCATTTCTAGTAATTGTGCATAGTCAAGAACTTTTTATTTACAGTTTATTAAACATATTGAAATAGCTTTTGGTTCTCATAGCACTTTTACAAATCAGTTTACCGAATATTTAGTTGATTCGTCTCACAACAAATCCAAAAGCAATTCCCCCCCACAGCAAAGCAATGCCAAACTACGCCGAAATCAAATTGAACTGGAAAAAAACATCTTTGAGTCAAATCAAGTCAATTCGTTTTGACAAATCAATCCGATCAAAATAAAATAAATGAAAACCAAGTATGTGCAAGTCACAAATGATTTTGACTAAAAATCGAATCAAATTCGACTCGCACCTATCTTAAACGCAGGTCAGTTTGGTGAAGACTAGATGTGTAGTTTGTGAAATAGTATAAAAAGAAATTGTGAAAAATTTATTTTTAAGGCTAAATATATATAAATTATGCTCGTAACCAAGTGATTTGGTTTTAGGTTTTGGCTTATACTCTCAAGTGAATCCAATGTGAACCAAACGAGACTCAATTGATGTGCTACTTCCTAGAGACATGGGAAACGTTTAGAAGTTGGAGATGGTGTTTGAGGGAGGCGTGAAGACCTTAAAGAACTGAAAAGGCTGAAGGGTGCTATCCCTAGCGCTATGCATAAGACAATTGTCTAAGGAGCGCTGTGCCTTAGAGACAGTAGCACTGTGCAATGCACATCGGTCCTATTCCAGTGAAAAGTGATGTCCATTGTGCTGTGGGTTTGACATCGGTGAGGACAGCGGTGCGACGACTAGACAGTTGTTTCAGGTTCGTTTCAGCGTATGGATCGCGGTTTTCTGAATGGTATAATTTCAGGTGACTTGTAACAGTTTAGGAAGCGGGTGCGCAACCGTGACCCAACTCGTAGTCAATCATAAGCATGTGTGGAATAGGAAATCTTCAGTGGAAAAGTAAGTAGTTTGTTTTTGGAAGTTCTTGTGCTTGAAGGAAAAAGATTTCTCTTTAAAAGAAGACTTGTCATAAAAGGAAATAGTATTTATGTGAAACAAGTAAGTCTTATACGTGTAGGAGATGGATTTCCTTATTGGTCTAAGCTCCTTGTAACTAGTATAAATAGAACCTTATAACTAGGTTATTTATGTGGAGCAAAAGAACACCTGTAGCATCAGAGAGTGGTGAGATCCGGGGGAGACCCCAGGGAATATCCGGGGAGAGATCCGGGGAATATTAATGGATTAAATTAGAGATCCGTGGGTGATATTTATGGGAGACCTAGAGGATATTGGGGGATTCTTAGTAAGGATCTTGTGAGTGTTGTGAGTTAAGAGTCATGATATAAAGCTCGGTTTGTGAACTTGGGGATTTGGTAAGGCTCTGTGGTTTGGGGTTGATGTGTGAAAGAGAATCATAGAGTATATGGTTATAACAATTTATCATATAGTAGAACTTTCTTTATCGTCCTGACGGCCTGTGGTTTTTTCCACAATTTAGGGTTTTCCACGTATATCTTGTACGTGTTGTGTGATTGTTTATTTTCTTTCATCTTATTTTTCTTGCTATAGATGTTAATTGCTATGAGTTATGTGCGAATATTAGGTATGTCGTTTCCATGATCACCGATTAAAATTCCCAACAGTTGGTGTAAATTCAAATTAGACAATTTTTTAGGGTTAATTGAAATAACAAACCTTGACATTTTGTAATATAACAGCCATATTGTATTTTTTGATAAAATTATAGGAACATACCCTTGATCAGTTTGATCAGGGTTAGATTTAACGTAGACTTAACAGCATTAAGTGAATGAATGTCTTTTTCTATAAAAGTAAATAAAAAATATATGTAATAAATATTAAAAAGAAATTAAAAAAAGAAAAACACATCAGAGATCGCACGTGCGATCTCACCAGATTTCCTATATGGTTCACAATGAGATTGAACCAGATCTCTAGATCTCTCCAATGGAGATTTGGTCTCCAATAGAGGAGATCCCCTCTAGACGACTGACCTCTAACACCTCCTTTGTCGCCGCATCACCGAGTCGTCTCCCTCCCTCCACCGCATCACTCAACCATCCCCCTCCCTCCTCTCGCTCCATTCGCTGCCGCCAATCTCACCCTCTACACTCTCAATCTCCACCATTGGAGCCATGGCATTTGAGTGAGAGTGATGATGAATTTGAGGCTGTGTGCGATTTTTAGTTGTTTTTGTTTTTTGTTTTTTTTTTTTTATGGATTTTTTGTTGAGCTTTTACATAGAACTTCATACAACTCGTTTATGTTGATCCATCTTGCTTATGTGATGATGACCAAATCTGGTTTTGGCTTTTAAGTGTTGATTTGTTGTTTCAATATGTTTTGTTTTTTCTTTTATAGTAATATGTTGTTTTCTTTTGAGATGAGAAAAATACAGTGCTTATGATGATGATTCATGGTAGAGATGGGTAGAGATGGAGAAGAAGAACATAGTGAGATGAATGAGCACTAAGATAGTGATTATGATAATTGATTTACAATTTTTTTTTGGTTAATTTCGAATTTTCGATGGATCTTGAGGAGATCTGACTTCTTTTTTTTTAGGGGGGGGTGTATTGGTTCAAGATTTTATTAGACAAATTGAGACTTTTTAACAAGTTAGATAAATCTGGTGGTATTTAATCAAGACTTTTAAGATTTTTTTAAGTTCATATTGTCTTCTTGTATTGGATCTAGACTCTTAAGAGGCAGCAAATTGTCTGTTGATATTGGATTGAGATCAAGATTTTTAGGATTTCATGACAAAATGGATTTTTCAGATTTTTTAGTGATATGTATAAATAACTTGAATCCCAAATTGTCTTGCCCTCTCTCTCAATACTTTCCAGACTTTTTATTTGACTTCAGATATTTGGTGGGTGTATTGGTATATAATAAATGTTGCGGCCAAACATGCAAACTACATTTAAAAGTCGAGTACCAAATGACTGATAAAATGCCTATGTGAGTTAAAAATAGTTTTATGCTAGATTTCCATGATCCCACCATCACCACCAATATCTAAAATCTTTAGGACAACTAGTAAAAATTGATCAAATGCTTTATCTATATCTATAAAAGATGGATTTGGCAAAAAGTAAAGATAAAGAGGAAGTTGATTTTTTTTTAATATATATATATATATATAGACTTGATAAAAAGAGCTGGTCAATTACTAATAATATTGTCCTTTGTGTAGATTGAGTTCAAAGACAAAAGAAGATGATCACCATGCTTTATTGCCTAAGCGAGTTAAAAAGATATAGGCCTTACATAAAACCATGCTTTTATAAAATTTAGATACATGTTTTATTTATTTATTTATTTTTTTAATCCGATAACGGAAAAGTATGCCGAAAACTGTCGAGAGCAAGCACTAGTTGACCGTTTGGAGTTATTATTTTTTTTAATAAAAAATATGTATAATTAAATCTTATATATCAATTTTTTTGTTATTTACATTTATATTAAAAAATTTATTGCCATGCCCCGATCCTCCAAATTTAACCAATGCATGCATAGTGTCTATATCAACTCATCTCACCGGACTTGAATCATCTATCACTAACATGAAAGGGGGACGTACACTATACACACCACTAAAGAAGAAAGAGAGAGATTAAAGAGCAGTGAACATTGAAGTTTGATAACATATGAATTAATGAAGTCCAGCAAGTCAAACGAAAATACTTCAATGTTCAAGGTATTTTTTTTCCCTATTTCATGTCATTTCTCGTGAGGTAGTGGGGGATGGGTTGTTGGTTATTATATTTATTTCATATGGTGACATTTTCTTCACCATATGAACTAGTTGAAAGTTATGTGTTGGTTGATGGTATTTTAAAATTATATTACTTCTCTTCATAGCTTATACATGTTTCTTATTCAATTTTTGTTGTTCAATGATTGCCATTAACAAGATTATAGAGCACTAGAACTTGAGGAGAAAATTGAATACTACAATCGACTCTTGAAAGTCCATATTTTTAAAAGTCCAAAAAGTCTTGAAATAAAGTCTAGATAATCCTAATAGTTTATAAATAAAGTTCAAAGACTCTTTCAGAATCCTAAAAGTCTAGTCCATATAATCATAATAATCCTAAAAGTATAATCCTAACAATCCTAATAATCCTAATAGTCTTGGAAATCCATAAAATCCCTGCACCCCAAAATTGTCTATTAAAATCTCAATCCAATACACCCCCCCTTAGTTTCTTATTTTTTTTTTATTATAATTCGATTTTCAATCATTTTTAATATTTATTTAAAGAATATTATTATTGTAATTGATAAAACATTAAAGGAAGGACAATTTGGTCATTTTATCTTTTAGTGTTAGTCAACTGTTAGTCAACTGTTAGTCAAGGGTATCTTCTTGTAATTAAAAGAAAAGTTCAATATAGCTGTGATATTGCAAAACGGCATGGCATGTTATTGCAATTAACCCACAATTTTATTTTATTTTTTGTGCGATTTGTGGATGGTATCGAACCGTGCCACTATGTTATGATAAAAATATAAAATCCATGCATGAAACTCTTTCTCCAATTGACAAAGTCTAGTTCATATGGTTTATTAACAAATGAATTAATTGAATGGATTTGGTCAAATGTGACCTCACATATATTGATAAATTAAACAAGTCAAACTACCATTATTAAGCAAAATTTAATAAGTCAAATTTCAGGCCGTACTTGATAATTGTCATAACACAAACTATAGAAAATTATTTCTCATAACAAAATTCAATGAAAATATGTTTCTCTTTTCCATTTACAAAAGCATTTGAAGAGTTCTTTTATCTTGTACTCCAAAAAGCATTTATTTATAAACAATCAATATTTAATCTCAAAAACATTTTTTTCTATACCTAGCTACGTACATTTCTAATAGTACCAAAAAGACTCTCAAATTATCACATTTGTTGATATTAAGAAGAATAAACTTTGTGCATCGCACTTTAGCACAAGTGGAAGTGCACCCTCTCTTTCTATGTTAGTAATACTGGCGGGGGGTTCAAATCCTATATACACATTTTATAATCATGTGTAAGGAGGTTTTTTTCCTCTATTGTGTGAGTAGAATTCTCGGTAGATCTTGTGGGAGTAGATATTTCTCGTTATGAGAGTAGTTATCTTGGCACATCCCAACAGACCTCTGACTCAACTATTTGGTATGAGATTGAATTGATTATACGTAAAACTTAAAAAAAAATTAGGAGAAGATCATAAACTTCAAAATTGGGGATCAAAGTCAATTCAAACATTCAAGAATAAATAACTATACGGTAAAAGTCTATGACAATTAAATATAAGAGATGTTTCAGCTTTCAATTTATAACTTAATTAAGACTAATTGCAATATGATGATTAATTAATAATAAAATCCCATATATTCAACTCTTAATTCTAACCTATACAGTATAAATATATTCTTCATATGAAGTGATAATATATCTCCAAGCAATATCACTTAAAGTTTTCTTACACAGCTTCAAAAGCTAGCTATGGCAGGCAACACTACTACCAGGACTGTGCTGCTGGTGACTCTCCTCATTGCCATGGTGTTGTCTCCATCTCCAATATTGCCATGCAAATCAGCTCGATTTACTAGTCTTCATGGTAACCTCATCTCTCACCACCTTATGTCTTTATTTTCACAAAATCTCATGGTTTAGGATTGGCCATATTTATATAGAAACACCGGTTGATTGCACTCATGGTCTAGGCCAGATAAAGTTGAGATAGTTAGTAATGCACTTTTACCACTAAAATTATATCTGATGTGTATAATTTATTAAAACTTAAATACTATTATTCCACTTAGGGGTGGCAACGTGTCGGATCGGCCCTCCCCAAACCCGAAAACCGTTTTTTACAGGTTGCCCCGAACCCAACCTGTGACCCAAATGGGTTTTCGATTTCCGTCATAAACCCGATTTAATTGGGTTAGGGGTGCCTCAAACCCGACCCGAATGACCCAAATCATTTTATCTTAAAAAAAAAAAAAAAAATCTCAAACCACTAAATATACAAATTATTTTACCATATGATTAAATTTTAGGACATCGACTTAAATTTTAACATTAAATTAATATATATATATATACAATTTTTTTTTCTTTTTTATTGGAAATTTAAATATACACTTAAATACAAACATATACCATAGAAAAACATTTTAACATACACTTAAAATTCATACATAAACTTAAATTTAATAGAACACAACATCAAAGTTTAATAAACTTTAAATTCAAATATAAAATATGATTAGGTAAAGAGACAAAGAGATTAGAGATTAATTTGTTTTTTCCTTTATATTTTTATATTTTAAAAATTAAATATATAAATACCGGTTCAAACTGGCCGGGTCGGGACATAAAGGGTTGACCCATACCTGACCCGATAAAAAATCGAGTCAAAAAAGTTTGACCCAAACTTGACCCGAGCCTACATGTTTGAAATGTTCCAAACCCGCCTCAAACGGATCAGAGCCCCGCCAATTTGGGACGGGTCGGGGATTTTTGCTGCCCCTAAATTTATTTCCACTTTTACCAAATAGCTTTAGTTTTCATTATCTTAAGACTAAATTTAACCGTACCCGTACACACATGATGTTAAAAAAAAAAATACAACTCTTTTCTTTATATAAATTGCAACACAAATTGTGACCTATTGAATATTCATTTCACTTTTTACGATAGAGATCTTTAGAAGTTAATCATATTGATTACTTTAGAAATTATCAAGTTCTAGATGACACATGTTCATTTTTCGTGTGGAGTCATAGTTTATCAGATCCGACAATCAGTTTTGTAAACATCCAACGATCAATTTAATTGGTAATTAGAAAACTGATTGTCACAAGTGTATGATCCTGCACAAAAAAACATGCAGGATCCTGGACCTTGCAATGTCATTTTTTGATTGATGAGTTATGATGATAATGTATTTATATGTGTGCTGTGCATGTACCCTTGCAGGAGGTATCAATGCAGTGATGAGAAAAGAGGTACCCATGTGTCCACAGTGCATGTGTTGTGAAGGTGCACCATCAGGCCAATGTTGCCGATGCTGCTCTGGTAGCTGAACCTCAGGACTGCCGGGTCTCCATTCATAAAGCCTCAAAAAATCATCTTGGACTTTGATGCTTGTGTTCTTGAGACCCATAGATAATAGCAAATTAATATGAATCATGAATAAGTTTCCAATTATTGTATTACTTGAATAAGGATTCCTTATCTCGGATCCATGGATTGATTTCAACTAAGTGGTTGTAATAATTGATGTCCAGGCGATGTCTCATGTGTTACAATGTCACTTTATGCTTCAAAATTTTAGATTACTTATTTTATTTTATTTTTCCCATTTTTCTTGTGAAACCTGATTCTCTCCATGAGGAGTGCTAAATTCACGACAGGAATAAATGTTTGACATTAAAAAGCTGCTCTTTATAAATAATAATAATAAGGGATAATTACCCCGGTGGCCATCGACTTTTGCCACCACTATCAAAATGGCCATCGGATGGGAAGTTGGTTTAGAAATGGCCATTTTTGGCAAACAATGTTTCACTAATGGCCATTCCGTTATAACACCGTTAACTTTGTCTAAGAATGTTACACTAATGGCCATCAATTTGTTCACTTGGTATCAAAATGGCCATTATAATCATTTTTCTCCAAAATTACTCTAGTGGCCATCCATTTAGTCAATTGGTATCAAAATGGCCATTATAATTGTCCAACTTTTTTTGACCATCCATTTGGTTAATTGGTATCAAAGCAATAATTATATGTACAACTATATTCTGTTAGAAAAATAGAGTAAGCAATCATTAAAAAAAAAAAAAAAAAATCAATAGAGAAAATGAAGAATTCATTTGATTTAATATAATTTAAGTCTCATACACATCAAATACCACTTGTCAAATTGTATAAGTATACCAAAATCCCCTACACAAGTATACCAATTTGTTCCTTTTAATATGAAAACTATTTAAAAACCATACCTGATTGCACCATATTCAAAACCACATAAAAGTTTGACAACCAATTTTCATGGTATCTAAAATAACTACCAACCTTAACAAAATACATTATTGTTTTTTTTTTTTCCTTGTTTTTTTTTTCTTTTTAAGCTGAAGATTAAAAGGAACAAGTTGGTATACTTGTGTAGGGGATTTTGGTATACTTGTGCAGTTTGACAAATAGTATTTGATGTGTATGAGACTTAAATTATATAAAATCAAATGAATTCTTCATTTTCTCTATTGAATGATTTTATTTTATTTTTAATTATTGCTTACTCTATTTTTCTAACAGAATATAGTTGTACATATAATGATTGCTTTGATACCAATTAACCAAATGGATGGTCAAAAAAAAGTTGGACAATTATAATGGTCATTTTGATACCAATTGACCAAATGGATGGCCACTAGAGTAATTTTGGAGAAAAATGATTATAATGGCCATTTTGATACCAAGTGAACAAATTGATGGCCATTAGTGTAACATTCTTAGACAAAGTTAACGGTGTTATAACAGAATGGCCATTAGTGTAACATTGTTTGCCAAAAATGGCCATTTCTAAACCAACTTCCCATCCGGTGGCCATTTTGATAGTGGTGGCAAAAGTCGATGGCCACCGGGGTAATTACCCCTAATAATAATAACAAGTCTAAGACTTGCAACTTCTCTTCTTTCTACTAAATTTGTGTTTACATATCCAAATTGAATTGCTCAGATATTTCTTTTTACTAAATTTTCATTACCAAACATCATTGATTAACTTGATGGTTATTGTATAGAATAAATAATTAGTAAAAAGAATTAGAATTAAATAGTTTAAAAATATATTATAAAAATTTCATTTAAATTGAAAGAAATTAAATAAATGGTATATCGTTCATGAACCAAAAGAAAATAATAAACCCAAAAGAAAATAGAAAATTGCAGAATATTTATCCGAAAATATCATTAATATAAAAAGAAATTCTCTTTTTTCAATTAAGACTATCTTTCCATTAGAGAAAATGCTTCCGACATTTGAATACCTACAAAACGTATATAAGGAAAATTAACAAATTTTAATGTGAAATAAGAAATACAATAAAATTTATTTAATATTAAAATCAATTAAAAAATTACTTTAATACAGTTGTAACAATGGTGAGAAGACAACTTATGTTTAAAAATGGTGAGAACTGTACAAACAAGTATTGAAAAAGAAATTCAAATAAAAGAAGTTAAATATAAAAATTTAATCCAATACAATAAAATTATTTAATAAAAAAAATTACTTGGTTAGAGTTGTAACAATAGTGAGAAAACAATTTTTATTTGTAAATGTTGTGAGTTAGAGTTAAATTAGACTTGATAGAACTGTAAACAAAAAAAGTTATAGAGTTGTAGAGTTGTAGAGTAACAACACAAACCATATAGCTGATATATATATATATATATATTTAAATTGATATTAAATAAAGAGGGACAATTTAGAAAATTAGTTGTTGGTTTATAAATAAAATGAAAAAGTAAATTATTTATAAAAATTAGATTTTTAGTGTAAAATATTTATTGCTACCCTCATGTCAAAAAGAATAAAGAGTATGTTGACTCCATCCTTTTTTTTTTTTTTTTTTTTTTTTTTTTTTTAGCACTCATCTTGACTCCATTCATTCTACTCTTTGGTAATTGGTAGGTCTCACAAATCACAATGCGTAGTTATTATTCTAGGTGGGATTGTGGTCCCCCAAATGGATAGAATCTTTTAAAAGAGAAAATCTTGGGTGCACCCAGTGCAGCAGTTGAGTGTTGCACCGGACCACTAAAAAATTGACATGTGTTAACTTTTAAATTAAATATAATATTTTCTCTCTTTTTCAATATTTTTTTTAAATATTTTTTTAAATAAAAATTACCACATGTCTATTTATGAATGGCTCGGTGCACCAATCAGCAGCAGTGGTGATTGGTGCACTGGATGCATCCAAGTTATTCTCCTTTTAAAAGGTGGAACTAGAACTCTTGAAAGCAAGCCCTATGCCAATCAAAGAAAGATACATTAAATGGACCAATGAAACTTTAGTCATTAAATTTTTATTCATGGTCGTTTTAATCAAAGAAGGACCATTTAATAATAATAATAATAATAATAATAATAATAATAATTTGGAGTAATTACCGTGGTGACCATCAACTTATGTCACCACTTCAAAATAGCTATTTTTGGTAAATACTGTTACACTAATAGTCATTCTATTCAATTCTATCAAATGAGTAGCATTTTGGTAAATAAGGGGATGACATTAATATATTTTAAATGCTTTTAGGAAATCAATTTTTCTTTTGTTTTATTAAAACAAATAATTATATTTAGTGTGTGTATATACGTATAACATATCTCAAACATATATATATATATATTCTCAAAGGAATCTATGTTTATCAAATATTTTCTTGACTTTTATTAGGGGCAGCTGCCTGTAACTGTCTAAAAGAATAGTCGTATATGTAATCTCGTTGATATCACTTGTTAATGTTCAAATGCTTGATATCAATTATCACTTATTTTGTTTCCAGAAAATATAATTGTGTGGCTCATTGTTTAGCTAAACTAGCTTTGTCTAGTATTGGGGACCAATTCTGGTTGGAGGAGTACCCTCCTTGCATTTCCAGATTGTTAAGGGATGACTATCCCAGTAGGTTGTTTGGTTCTGTGTTTTGAATAAAGTTAAGCTTTTGTCAAAAAAAAAAAAAAAAAAAAAAAAAGAAGTTCAAATGCTAGTAAATGATCTAAAAGACTAGTTTATTCGACAATGACCTTCAATATCTTTTATAGGTCCAGATTCACAACATTTGTAAACATTTTCATTCTCTGTATTGACTTCAAGCTTACTTACCCTGACCCACCACACCAAAAGCTGCCCAGTTTCTTGGGTGCACTTGCCTAAAAAATCAATAATTGTTGTATGATAAGCATAAGATTATGCTTAGCATTCTGAAGATAACAGAGCCTTATTATACAGAGCATCAAAGTGTTACAAAAGCACTTAACCAACAATATCAATCATCAGCTGATCATGCCCCTGATAGCTGATGATGACTAATGTTAGTTAAGTATAGTTAATTTGTTGCATTAGCTGATATGGCATTAGTTTGTTAGAGTTAGAAGAATTCTGGAATTCCTGAAAACGTTTTTAGTATGTTAAAAGCAGAGTGTTGTATATGATTGAATTCAGATATTGTAAACTCAATTCCTGAAAAGAAATAACAAACTCTATCCTCTCTCTATCTCCATTAATGGAGCTTATTCATGTTCTTCATTTGCAGAGATGAATCTTCTCTGTGTACTTTATAATAGAGTTAATAGTTTAAGTGTAAATAATGCATTGATTTATTTACTCTGATATAATCAGGTATTTATAGTGTTACAACCTAACTTGATAGGAAAGCAATTGATTCTAAACATATAAGGAAATAGATAATTAACAATTGAGCATATACATTCCTGTTTGTACACAACTAACATAAGTAGCACGTTTTGTGACTTCCTGTGTAACTCTTATCACTAATACTTTAAACAAACACCTTATAGTGTCAATTGATATTTTCAGAACCAATTTTTCAAGTTTAGAAAAAAATCTCCATTAATGTTCAACACCTTTACTTGTTTCTTTCACATCATATTAAATGACAATAGATACAGCGTACACATTTAGGACCCCAGAAGCCATGATCATGGATCAAGATAAACGTACTATAGCATATAAAATTCTATGTATCTAGGCATACCTTTGTGGACTATAGAACATCAACCACCAATGGCCTTAAATTCATAATAAAGACCAAAACGAAAACTTCAAGGCTAGCAATTCAATGAAGACTGTGGACCACTAGATTTACATATTTTGACTCAAGTGTATACACTTGTCAAAACTTCTCTATAATCTATGGTCCACATTCTTCGTTTTGATATATTTATTGTCAGGATGAACTGACAATAGAAAGACCGTATATATATATATTAATTCCTTTATTTTACCCTTCATTTCATGTGCAAATATATATTTACTTGAAAAGCCATTCAACAAACCCTAATTCCTAGACCTCGACTAATCCTTAAATTTATGAAAAAAGACCAATCTCGACTAGATTAATTAACAGTATATATATAGTATTTTTATTGTTAGTTCGTCATGACAATAAATATATCAGGACAAAGAATATGAGACATAAATTATGGTGAAGTTTTTGCAAGTGCATACACTTTAAGTCAAAGTGTATAAATCTCGCGGTCTACATTCTTCGTCCTGATATATTTATTGTCATGACGAACTGATAATAGAAAAAATATATATATATAGTCTTTCTATTGTCAGTTCGTCCTGACAATAAATATATCAAGACGAAGAATGTGGACCACAGATTATGAAGAAGTTTTGATTAATTAACAGTATATATATATAGTATTTTTATTGTCAGTTCGTCCTGACAATAAATATATCAGGACAAAGAATGTGAGACATAGATTATGGTGAAGTTTTTGCAAGTGCATACACTTTAAGTCAAAGTATGTAAATCTAGTGGTCCACATTCTCCATCCTGATATATTTATTGTCATGACGAACTGATAATAGAAAAAATATATATATATACAGGGGCGTACCCATGATTTTTTGTTAGGGTGGGCTAAAACAAAACTATATATATACATATATTCAATAATACAACATTGTTTTTATTCCATTAAGATGAAGAAGACAAACTTAAACCCATATCTCCAACATTACATGGATAACTTGATCTACTCCCACCCGATAATTGATTTTTTTTCTAAAAGTTCGAAAGCATAGTTTTTATTTATTTTAATGTATGGTTGTTTGATATTGTAACCTAAAATTAACTTGAACCCATATCTCCAACATTATGTGGATAACTTGATCCACTCCCACCCGATAATTGATTTTTTTTCTAAAAGTTCGAAAGCATAGTTTTTATTTATTTTAATGTATGGTTGTTTGATATTGTAACCTAAAATTATCAAACAATTTGATTAAACTGATACTTTACAAATTATAATACTAGAAATAATAAATTGAGTTGGAAAATAAATTCATAAAAAAATAATAATAACAAAACACTAACTTAAAATTATTAATAACAAATCCAAAACTCTAACTTATTAATTAGACCAACTGAAAATCTTATAAATGATGGAGATAATTATTAATTAGGAAGAGATAATGGAATTAGGAAGAGAAAGAGAGAGAGAGTTGGTACACAAGTGATGAGAGAGAGAGATAGTTGGTAAGTTGTGATGTGTGATGACGGATGAGAAAGTGAGAGAGAGAATGGATGTTGAGAGAGGTGTGATGAGAATGATGGATATTTGAATGTGTGATGGGAGAGTATTAATTATAAAAAACAAAACAGAAAGCTGACCCGACTATAGCTCGGGTCAGCCCCCCTATTGGTACGCCCTTGTATATATATATATATATAATGATGATTCTGACAAGATCTTTTGAATGTTCAAGTGTATTCCAATAAGAAAAAGATCTAGATTGAGTAAATTCTCAACATGATTACATGAACCTTATAATTATTTGTTCAATGCTTCATGAATATTGATTGGGTATCCATGACTACATGAGAGGATTTTGATTATTGGTTGACCAAAAAATTGTCAAAAACTTGGGTTCTCAGCAGACCTTTCATTATAATTTTGGTACTAATTAAATATTATAGTTAATTTAATTTGGCATTGACTTATTGCATGATTGCTAAACCTCACCTCACAAGTCACAAATTAATTATAGCAATATAATGAAGCGGCAAATTAAATGAAACACAAACCAAACTAATAATAATCAATAATAATCAATAATAATCAATAACAAGTTGGTCTTTAGTTGTTTTCAATATCAATGACTCAACACTTATTCATTTATACCAATTCAACGCTCTGAATAGATATCGCCCATTTTAACCTTTACATAAACATCAATCACAATTACAATTTTGTTGTTAGTCACGACTTTCGCACAAATGCGTCCTTTCCTTGCACACTAGTACAGGTTTTGACAACATACGATAATCATTCCGTCAAAGAAAGAAATGGGTGTAAAAAGTACAGGAGCTTGGGGTTCTGTGGCATGGTTTATAATTGTAATATCATTCTGGAAAATTAGTGCATATTGTGGAGATCAATCTGCTGTATTTTCGGCTTCTGACCAGTATTCCAGGAGGAAACTAGATGACATAGAAGGTAAGTACATGATCTGATATCTCTTCGACATTTTCACTTGTACAATTAGGATGAATTAATACTTTTTCTGGCCTGTATGAATTATTATAGGTGCCATAAGCATCGATTGTGGGGCACCGGCAGGTTCCCCCTATACCGATGGCAGAACAGAGTTGAAATACACTTCGGACGAAGAATATATCAACACTGGAGTGAATAAGAACATAGCTTCCAAGTTCATGTCTGAAACTCTTCAGAAATCACTTGAAAGTGTAAGAAGTTTTCCTAAAGGAAAGAGAAACTGTTACACAATGAATCCTAACGAAGGCAAAGACACTGTCTACTTCATACGAGCTTCATTCATGTATGGAGACTTTGATGATCAGGACAGCTTGCCTGAGTTTGATCTGTATGTTGGAGTAAATCAATGGGACACTGTGAAGTTTGACAATGCATCTCATGTTGTGATTAAGGAGATCATACATACTCCATTAACCAATGAAATCTACGTCTGTCTCCTGAATACTGACAAAGGGACTCCTTTTATATCAACATTAGAGCTAAGACATTTCCATAACAACATCTACACGCTTAAACCTGCTTCTGAAGCCTCTGGAGCATTGGTTCTTTACAGGCGCTTGGATTTTGGTTCAACAACCAATCAGATAATCAGGTAAATCATCATCACTTCACAACATTGATTAGATAATTTGGATATGTATATTGTTAGAGTATTTAAATATTATTGTTGAACCCTTTCCTATAAGTTTTTAGGTTTGATGGTTACTAATATGCTATAAAGCCTTGGTTAGTTGTTTTTTGAGTCATGGGTTCAAGTTTCCTCATATGCATTTGTTTCTGGTGACATGTGGGGGTGCATGATTAGAGTGTTTAAATACTATTATTCGGTTCTTCTTAGAAGCTTAAGCTTTTAGCTCCATATTTTTGAGGTAACTGGCTTGGATACTTGTTGGACACGTGAGGACATGTGTTACATAAGCCAAATGACGTATTTGTTGATTTTTGGTAAGTTTGGCTTGCGGATTCGGCTTGGATACAGCAATGATATGTTTGGGGGAAAATTTTCAATTATTTTAATAAAAATGGGACTCAATTTACTATTTTAAAAAGTATTGGGGTTAATATCGATTTTTTTTTGAAAATATCTAATTACAAGGGTTTAAAAAGAGAAAGTAGAAAAGAAGAGGAAGAAGAAGAAAGAGAAGGAAAGTGAAAAGGGGAAGAAGAAGAAAAAGGAAAGAACTTGTTGCTATTGAATTGTGTTTAGAATACATTTTGATTGAATTATCTTTCATATTTTATATTTTTTGAATATAAATATATATTATTATAATTGACATCTCTTGTATCTGTAAACAAATTTTTGAAGATTTGTTTTACCTGTGTACGTATTGTACCGTGTCAGATTTCTGTTTGTTACTTCATTTCAGGTATGGTGCTGATAGATATGATCGAATGTGGTTTCCCTACCAGGGTTTCAAATCAATCAATACCTCATCCACTACAGATACCCTGATTGAATCCGAATATAGACTGCCACCAGCAGTCATGACAACTGCTGTCGGGCCAATAAATGTCAATGGGTCATTGGAATTTAGTTTTGACACTAAAGATCCAATTCTGAAGTTCGATGTATATATGCACTTCGCCGAACTTGAAAAACTGCAAGAGAACCAAAGTAGAGAATTCAACATAGAACTAAACGGTAACCTATGGGAGGAATCTGTTGTTCCTAAGTACCTAGAGTCAACAACGAAGCACACCTCACAGCCTGTGACAGGATCCAACGTCCTCAGATTTAGGCTTTACAGAACATTGAATTCTACGCTTCCTCCTATTCTAAATGCAATGGAAATTTATATTGTCAAAGATTTCTTTCAAAACTCAACAGACCAAGAAGAAGGTATGTTCTTGTTGATATTTTTCTGCTTTTTACTGAAGTTAAGACATTAGTCATTTTTCTTTCTGATTTTCTTTCGACCTATTAGTTACCGCAATCATGGATATCAAGAAGAGCTATTCGGTGGTTGAAAACTGGCAAGGAGATCCATGTGCACCAAAACCTTACTCTTGGGATGGCCTGAATTGCAGCTACAACGGTTACCATCCTCCCAAAATCACCTCTCTGTAAGTGATTGTACTTTAACCACATAATGAAGCGATCAAAGTATTTCCCATCTATATTACATATCATATAATGGCAGAGTATAATTCTCTAGTCAAATCGGTCTTAAAAAAAATTTCAGGATGGAAGTTACATAATATCGTGGAACCAGTTCCAAAAAAATTATGTAACTTCAATCCTGATTTTTTTTTTCCTTTCAGGATTGACCTAATTATAGAAAGATCCGAAGGACAAAAACTATTTTTTTTTTAACTAATTAATATGGATTGCCTGCAGGAATTTATCGTCGAGAGGACTGACAGGCAGGATATCGCCAGCATTATCCAATCTGAAGTCATTACAGTACCTGTAAGCATAAGAAATTTTAATTCTCAGAAAAGTTGAGTTATGTGGAACATTTCTCCTAATCTGGACATTTTTTTTTCTCTTTTAAGGGATTTATCTCACAACAGCTTGACAGGGACAATACCTGAAATTCTGTCACAGCTTTCAAACTTGAGTATTCTGTATGTTACTTACTTCGCTTTAATATATACCGCAACTCTACATTCATAATTTCAGGGAAAATTAGATAGATCATCTAATTCGTCATGTATTTTTTCAGGAATTTGGAAGGAAACAAACTCTCTGGGTCGATTCCAGCAGCTCTAAAGGCACGACAACAGAATTTATCGCTTGATTTGAGGTTCTCGATTTATCCAAACTCAGAAGCTTTAACAAAACCAATTTCTTTTCTGAATTCTCATACTTCAACTATTTTCCCCTAATTAATAGCAACTAATCTAATGATACAGAGTTGAAGGAAATCCGGATCTTTGTTTGTTGGATCCATGCAAAAAGAAAAAAAGAAGCATTGTGATACCAGTGGTTGCTGCTGTTGTTACCCCACTAGTCATTCTTATTGCATTGCTTGCTGTTTGGATCTATAGAAGAAAAAAAGGTACAGATACTAACTTGTAGTCCAAGAAATGGTTCAGGATTCATGAATTTCACTTGGTACACAAAATGATGACTATTTGATGCACTTTGAATTTATAGGTGCAAAGCTGGATGTAAAATCTCAAGAAGAAAAAGAAGGGGATTTGAAATCAGACAATAGACCGTTCACATTCACTGAGATAGTGAATATGACCGATAATTTCCACAAAGTGCTCGGAAAAGGAGCGGTTGGAACAGTTTACCATGGCAATCTGTTTGACGGTAGACAAGTCGCAGTCAAAATGATCTCTCTATCATCAGCAAAAGGGAATAAGCAATTTCGAACCGAGGTAAAATGCTCTGTTTAAGGAAAAAAAAAACAATTAAAATATAATTACATGAACCTCAAAAATGTATGCAAAAGAAATGATTAATATGATCAAATCATAGACATAGAGACTCATCCAATAGCACCTATAATTATAAATACTTGCATATCACAACCATGATTTCATCAATCACTAGAACTCAATTTGTTACAGTCAATCTCCAAGAATGTTATAGACAGTGAATTCCTTACCAAAAATGTGCAACACAATTAACCATGATAACACACAACACAACAATTTTTACGTTTTGAATTAGGCAATTGCGACAAATATTTACGTGTCACCTGGATATGCAGGCTCAGCTCTTGATGCGAGTTCATCATAGAAATTTAGTTTCCTTCATCGGATATTGCAATGATGGCACAAACTTGGGGATCATCTATGAGTACATGGCAGGTGGAAACTTACAGCAGTATTTACAAGGTATTGGCCATGTTAACTTGCAAATTCTTGTGTTATTTTTAGAGGGTCCTTCTTTCCCATGGATGATCCAGATACAGATTCAATTTCTTAAATATCTTCGGAAGACTTGTTTTACAAAACATTTCGAAACAGGATAACAACTTTGTTGTATCTTTTCCTTCAGATAAAAGCAAAGAAGCTATGAGTTGGAAAGAGAGACTTCGTATTGCAGTTGATGCAGCACAAGGTCTATCAACAGAATAACAAATGAATGATACAAAAGTTCTCATTTAATTACTTCCAAGCCAAGCTAACATTTTCTGGGATCAAATGTGCAGGGCTAGAGTATTTGCATTGTGGTTGCAAGCCACCAATAATTCACAGAGATGTGAAGACTGCCAACATTTTGTTGGACGAGAATATGCAGGCCAAGATTGCGGATTTCGGGTTATCAATATATGTCTTACATGAAAATGAAAGTCATGTATCAGCTTCGATTGCTGGCACTGTGGGATACCTTGATCCAGAGTAAGTAATTGAATTCTTCCAAAACCATATGTCCTGTACAACAATTTTGCATTTGGTTAGAAGAAAATGAAGTTGCAATCTTGGTCTATGCAGGTATTATACGTCAAACAGGCTGACAGAGAAAAGTGATGTCTATAGCTTCGGAATTGTTCTTCTGGAGCTAATTACAGGCCAGCGTGCTGTGATTATAGGCCACAAGAACACTCATATAGTTCAATGGATTTGTCCCTTTCTTGAAAGAGGGGATATAAGAAGCATCATTGATCCAAGACTCGGAGTAAATTTTGACACTAATTCTATCTGGAAAGCTGTAGAGACTGCAATGGTATGTGTTCCTGATATTCCCTTCAAGAGGCCAACTATGAGTCATGTGGTGATAGAATTGAAAGAGTGTTTGGAGATGGAAATTGCTCGTGATCAACAAACTCAGAGGATGGATAGCTTAATGTCTATGTCTATAAATTCAATCGATATGAGTCCTGTGGATCTTGAAACCGAAAAGGTTCCTCAACCTAGATAGAATAGAAAGATTAGATCATAGTTAAATCTTTCATTATATATATATATATGCAAACTCTTCAGAAGCATATTAGTTCATATCAATATTGACAATATGTTAGGCACTTAAATCTTCTATCTTGTTTGTAAAACTTTAATAATGGTATTTAAAATTCTAGCCTCTCCATGTTATTTGCAATGTACGTAGATGGAAAATTCTGAAATATGTATCCCCTGGAAATCAGATTGTTTGGTGGAGCATATCATGCAAATTCTGAAATATGGGTTTTCTTTTCTTGTTAATGGGAATGATCCTAAGGCTATCAATGATGTGAAGACTTTTCTTGGGTCTTGCTTCAAGTTGAAAGATTTATGAGTGTTGAAATATTTTCTTGGGATTGAAATAGCTCGATCTCAACTGGGTATTTCTATCAATCAATGTAAGTATACTCTCGACATTCTTCAAGAGGCATGATTGTTTGGTTAGAAGCCTGCTAAATTCCACATGGAACAATCTTTGAAGCTCACTTCTACCGACGGTGACTTGCTCAAAGATCCGACACATTATCGACGATTAGTGGGGAAGTTGATTTACTTAACTATCACAAGACCAGAAATCTCTTTTTCGGTTAACACACTTAGCCAGTTTATGCAGGAGCCTAGACGACCTCATCTTGATGCAGCTCATCGCTTATTTCAGTGCTTGAAGGGCTCACCGGGCCAAGGGTTATTTTTTCCATCTAAAGGCGATTTGAATTTAGTTGGGTTTTGTGACGTAGATTGGGCCGGAGACATTACAACACGTCGATCAATAACAGGTTATTGTGTTTTTCTTGGAAAAGCGCTAATTTCCTGGAAAAGCAAGAAACAAACTACAGTGTCCAAATCTTTAGCTGAAGCAAAGTACATGTCTATGGCATCTATCACTTGTGAATTAATTTGGCTGAGATATTTATTGCGGGATTTACGCATCGACCATCCACAACCTGTGACATTATACTGTGACAACCAAGCAGCCATGCATATTGCTGCTAACCCAGTTTTTCATGAAAGAATGAAGCACATTGAGATTGACTGTCATATTGTTTGGGAGCGCAATGATCGAGTAGAAATCAAGACGGCCTACGTGTCTAGTGAGAATCAAATTGCAGATATATTTACTAAGGCATTGGGTCAAGCACCATTTCACACACTTCTTCGCAAGTTGAACATTCTTGACATTCATGCTCCAACTTGAAGGGGAGTATTAAAGGAAAGAATCTCTTTGATTATTGTCAAATATCACAGACATTCATTGTGATAGTTGACTAGAATCAATCAATACTAATTAGTATAGTTGACTAGAATCAGTTGTAATTAAGTTAGTTTCCCTTTTCTCTTTTATATTAGTAGTATAAATATTTGTAATTCTCTATTCAAGGAATATATACATAAAATTCACAAATTCTCTTCTTCTATTTTCTCCCAAATACTAAATTTAACATTGTATCCCCCATCACAATCGTGATCATATTATCTACCCCATCACAATCGTGCCACATAACATATGATCACAATAGTGCATGGATTCTTTAACAAGCAAGCCCCATGGGCAAATTACAGCCAACCTCATTGAGGTTAATTTGCTCTGCTCTTTGATAACTAGAAAAAAAGTTTTTCATTAATTAACAATGATTTCCTTTATCTTAGGGGTGTATTCAATTAGGATTCTCGGGGACATTAAAGACATTATAAATTCTGGTGTATTCAATTAGGACATTTAAAGACTTTAAAAGAGTCTATATTAATCCAGTGGTATTCAATTAGAATTTCTATGGACTTTTAAAGAATCCTTCCAAATCTGGGTGTATTGAATTGAGACTTTAAAATGTCTACAAGAATCAATGTATATTCAATAAGGACTAGATTTTAAAGGATTTTATAAGGTCATGGATTTTGGTAGATTTTGGTGGACTTGATGGTGGGAGATATAAATATCAAATGTTATAACATGTCATGCCTTCTCCTCAAAGATTTTGGTGGACTTTGCTCTCTCTCTCTCTCTCTCTCTCTCAAAACAGAAACATGTTGCTTCTTCTCACTTCTTCTCTGCTCAAATAATCATGATCGATGATCTTCTCTTCCTGATTTTTTGACTGCAATCTTTACCCAACAACACCCAAAAAAAAAATAAAAAAATAAAAAAAAATAAAATAAACCAAAGCACATTCCACTACCACGATTAGCGCCATTGTGGCAACACATACAAGCAAAAACGTTGATTTTTAATTTTTTTTTTTATTTGTCTGTGTTTTGCCTTTTATACAGGTTCTATGCATTTATCTTACCTTTATTTTTTATTTTTATTTTTTATCTTCTCTTATTATTTTAATATACCACTAAAATAAAATTAGCTCAAACCACAAATTATCTTGATGTAATTTATGTATTTAAGAGTTAGATTTTTTTTTTTTTTTTTTGAAAACAATAAATTCAATAACAAATTTTTAAATAATAATAAAGTTGATTGGACTTACCAGAGGGGTGTACATACAGCCTTTAAAGGGTGCAAATATCGTCACTCTTCTCCATTTATAATAGAAGTCAGAGATAACAAATCCATGAAAGTCCATGGATGTCTAAACAAATCCATGAAAGTCTGAGATAGATCAAATGGTCTAGGCAACTTCCGCTCCATTCTCATATACTTGTACAAGAGCGTGTACACGGCTCCTTGTCCTCCCTTGCTTGGGATACACCGATTCTATTGATTGATCCGTCCAACTAGGGATCACATGGTTGGACATCCTCTCCTCATGTGCTCGTTGTGCGGATTGGAATAACTCCATGGTCTTTCCCCGGCAGCGGCGCCAATTTTGATGAGCGTCGTTTGTGTACTCAACAAAATGATATTTAAAGTGTGATCGTTTAGAAAACCGATTTTTCACCACTTAGATAGAAAATTAGTAAAGTGGCAAGTGGGATTCATTCCACAGGGAATTAGAGTGATTAGTTGAATAAATTAACTAATCTATATGCAATAAAATAAATCATAAAATATGGATGAGTGAATGGGTTGTCATGCCATCAAACATACATGAAAAATAAAACTAATAAACTAATAAAATGGAATGCTTAACAAATCTAGATAAGAAATATGGAATAAACAATTAATAGGAATTCTAGGGAAATGATAGAGTAGCTAATGGACAATGAGCAATTCATACATGGCTTCTTTAATGCACAATCTACACAATCTAGGACCGATCTCATCCAAATGTGTTGTTTAGACCGTCACTACGGACCCTAAACAACTTCCCACCGCAATGCCTAACCGATTAAGGAAAGGGGGTCACGGCGGGATCGGTTAGTGACAATCAAATGGTCTAGGCAATCGAGGTTGATCACCCCTCCAAAAGCCTATCCTATTCACTATGTGCTCTAATCAATCAAGTGTGTCAATAACTCAATCAATTTTATCACAAATTAATCCTACAACATATTGTAATTAACAAGTGTGTCAATAACTCAATTAATCACATAAGTGCAAGATCTAATTAAAAAGTAAATAAAACTTAAATCATGCAAACATAATATTGAAAGCTTTAATAAATAATCATGCCCAAAAAGTCTCTCAAATCATCCCCTAAAATAGGGGTTTTAATTACGCATAATTACAAACAAGAAAAGGAAGTAAAATGGAGAGAAATCACCCTTGGGTCTCTCTTGTAAGCTTAATCCTTCCTTGATGCTTCCTTGCTTGAATCTTGTGCAAAGAGTGGGTGTTGAGGATATGTCTAGATAGGTGGAGTCATATGGAAAGTGACAAAGGAAAGGGGTGGAGAAAATGGAAGGAGAGGAATGATTTAGGTGAAGTAATCTAGATGTTTAAGCTTAGGTATAAGAGAAAATGGAGAGATTAGGAATGGTAGAAATGAGGTTTCTTGGTGGACAAGAGATGTCCAAAAGAGGAAAAATGTAATGAATTTATAGGATTTTCAAATTAGGTCTCGGGTGGCAAATTACCAAAACACCCCTGACCATGGCAAATTACCATTTAGTCCAACATGGGGGTGCATTTTGTAATTTGCTAGCCAAAATTGGCCAATCAGAGATGAACACAGTGGAGGTCATGGTTTGGTCATAAATGGCGACCTTGGGATGCAAATGGCGACCTCGAATGACAAATGGTGACCCAATTGGTGACGTGGCGAGACAAGAGTGGACGGTGAGGCGTGAGAGGGGCTTCCGGATTCTGGCCGATTGGGGGGTCGGAGTTGTTGCGACCGGAGAGCCGGTGACTTGGCCGACCCTTTGGCACCGGAGTTGGCCGACGGTGGCTCCGGGAGAGTCCTCTTCTGGCCGGCGGCGTAAGCTAGGGTTAGGGGCCATGGCTGTCAGCTCGTTGGAGAAGAAGATGAATAGTTGTGGGGTGCACTTAGGACGCAGGTGGGGTGCAATCAGCTGCAGCAATTTTGCCTTAAATGGGGGTGCACCTAAAAGAAGACAGGGGTGCAATCAAGTGAGGTTAGGGACGCGTGTGGGCTTGCGTCTGGGCTGCCATCATGTTGGTTTGTTGATTTGGGCTCAGGCCCACTCTTAATGAATTTAATCAAAAAGCACCGTTTTGATTTCTTGAGGAATTTGGGCCGCAATGCATTGGGCCAACTAATTGGGGCGCGCGAAGACTAGGACGTGGGTGCGCTCAGAACCCACAATCATCCACTCATCAAAACGCACCATATGATTGTTCCACGTGGTGCGCTCTTGCTGATTGGCCTGGCGAATTACTGACAGCCCCCTGTTCTCTTCTTTAATCACGATAACCTCAATTCTTCCTCCACTTTTTACACTTTTACCCTCAAATGACCAAAATTACTCCAATGCCTCTGAACTCTATAAATTCCTGAAAACACTTAATTTACACCATTAAATCACAGAATAATGCCCAAGAATCAAGCAAAAGGAGAAGGATGTGAGGTCCAAAATCATATCAATTTTGGTTCGATCAAATACCCCCAAACCTATCTTTTGCTCGTCCTCGAGCAAAACAAACATAAGCACACCATGGACATGTATCTAAAAATCAAATAATCACAATAAAGCACCAACTCTTTGTAAATGACTCAAAAGCCAATATTTCGACTTGCAAAACCAAAAGTGAAGAGATTAAACCAACGTTGTGCTCATTAGGAAATAATGCATGTAAGATATGCTAAATAAAGATTAAAGACATGCCACTCTAGGTACACATTGCCCGTAACGCGATTCCACATTCAAGATGCTTAAGCTTCAAAACTAAAGTGCCTTTAGGACAAGAATATAATTCGCCTTGACATCTAATCCTCACCGGATTCTCTCATTTTCACACGGATTCCTAGGCTTCACTCACAATCCATATGCAATATGAGTTTATGCTCAAAATATCAAATATAATTGCACATGATTATTTAAAAACACAATTTCTAAAAATTTTGCCTCATGAATGGAATTGAAAACCATGAACGGAAAGAACATGCATCAACCAAAATTTTCAAAGTGGACATCCCTAAAGATCAAATAGGTCTTTTCATTTGGTTGTAATGGGGCCAAAGGTGAATGATGAGTCAATAAATAGGAAGAATAGATTGCAAACACCCAAAGGTCACACTAAGGCATACATTCTAAATTAAGCACAACTTACTCATTACAACTTGCATATTCCACACTAGGCGTCTAGGCTTACAATTTATTTTGTGCATTTTTCTACTCTTAATTTTCTTTGAGTAGCTCATTTGATTTCACACAATTGATCTAGGCACTTAGTGCCGCATTCATTGTCTTTTTCTTTTTCTTTTCTTTTGCTTATGCTTTTCTTTTCTTTTCTTTGCTTGTCTTTTCTTTTCTTTTTCAAGCATTGCATTTCATCTTTTTCATGTGTTTGCTATTGAAGTGTGTTTAGAATACATTTTGATTGAATTATCTTTTCATATTTTATATTTTTTGAAAATAAATATATATTATTATAATTGACATCTCCTGTATCCGTAAACAAATTTTTGAAGATTTGTTTTACCTGTGTACGTATCGTACCGTGTCAGATTTCTGTTTGTTGCTTCATTTCAGGTATGGTGCTGATAGATATGATCGAATGTGGTTTCCCTACCAGGGTTTCAAATCAATCAATACCTCATCCACTACAGATACCCTGAATGAATCCGAATATAGACTGCCACCAGCAGTCATGACAACTGCTGTCAGGCCAATAAATGTCAATGGGTCATTGGAATTTAGTTTTGACACTAAAGATCCAACTCTGAAGTTCGATGTATATATGCACTTCGCCGAACTTGAAAAACTGCAAGAGAACCAAAGTAGAGCATTCAACATAGAACTAAACGGTAACCTATGGGAGGAATCTGTTGTTCCTAAGTACCTAGAGTCTGATAAGCATACAGCTTATGCTGAGGCTGATATGCTTGGTTCAGCAGTACCACGTCATTAGTGGAAAACAGAGGATACAAAATATCCAGTCATCAGTTAGTTACAAATTCTGTTATTAGAGTTTTAGATATTTTGTATCATGATATATGTGTGTTCTTTTGTAATTCCAGAATAATCATCATTAGTCAATCAATAATATCTTTTCTCTGAAAAAACTTCTTCAATGGAGTTCTTCTTCTTCTTCTTCATTTCTTATTCTCTATAAAAGTTCCTCTGAGAACTTTCATCAAACAGCTTATAGTTTAAGCTTCACATGGTATCAGAGCCAATCGACTAACGTCATGGCTAATCCTTCACAACATCAATCTCCAGTTTCTGGTCATCATCAGAGTCTACATGGAGCAACAAGCACAACTCATCAAGAACCTCAATCACCGATCTGTCAACAAAGCCAGATCTCTCAAGCAATTGCAGAACCGATGGAGTTTTCATCTCTCACTAAAAGTTTGAACTACAATCTGCCTATCAAACTTGGAAAATCGAACTACATCTACTGGAAAGCTCAGGTAATGTCATCGATTCAAGCTCTAGATCTAGAGGAATACATCTGTGGTATGAATCAACCATCAAATATGTTTGTAAATATAGAAGTTATAAACAGTCTTGGTGAAAAAATTGTAGAAAAGAAATATAGCAGAGATTTTTCAGTCTGGAAACGAATTGACAAACTACTTATGAGTTGGATTTATTCTACCATAAGTGAAAACATCATAGGTCAAGTAATCGGTTGTCAAACTTCTTTTGAAATGTGGAATAGATTAGAGAGATTATATTCACAGCAGTCAGTTGCTAGAATTGCTCAACTGAGAAATCAGCTTCAGAATGTTAAGAAAGGATCGGATTCAGTGAGTGATTTTGTTCTGAAAATCAAAAACATCGGTGATGCGTTAATGGCAGCAGGAGAAGAAATAAGGGATCGTGATCTTGTACTTACTTTGATAAACGGTGTTGGTCATGACTTTGATGCTATAGTTGCTGTTATCTCTGCTCAACAACGATTTATACCATTCGAAGATGCACACTTCTTGCTGATGACACATGAACAGCGACTGGAACATCTTGACTCTCCAGTTCAAGTTGAACTTGGACAAGTCTCAGCACATTATGCTTCAAATTATTCACAGGATAGGCGAGGTCAAAGAGACAACAGAGGAAGTAGCTATCGTGGCAGAGGAAGAAACAATCGGTCTGGTGGAAGAGGTCGTATTCACTGCCAATTATGCAACAAACCTGGCCATGGAGCTCTTAAGTGCTATCACAGATTTGATCAAGGTTTCCAGGGATCTCAGCAGCTGAACAACACTCAAACCACTCCTAATCCTCACAATGCTCATGCTCTTTATAATCAATACCAGGTTCAGCAGCAGAATTCTAGTCCCTATCAGCAAAACTATAATGGCTATGCACCTGGCTTCAATTATAATTCAAATCAGGGCTCAATGTCTCAAGGAAGTGTCAGCTCATTCCCTGGAGAACCTCAAGCAAATTATCATCAGACTTCAGCTCTTCTTGCAACACCAGAATCTGTCAACGATCCCTCTTGGTACTTGGACAGTGGTGCCACCAATCACATTACCTCAGATTTGAGCAACATTTCTCTACGCTCCAATTACAGAGGTAATGAGAAACTAGTTGTTGGTAATGGACAGCAATTATCTATCTTGCATGTTGGTGATACTCTTGTTCAATCTCACACGACACCACATACAAAACTGCACCTCAAAGACATATTACATGTTCCTCAAATTACCAAGAACCTACTAAGCATTTCTAAATTCACGGTTGACAACAAGGCTTTTGCTGAGTTTTATGGTGATTACTGTGTTGTGAAGGATCTCAAAACGAAGAAACCTTTGCTCCGAGGAGTGCTTAGAGATGGGCTGTACTCTTTACAGCTGGTTGGATCGCATGAAGTCAATCATGGATGCTTCAACCTTGGAAATGTGGCAGGAACAAGTGCTTTTTCCAGCAGTTTTTCTGGTAGTAATACACCAAGCCTTGGACAAATGTTAGCCTCCAAGTCACAGCCAGCCAATATGGTTGCATTGGCTGCTGTGAGTGCCAATGTTTGGCATGCAAAGTTGGGCCATCCGGCTCCCTTAATTCTACAAAAAATGTTGAACAAAATTCATTTTCGTAGCAGCTTTAATGCTCCAAGTTTTTGTGACTCTTGTAAACTTGGGAAACTTCATAGACTTCCATTTGCAAGAATTGAAATAACAGCTTCAGCTCCTCTTGAGCTGATATATTCAGACATTTGGGGACCGGCTCCCATGCTTTCTACGGAAGGTTATCGTTACTACATTTCCTTCATTGATGCCTTTACTCGTTTTTGTTGGATATTTCCCTTACGGCTGAAATCTGAAGCTCTTGGTACATTCATCAAGTTTCAAAAACAAGCTGAATTGCAGTTTGATAGACGAATTAAGAGCTTTCACAGTGATATGGGAGGGGAGTATGTAGCTTTTGCTTCGCATTTTTCTTCTCAAGGCATTAAGGTCCGGTTCTCTTGTCCACATACCCATCAACAAAACGGGGTTGCGGAAAGAAAGCATAGGCACATTGTGGAGACAGGATTGACTCTCCTAGCGCATGCCAACATGCCACTAAAATTTTGGTATGAAGCTTTTAGTGTTGCTGCGTTTCTTATCAATAATATGCCCCTTGCAATTTTTCAATTTGTCTCACCATTTGAGAGGTTGTTCAAAAAGAAGCCAAACTACCAATTTTTTAAGGTTTTTGGCTGCAGCTGTTTTCCTTTCTTAAGGAATTACTCCAAACATAAATTCAACTTTCACACCACAAAGTGTCTTTTTGTTGGATATAGTCCATTCCACAAAGGATACTTATGTTTACATCCCTCTGGAAAGTTGTATGTCTCTAGGCATGTAGAGTTTAATGAGCTAGAGTTTCCATATGCTACTTTGTTTCCAGCTCATCCTACACACCGTGAGTCTCCTCCCTCTCATAGCTTTCCTTTAACTTCTGTCCATAACACATTACATCACATTCGGAAGTCTACTGCTCAAAGTGGTAACTCTACTGCATGGTTGCCTTCAAATCATGTCATAGGTTCTCCTCAAATGATCCAAACCTCACGTTCCTTATCTCCTCACTCTGATTCCTCTCATGCCACACCTATATTGTCAGCTTTTGATCCTAATCAGTCCACTTTTGGCTCTTCTCCTACTGATGGTTGTAACTCCTCTTCTGTCCTACCTATGATGTCAGCCCCTACATTGCCTTTGACCTCTTCCCAAAATCAATTGCCTACTACCTCTTTTCATCCTATGATCACTCGGTCAAGGAATGGTATTTTCAAACCCAAGATGTTTCAAACCAGTTGTTATTTGGCAAATTCTGACCCTTCCACAGCTAAGCAAGCTCTTCAGAACCCAGCATGGGTTCAGGCAATGAAGGAGGAATTTGCAGCCTTGCAGTCCAACAAAACTTGGTCTCTGGTTCCATTTCAGCCTCACATGAATGTTGTTGGTTGTAAATGGGTTTTTCGAACGAAATTTCGTCAAGATGGCAGTTTTCTGAAACACAAGGCGAGGTTGGTTGCTAAGGGATTTCACCAAACCCCTGGTTTAGACTTTGTTGACACCTATAGCCCGGTTGTTAAGGCCTCCACCATTCGTGTTATCTTCTCCATTGCTGTCTCACGTGGATGGTTGATCGAGCAGCTTGATATAAATAATGCATTTCTGAATGGAGACTTATCAGAGGTGGTGTTTATGGCTCAACCGGAGGGCTTTGTTGATGAGTGTCATCCTTCTCATGTTTGCCGGCTGCATAAGTCCCTGTATGGACTCAAGCAGGCCCCTAGAAGTTGGTTCCACAAGCTGCAAAGTGCCCTGTTATCTTGGGGTTTCAGTAATTCAATTTCTGATACATCCTTGTTCTTCAAGTTTGCTGGTTCATCAACTCTGTTTGTTCTTGTGTATGTTGATGACATTTTGGTTACTGGTGACAGTCCGAAATTAATTCAGGAACTCATTTCTACGCTGCATCAGACCTTTGCCTTGAAAACTCTTGGTCAAGTTAGCTATTTTCTCGGTTTCGAGGCTTTTCGGAATGCCTCTGGTCTATATCTTACTCAGGCGAAGTACATTGGTGATCTTTTGCTCAGAACAAACATGTCTGCTGCAAATACTTGTGATACACCTCTCTCGGCTGGCACCAAACTCTCTTTATCTGATGGCATTCCTTTTCATGATCCTACTCTGTTTCGCAGCACCATTGGGGCTCTTCAGTATCTCACCCACACGAGACCTGACATCTCCTTCGTTGTCAACAAATTGAGCCAATTCTTGGTTGCTCCTACGTTGGTTCATTGGCAGGCTTGCAAGCGAGTGCTTCGCTATTTGAAGGGTACTCAGTTTCTGGGTCTGCATTTTCGGCCATCTTCAACTCTTGCTCTTGAAGCCTTTGCTGATGCGGATTGGGCCAGCTGCGTTGATGATCGTCGCTCTACCAGTGGTAATTGTGTCTTCCTTGGTGGGAATCTGGTATCCTGGAGCTCTCGCAAGCAGCGAGTTGTTGCTCGTTCTAGCACTGAGGCGGAATACCGCGCCTTAGCTCAGGTAACAACTGATGTGTTGTGGCTCAGGTCTCTCTTGACAGAGCTTCGAATTCCTATTGTTCACTGTCCTATTGTTTGGTGTGACAATATTGGGGCCAACTCTCTTTCTCAGAATCCGGTTTTTCATCAGCGCACTAAGCACATTGACATCGATACCCACTTTATCAGAGAGAAGGTGTTGGCAGGGGAGATAGATACTCGGTATGTTCCTACCGAACACCAAACTGCTGATATATTCACGAAAGGTTTTTCTCGTGATCGTTTTCGTCTTCTATGTTCCAAACTTCACCTGGTTGATTCACCCCAGTTCGGTTTGCGGGGGAATGATAAGCATACAGCTTATGCTGAGGCTGATATGCTTGGTTCAGCAGTACCACGTCATTAGTGGAAAACAGAGGATACAAAATATCCAGTCATCAGTTAGTTACAAATTCTGTTATTAGAGTTTTAGATATTTTGTATCATGATATATGTGTGTTCTTTTGTAATTCCAGAATAATCATCATTAGTCAATCAATAATATCTTTTCTCTGAAAAAACTTCTTCAATGGAGTTCTTCTTCTTCTTCTTCATTTCTTATTCTCTATAAAAGTTCCTCTGAGAACTTTCATCAAACAGCTTATAGTTTAAGCTTCACAGAGTCAACAACGAAACACACCCCACAGCCTGTGACAGGAAGAAACGACCTCAGATTTAGGCTTTACAGAACATTGAAATCTACGCTTCCTCCTATTTTAAATGCAATGGAAATTTATATTGTTAAAGATTTCTTTCAAAACTCAACAGACCAAGAAGAAGGTATGTTCTTGCTAATATTTTTCTGCTTTTTACTGAAGTTAAGACATTAGTCATTTTTCTTTCTGGTTTTCTGTCGACCTATTAGTTACCGCGATCATGGAAATCCAGAAGAGCTATTCGGTGGGTGGAAACTGGCAAGGAGATCCATGTGCACCAAAACCTCACTCTTGGGATGGCCTAAATTGCAGCTACAACGGTTACCATCCTCCCAAAAACACCTCTCTGTAAGTGATTGTACTTTAACCACATAACGAAGCGATCAAAGTATTTCCCATCTATATTACATATCATATAATGGCAGAGTATAATTCTCTAGTCAAATCGGTCTTAAAAAAATTTCAGGACGGAAGTTACATTATATCGTGGAACCAGTTCCACAAAAATTATGTAACTTCAATCCTGATTTTTTTTTTTCTTTTCAGGATTGACCTAATTAGAGAAAGATCCTAAGGACAAAAACTATTTTTTTTTTAACTAATTAATATGGATTGCCTGCAGGAATTTATCGTCGAGAGGACTGACAGGCAGGATATCGCCGGCATTATCCAATCTGAAGTCATTACAGTACCTGTAAGCATAAGAAATTTTAATTCTCAGAAAAGTTGAGTTATGTGGAACATTTCTCCTAATCTGGACATTTTTTTTTTCTCTTTAAGGGATTTATCTCACAACAGCTTGACAGGGACAATACCTGAAATTCTGTCACAGCTTTCAAACTTGAGTATTCTGTAAGTTAGTTACTTCGCTTTAATATATACCGCAACTCTACATTCATAATTTCAGGGAAAATTAGATAGATCATCTAATTCGTCATGTATTTTTTCAGGAATTTGGAAGGAAACAAACTCTCTGGGTCGATTCCAGCAGCTCTAAAGGCACGACAACAGAATTTATCGCTTGATTTGAGGTTCTCGATTTATCCAAAATCAGAAGCTTTAACAAAACCAATTTCTTTTCTGAGTTCTCTTACTTCAACTATTTCCCCCTAATTAATAGCAACTAATCTAATGATACAGAGTTGAAGGAAATCCGGATCTTTGTTTGTTGGATCCATGCAAAAAGAAAAAAAGAAGCATTGTGATACCAGTGGTTGCAGCTTTTGTTACCCCACTAGTCATTCTTCTTGCATTGCTTGCTGTTTGGATCTATAGAAGAAAAAAAGGTACAGATACTAACTTGTAGTCCAAGAAATGTTTCAGGATTCATGAATTTCACTTGGTACACAAAATGCTAACTATTTGATGCACATTAAATTTACAGGTGCAAATCTGGATGTAAAATCTCAAGAAGAAAAGGAAGGGGATTTGAAATCAGACAATAGACCATTCACATATGCTGAGATAGTGAATATGACCGATAATTTCCACAAAGTGCTCGGAAAAGGAGGGGTTGGAACAGTTTACCATGGCAATCTGTTTGACGGTAGACAAGTCGCAGTCAAAATGATCTCTCTATCATCAGCAAAAGCGACGAAGCAATTTCGAACCGAGGTAAAATGCTCTGTTTAGGAAAAAAAAAAACAATAAAAATATAATTACATGAACCACAAAAATGAATGCAAAAGAAATGATTAATATGATCAAATCATTGACATAGAGACTCATCCAATAGCACCTACAATTATAAATACTTGCATATCACAACCATGATTTCATCAATCACTAGAACTCAATTTGTTACAATCAATCTCCAATAATGTTATAGACAGTGAATTCCTTACCAAAAATGTGCAACACAATTAACCATGATAACACACAACACAACAATTTCTACCTTTTTAATTAGGCAATTGCGACAAATATTTACGTGTCACCTGGATATGCAGGCTCAGCTCTTGATGCGAGTTCATCATAGAAATTTAGTTTCCTTCATCGGATATTGCAATGATGGCACAAACTTGGGTATCATCTATGAGTACATGGCAGGTGGAAACTTACAGCAGTATTTACAAGGTATTGGCCATGTTAACTTGCAAATTCTTGTGTTATTTTTAGAGGGTCCTTCTTTTCCGTGGATGATCCAGATACAGATTCAATTTCTTAAATATCTTCGAAAGATTTGTTTTACAAAACATTTCGAAACAGGATAACAACTTTGTTGTATCTTTTTCCTTCAGATAAAAGCAAAGAAGCTATGAGTTGGAAAGAGAGACTTCGTAATGCAGTTGATGCAGCACAAGGTCTCTCAACAGAATAATAAATTAATGATACAAAAGTTCTCATTTAATTACTTCCAAGCCAAGCTAACATTTGCTGGGATCAAATGTGCAGGGCTAGAGTATTTGCATTGTGGTTGCAAGCCACCAATAATTCACAGAGATGTGAAGACTGCCAACATTTTGTTGGACGAGAATATGCAGGCCAAGATTGCAGATTTCGGGTTATCAATATATGTCTTACATGAAAATGCAAGTCACGTATCAACTTCGATTGCTGGCACTGTGGGATACCTTGATCCAGAGTAAGTAATTGAATTCTTCCAAAACCATATGTCCTGTACAACAATTTTGCATTTGGTTAGAAGAAAATGAATTTGCAATCTTGGTCTATGCAGGTATTATACGTCAAGCAGGCTGACAGAGAAAAGTGATGTCTATAGCTTCGGAATTGTTCTTCTGGAGCTAATTACAGGCCAGCGTGCTGTGATTAAAGGCCACGAGAACACTCATATAGTTCGATGGATTCATCCCTTTCTTGAAAGAGGGGATATAAGAAGCATCATTGATCCGAGACTCGGAGTAAATTTTGACACTAATTCTATCTGGAAAGCTGTAGAGACTGCAATGGTATGTGTTCCTGATATTCCCTTCAAGAGGCCAACTATGAGTCATGTGGTGATAGAATTGAAAGAGTGTTTGGAGATGGAAATCGCTCGTGATCAACAAACTCAGAGGATGGATAGCTTAATGTCTAAATCTATAGATTCAATCGATATGAGTCCTGTGGATCTTGAAACTGAAAAGGTTCCTCATCCTAGATAGAATAGAAAGATTAGATCATAGTTAAATCTTTCATCATACATATATATAATATGCGAACTCTTCAGAAGCATATTAATTCATATCAATACTGACAATATGTTAGGCACTTAAATCTTCTGCCTTGTTTGTAGAAATTTAATAATGGTACTTAAAATTCTAGCCTCTCCTTGTTATTAGCAATATACGTAGATGGAAAATTCTGAAATATGTATCCCCTGGAAATCAGATTGTATGGTGGAGCATATCATGCAAATTCTGAAATATGGGTTTAGTATATATATGTGTGTGTGAACACAATCTACAAATTAGACTCGCTAGGTGAAGAAGTAATCCCATTAACAAGAAAAGAAAAAGAAACTCCTGAACTTGAGTAGAAGTTTCCAAGATAGATTGCTGCATAACATATTTCATATTACTTTGCAGATTTAGTTACGATAGAAGTAGGGGAACATCTTGGTGCAGCTAGCGAGATGCACCTTGTACCCCCATCACAATCGTGATCATATTATCTACCACATCACGATCGTGCCATGTAACATATGATCACAATAGTGCATGGCCGCATGGGCAAATTACAGCCAATCTCATTGAGGTTAATTTGCTCTGCTCTTTGATAACTAGAAAAAAGTTTTTCATTAATTAACAATGATTTCCTTTATCATTAGTCAAACTTAACGGGTAGAGGGGTATTTTCGTCTTTTTAACATTAAAAAAATATTTTATTTAAAAATTCAATAAAAAATAAGATCTCCTTAAACAGTGGAGATCTGAAAAAAAAGGGGTGAAGATTTGGCCAACAGGTCGCTGCCGAATCTCCATTGACCGACTTCTGAAAAAAAAAAAAGAATCATGAATAAGTTTTCGATTTTTGTATTACTTGAATAAGGACTCCTTATCTTGGATCCATGGATTGTTTTCAACTAAGTGGTTGTAATAATTAATGTTCAGGCGATGTCTCATGTGTTACAATGTCACTTTATGCTTCAAAATTTTAGATTACTTATTTTAATTTTTCCCATTTTTCTTGTGAAACCAAATTGACTCCATTCATTCTACTCTTTGGTAGATCTCACAAATCACAATGCATAGTTATTATTCTAGGTGGGATTGTGGTCCACTAAATGGATAGAATCTATTGAAAGGGTGGAACTAAAACTCTTGAAAATCATCAGCCCATCAAAGAAAGATACATTAAATGGACCAACGTCTCCAACGAAACTTTAGTCATGTAATTTTTATTTATGATTGTGTTGATCAGAGAAGGTCTGTATAATAATAATAATAATAATAATAATAATTCTTTGATTAGGTCAATACTGAAAATTTCAGAATCGAAGTTACGAAACTAAGCATCTAATTTTGTAATGTTGTTGATAAATAATTTCGGTCTTGAAATTGTTTTTAAGAATGAATTGATTAGAGAATGACCCCCTGTGCATATCAAATATTTTCTTGACTTTTATTAGGGGCAGCTGCCCGTAAAAGATCTAAAAAAGTAGTTTATTGGACAATGACCTTCAATATCTTTTATATGTCCAGATTCACAACATTTGCCAACATTTTCAATCTCTGTATTGACTTCAAACTCACCGTGACCCACCACACCAAAAGCTGCCCAGTTTCTTGGGTGCACTTGCCTTTGTATGGTCCAAAAAAATCCCTTTCTATCACTTCAGTAGCACATTTGAGACCGGTCAATTGACATTTTCAGAACCAATTTATCAAGTTGATAAAAATATCTCCATTAATGTTCAACTCCTCTACTTGTTTCTTTCATATCATATTAAATGTCAATAGATACAACTTACACATTTTGGACCCCAGAAGCCATGATCATGGATCAAGATATACGTACTATAGCATAGAAAATTCTATGTATCTAGGCACACCTTTGTGGACTATAGAACATCAACCACCAATGGCCTTAATTCATAATAAATTAAGACCGAAACAAAAACTTCAAGGTCTTTGATATCAATGACTCAATACTTCTTCATGTATACCAATTCGACGTTCTGAATAGATATCGACAATACAATTTTGTTATTAGTCATGAGTTTTGTGCAAACGCGTCCTTTCCTTGCGCACTATTACAAGTTCTGACAACATACGATAATCATTCTGTCAAAGAAAGAAATAGGTGTAAAAAGTACAGGAGCTTGGGGTTCTGTGGCGTGGTTTATGTTTGTAATATCATTCTGGAAAATTAGTGCATATTGTGGAGATCAATCTGCTGTATTTTCGGCTTCTGATCAGCATTCCAGGAGGAAACTAGATGACATAGAAGGTAAGTACATGATCTGATATATATTCGACATTTTCTCTTGTACAATTTGGATGAATTAATACTTTTTCTGGCCTGTATGAATTATTATAGCTGCCATAAGCATCGATTGTGGGACACCGGTAGGTTCCAGCTATACCGATGACAGAACAGAGTTGAATTACATTTCGGACAAAGGACATATCAACACTGGAGTGAATAGGAACATATCTTCCAATTTCATGTCCGAAACTCTTCAGAAATCACTTTCAAGTGTCAGGATACTTTTATTAAAAGTTATTTATTTTAGAAGTACATGTTAAATTAAGTACTATTTAGAGAAACATTATAAATAAATGATTTATTCATTTATTTAGATAAATGATTCCCTGGTTATTTTGTATGTTTTAAGAAATGCGTAGAAGAATTGTATGTTAGATTCAATTATGTAGAAGATTAATAGAAATAAAGATTTATTCATTTATTTAGAAAATAGATTTCCAGATTTCATATTTATTTAGAAAATAGATTCCCAGATAAATTTAGGTGTTTTAAGAATGTTTAGATTTATAGAATTCAGAAATAGATTTATTTGAAAATTAGATATATTGAGCAAGATTTTTTATAAAGAAGATTAGTAAATGTATTTTCAAACATATTTCCAGATTTTTAGATTTAAGTTATTTATGAGAATTTTTAGAAAAGAAAGAAAAAGAATATTTATGCACATTTTGAAGAAAAGTATTTATAAAGAATTATATGTAAGTTCAGATAAAGAAAAGTATTTATAGAGAATTATATGTATCTCTAAAAGTCATCCCCTTAACAAAAAATCTTTAAAAGTTTTTCGAAATACTATTTGAATACACCCTCTTAATGTGAGTGCCTGAGGTTGAGTGGTATTATAAATTCCTGCAAATATCAAAACATCCCAATTTGATGCAATTAATAACATAATTTGATATACAACGTTATATCTACGAGATCGTAGTAAAACCATAAAATTAAACCACATAGATTAACTCATAACAAAATACAGTATTGTGTATGATATTCCTTTACAAAATAAACTGAACCATTGCTCATTATCAACATTTGTAGCCAGGGCCTGCCAGGCCTTCACAATCCAATTTTCAGAAAAAGCTTGTTCAGTGACTTCAGTCACTTATTTCACATTAGTGTATAATCGGCAAGTAATAATGGGTTGTGTTTGGGCAGACATGGCCCATTTGCTTACTCTTTTGGGCTAATTTTGAGTTGGCCCAGAATGAAACCATGTCAGAAATCACAATGTTGTTGACAATTGACAAACATGTTGTTTGTTTTGAGTGTAAAAAAAAAAAAAGAAGTTTATTTCGGAAAATACGGATCACTAAAATCGAAGGATTACTGATTTACTGGATATTTAAGGTCCACGGCCACAAAAAATAAAAAGACAAATTTAAAAATTCATAGATCGCTAAAATATAGATCTCTATCCCCATCCCCATTTAGGAATGGGGATGAAATCCCCATTCCATCCTCATTCTCATTTATGAGTGATTGACTATATAATAGAAGAGATCCAATATAGTCAGAGAAGGACTATATAATAATAATAATAATAATAATAATTTGGGGTAATTACCTTGGTGACCATCAATTTATGTCACCACTATCAAAATGACTACCAGATGGGGAATTGGTTTCAAAATGGCTCAAAATGACTACCTGATGGGGATTTGATTTCAAAATGGCTATTTTTGACAAACACTGTTATACTAATGGTTATTCCATCTATTTCAATTTAATTTCATCCAATGAGTGACATTTAAATAAGGGGATGACATTAATTTATTTTAGATGTTTTTTGAAAATCAATTTTTTATTTTGTTTTATTAAAACAAATAATTATATTTGTCTAGTATTGGCGGGGACCAATTCTGGTTGGAGAAGTACCCTCCTTGCATTTCCAGATTGTTAATGGATGACTATCCCAGTAGGTTCAACACCTCTACTTGTTTCTTTCACATCATATTAAATGACAATAGATACAGCTTACACATTTTGGACCCCAGAAGCCACGATCATGGATCAAGATATATATGTACTATAGCTTAGAAAATTCTATATATCTAGGCACACCTTTGTGGACCATAGAACATCAATCACCAAGTTGGTCTTTAAATTCATTGAAAACTCCAAGGCTACTAAAACAAATTGGTCTTTAGTTGTTTTCAATATCAATGACTCAACACTTCTTCATGTATACCAATTTGACGCTCTGTATCGCTCATTTTATCCTTTACATAAACATCAACCACAACTACAATTTTGTTATTAATCATGAGTTCTGCACAAGAGCGTCCTTTCCTCGCACACTAGTATAGGTTCTGACAATATACGATAATCATTCCGTAAAAGAAAGAAATGGATGTAAAATGTACAGGAGCTTGGGGTTCTGTGGCGTGGTTTATGTTTGTAATATCATTCTGGAAAATTAGTGCATATTGTGGAGATCAATCTGCTGTATTTTCGGCTTCTGACCAGTATTCCAGGAGGAAACTAGACGACATAGAAGGTAAGTACATGATCTGATATCTCTTCGACATTTTCGCTTGTACAATTCGGATGAATTAATACTTTTTCTGGCCTGTATGAATTATTATAGCTGCCATAAGCATCGATTGTGGGACACCGGCAGGTTCCAGCTATACCGATGACAGAACAGAGTTGAAATACACTTCGGACGAAGAATATATCAACACTGGAGTGAATAAGAACATATCTTCCAAGTTCATGTCTGAAACTCTTCAGAAATCACTTGAAAGTGTAAGAAGTTTTCCTGAAGGAAAGAGAAACTGTTACACAATGAATCCTAACGAAGGCAAAGACACTGTCTACTTCATACGAGCTTCATTCATGTATGGAGACTTTGATGATCAGGACAGCTTGCCTGAGTTTGATCTGTATGTTGGAGTAAATCAATGGGACACTGTGAAGTTTGACAATGCATCTCATGTTGTGATTAAGGAGATCATACATACTCCGTTAACCAATGAAATCTACGTCTGTCTCCTGAATACTGACAAAGGGACTCCTTTTATATCAACATTAGAGCTAAGACATTTCCATAACAACATCTACACGCCTAAACCTGCTTCTGGAGCCTCTGGAGCATTGGTTCTTTACAGGCGCTTGGATTTTGGTTCAACAACCGATCAAATAATCAGGTAAATCATCATCACTTCACAACATTGATTAGATAACTTGGATATGTATATTGTTAGAGTGTTTAAATACTATTGTTGAACCCTTTCCTATAAGTTTTTAGGTTTGATGGTTACTAATATGTTATAAAGCCTTGGTTAGTTGTCTTTTGAGTCATGGGTTCAAGTTTCCTCATATGCATTTGTTTTTGGTGACATGTGGGGGTGCATGATTAGAGTGTTTAAATACTATTATTCGGTTATTCCTAGAAGCTTAAGCTTTTAGCTCCATATTTTTGAGGTGACTGGCTCGGATATGTGAGGATATGTGTTAGATATGCCAAATGATGTATCTATTGATATTTGGTAAGTTTGGCTTGCAGATTCGGCTTGGATACAGCAATGATATGTTTGGGGGAATATTTTCAATTATTTTAATAAAAATGGGACTCAATTTACTATTTTAAAAAGTATTGGGGTTAATATCGAATTTTTTTTTTTTGAAAATATCTAAATTACAAGGGTTTAAAAAGAGAAAGAAGAAAAGAAGAGGAAGAGAAGAAAGAGAAGGAAAGTGAAAAGGGGAAGAAGAAGAAAAAGAAGGAAATAACTTGTTGCTATTGAATTGTGTTTAGAATACATTTTGATTGAATTATCTTTTCATATTTTATATTTTTTGAATATAAATATATATTATTATAATTGACATCTCTTGTATCTGTAAACAAATTTTTGAAGATTTGTTTTACCTATGTACGTATCGTACCGTTTCATATTTCTGTTTATTGCTTCATTTCAGGTATGGTGATGATAGATATGATCGAATGTGGTTTCCTTACCAGGGTTTCAAATCAATCAATACCTCATCCACTACAGATACCCTGATTGAATCCAACTATAGACTGCCACCAGCAGTCATGACAACTGCTGTCAGGCCAATAAATGTCAATGGGTCATTGGAATTTAGTTTTGACACTAAAGTTCCAACTCTGAAGTTCGATGTATATATGCACTTCGCCGAACTTGAAAAACTGCAAGAGAACCAAAGTAGAGAATTCAACATAGAACTAAACGGTTACCTATGGGAGGAATCTGTTGTTCCTAAGTACCTAGAGTCAACAACGAAACACACCCCACAGCCTGTGACAGGAAGAACCGACCTCAGATTTAGGCTTTACAGAACATTGAAATCTACGCTTCCTCCTATTCTAAATGCAATGGAAATTTATATTGTTAAAGATTTCTTTCAAAACTCAACAGACCAAGAAGAAGGTATGTTCTTGTTGATGTTTTTCTGCTTTTTACTGAAGTTAAGACATTAGTCATTTTTCTTTCTGATTTTCTTTCGACCTATTAGTTACCGCGATCATGGATATCAAGACAAGCTATTCGGTGGTTGAAAACTGGCAAGGAGATCCATGTGCACCAAAACCTTACTCTTGGGATGGCCTGAATTGCAGCTACAACGGTTACCATCCTCCCAAAATCACCTCTCTGTAAGTGATTGTACTTTAACCACATAACGAAGCGATCAAAGTATTTCCCATCTATATTACATATCATATAATGGCAAAGTATAATTCTCTAGTCAAATCGGTCTTAAAAAAATTTCAGGACGGAAGTTACATTATATCGTGGAACCAGTTCCACAAAAATTATGTAACTTCAATCCTGATTTTTTTTTTCTTTTCAGGATTGACCTAATTAGAGAAAGATCCTAAGGACAAAAACTATTTTTTTTTTAACTAATTAATATGGATTGCCTGCAGGAATTTATCGTCGAGAGGACTGACAGGCAGGATATCGCCGGCATTATCCAATCTGAAGTCATTACAGTACCTGTAAGCATAAGAAATTTTAATTCTCAGAAAAGTTGAGTTATGTGGAACATTTCTCCTAATCTGGACATTTTTTTTTTTCTCTTTAAGGGATTTATCTCACAACAGCTTGACAGGGACAATACCTGAAATTCTGTCACAGCTTTCAAACTTGAGTATTCTGTAAGTTAGTTACTTCGCTTTAATATATACCGCAACTCTACATTCATAATTTCAGGGAAAATTAGATAGATCATCTAATTCGTCATGTATTTTTTCAGGAATTTGGAAGGGAACAAACTCTCTGGGTCGATTCCAGCAGCTCTAAAGGCACGACAACAGAATTTATCGCTTGATTTGAGGTTCTCGATTTATCCAAAATCAGAAGCTTTAACAAAACCAATTTCTTTTCTGAGTTCTCTTACTTCAACTATTTCCCCCTAATTAATAGCAACTAATCTAATGATACAGAGTTGAAGGAAATCCGGATCTTTGTTTGTTGGATCCATGCAAAAAGAAAAAAAGAAGCATTGTGATACCAGTGGTTGCAGCTGTTGTTACCCCACTAGTCATTCTTCTTGCATTGCTTGCTGTTTGGATCTATAGAAGAAAAAAAGGTACAGATACTAACTTGTAGTCCAAGAAATGTTTCAGGATTCATGAATTTCACTTGGTACACAAAATGATGACTATTTGATGCACATTAAATTTATAGGTGCAAATCTGGATGTAAAATCTCAAGAAGAAAAGGAAGGGGATTTGAAATCAGACAATAGACCATTCACATACGCTGAGATAGTGAATATGACCGATAATTTCAACAAAGTGCTCGGAAAAGGAGGGGTTGGAACAGTTTACCATGGCAATCTGTTTGACGGTAGACAAGTTGCAGTCAAAATGATCTCTCTATCATCAGCAAAAGCGACTAAGCAATTTCGAACCGAGGTAAAATGCTCTGTTTAGGAAAAAAAAAAAAACAATAAAAATATAATTACATGAACCACAAAAATGAATGCAAAAGAAATGATTAATATGATCAAATCATTGACATAGAGACTCATCCAATAGCACCTACAATTATAAATACTTGCATATCACAACCATGATTTCATCAATCACTAGAACTCAATTTGTTACAATCAATCTCCAATAATGTCATAGACAGTGAATTCCTTACCAAAAATGTGCAACACAATTAACCATGATAACACACAACACAACAATTTCTACCTTTTTAATTAGGCAATTGCGACAAATATTTACGTGTCACCTGGATATGCAGGCTCAGCTCTTGATGCGAGTTCATCATAGAAATTTAGTTTCCTTCATCGGATATTGCAATGATGGCACAAACTTGGGTATCATCTATGAGTACATGGCAGGTGGAAACTTACAGCAGTATTTACAAGGTATTGGCCATGTTAACTTGCAAATTCTTGTGTTATTTTTAGAGGGTCCTTCTTTCCCGTGGATGATCCAGATACAGATTCAATTTCTTAAATATCTTCGAAAGATTTGTTTTACAAAACATTTCGAAACAGGATAACAACTTTGTTGTATCTTTTTCCTTCAGATAAAAGCAAAGAAGCTATGAGTTGGAAAGAGAGACTTCGTATTGCAGTTGATGCAGCACAAGGTCTATCAACAGAATAATAAATTAATGATACAAAAGTTCTCATTTAATTACTTCCAAGCCAAGCTAACATTTGCTGGGATCAAATGTGCAGGGCTAGAGTATTTGCATTGTGGTTGCAAGCCACCAATAATTCACAGAGATGTGAAGACTGCCAACATTTTGTTGGACGAGAATATGCAGGCCAAGATTGCAGATTTCGGGTTATCAATATATGTCTTACATGAAAATGCAAGTCACGTATCAACTTCGATTGCTGGCACTGTGGGATACCTTGATCCAGAGTAAGTAATTGAATTCTTCCAAAACCATATGTCCTGTACAACAATTTTGCATTTGGTTAGAAGAAAATGAATTTGCAATCTTGGTCTATGCAGGTATTATACGTCAAGCAGGCTGACAGAGAAAAGTGATGTCTATAGCTTCGGAATTGTTCTTCTGGAGCTAATTACAGGCCAGCGTGCTGTGATTAAAGGCCACGAGAACACTCATATAGTTCGATGGATTCGTCCCTTTCTTGAAAGAGGGGATATAAGAAGCATCATTGATCCGAGACTCGGAGTAAATTTTGACACTAATTCTATCTGGAAAGCTGTAGAGACTGCAATGGTATGTGTTCCTGATATTCCCTTCAAGAGGCCAACTATGAGTCATGTGGTGATAGAATTGAAAGAGTGTTTGGAGATGGAAATCGCTCGTGATCAACAAACTCAGAGGATGGATAGCTTAATGTCTAAATCTATAGATTCAATCGATATGAGTCCTGTGGATCTTGAAACTGAAAAGGTTCCTCAACCTAGATAGAATAGAAAGATTAGATCATAGTTAAATCTTTCATCATATATATATATATATATATATGCAAACTCTTCAGAAGCATATTAGTTCATATCAATACTGACAATATGTTAGGCACTTAAATCTTCTGCCTTGTTTGTAAAAATTTAATAATGGTACTTAAAATTCTAGCCTCTCCATGTTATTAGCAATATAAGTAGATGGAAAATTCTGAAATATGTATCCCCTGGAAATCAGATTGTATGGTGGTGCATATCATGCAAATTCTGAAATATGGGTTTAGTATATATATGTGTGTGTGAACACAATCTACAAATTAGACTCGCTAGGTGAAGAAGTAATCCCATTAACAAGAAAAGAAAAAGAAACTTCTGAACTTGAGTAGAAGTTTCCAAGATAGATTGTTGCACAACATATTTCATTTTACTTTGCAGATTTAGTTACGATAGAAGTAGGGGAGCATCTTGGTGCTGCTAGCGAGGTGCACCTTGTACCCCCATCACAATCGTGATCATATTATCTACCCCATCACGATCGTGCCACGTAACATATGATCACAATAGTGCATGGAGGATTCTTTAACAAACAAGCCCCATGGGCAAATTACAGCCAACCTCATTGAGGTTAATTTGCTTTGCTCTTCGATAACTAGAAAAAAGGATTTTCATTAATTAACAATGATTTCCTTTATCATTAGTTAAACTTAACGGGTAGAGGGGTATTTTCGTCTTTTTAACATTAAAAAAATATTTTATTTAAAAATTCAATAAAAAATAAGATCTCCTTAAACAGTGGAGATCTGAAAAAAAGGGGTGAAGATTTGGCCAACAGGTCGCTGCCGAATCTCCATTGACCGACTTCTGAAAAAAAAAAATGAATCATGAATAAGTTTTCGATTTTTGTATTACTTGAATAAGGACTCCTTATCTTGGATCCATGGATGGTTTTCAACTAAGTGGTTGTAATAATTAATGTTCAGGCGATGTCTTATGTGTCACAATGTCACTTTTTGCTTCAAAATTTTAGATTACTTATTTTATTTAATTTTTCCCATTTTTCTTGTGAAACCAAATTGACTCCATTCATTCTACTCTTTGGTAGATCTCACCAATCACAATGCATAGTTAATTATTCTAGGTGGGATTGTGGTCCACCAAATGGATAGAATCTATTAAAAGGGTGGAACTAAAACTCTTGAAAGTCATCAGCCCATCAAAGAAAGATACATTAAATGGACCGTTGGATTTCATCAGCCCATCAAAGAAAGATACATTAAATGGACCGACGTCTCCAACGAAACTTTAGTCTTGTAATTTTTATTTATGATTGTGTTGATCAGAGAAGGTCTGTATAATAATAATAATAATAATAATTCTTTGATTAGGTCAATGCTGAAAATTTCAGAATCGAAGTTACGAAACTAAACATCTAATTCCGTAATGTTGTCGATAAATAATTTCGGTCTTGAAATTGTTTTTAAGAATGATTTGATTAGAGAATGACCCCCTGTGCATATCAAATATTTTCTTGACTTTTATTTGGGGCAGCTGCCCGTAAAAGATCTCAAAAAGTAGTTTATTGGACAATGACCTTCAATATCTTTTATATGTCCAGATTCACAACATTTGCCTACATTTTCAATCTCTGTATTGACTTCAAACTCACCGTGACCCACCACACCAAAAGCTGCCCAGTTTCTTGGGTGCACTTGCCTTTGTATGGTCCAAAAAAATCCCTTTCTATCACTTCAGTAGCACATTTGAGACCGGTCAATTGACATTTTCAGAACCAATTTATCAAGTTGATAAAAATATCTCCATTAATGTTCCACACCTATATTTGTTTCCCACATCACATTAAATGACAATAGATACAGCTTACACATTTAGGACCCCAGAAGCCATGATCATGGATCAAGATATACACTATAGCTTTGAAAATTCTATGTATCTAGGCACACCTTTGTGGACTATAGAACATCAACCACCAATGGCCTTAAATTCATAATAAAGAAAGAAACGAAAACTTCAAGGTCTTTAGTTGTTTTCAATATCAATGACTCAAAACTTCTTCATGTATACCAATTCGACGCTCTGAATAGATATCGCCGGTTTTAACCTTTACATAAACATTAATCACAACTACAATTTTGTTATAAGTCATGAGTTTCGCACAAATGCGTCCTTTCCTCGCGCACTAGTACAGGTTCTGACAACATACGATAATCATTCCGTGAAAGAAAGAAATGGGTGTAAAAAGTACAGGAGCTTGGCGTTCTGTGGCATGGTTTATGCTTGTAATATCATTCTGGAAAGTTAGTGCATATTGTGGAGATCAATCTGCTGTATTTTCGGCTTCTGACCAGCATTGCAGGAGGAAACTAGACGACATAGAAGGTAAGTACATGATCTGATATCTCTTCGACATTTTCGCTTGTACAATTCGGATGAATTAATACTTTTTCTGGCCTGTATGAATTATTATAGCTGCCATAAGCATTGATTGTGGGGAACCGGCAGGTTCCCGCTATACCGATGACAGAACAGAGTTGAAATACACTTCGGACGAAGAATATATAAAGACTGGAGTGAATAAGAACATAGCTTCCAAGTTCATGTCTGAAACTCTTCAGAAATCACTTGAAAGTGTAAGAAGTTTTCCTGAAGGAAAGAGAAACTGTTACACAATGAATCCTAACGAAGGCAAAGGCACAGTCTACTTCATACGAGCTTCGTTCATGTATGGAGACTTTGATGATCAGGACAACTTGCCTGAGTTTGATCTGTATGTTGGAGTAAATCAATGGGACACTGTGAAGTTTGACAATGCATCTCATGTTGTGATTAAGGAGATCATACATACTCCGTTAACCAATGAAATCTATGTCTGTCTCCTGAATACTGGCAATGGGACTCCTTTTATATCAACATTAGAGCTAAGACATTTCCATAAAAACATCTACACGCCTAAACCTGCTTCTGGAGCCTCTGGAGCATTGGTTCTTTACAGGCGCTTGGATTTTGGTTCAACAACCGATCAAATAATCAGGTAAATCATCATCACTTCACAACATTGATTGGATAATTTGGATATGTATATTGTTAGAGTGCTTAAATACTATTATTGAACCCTTTCCTATAAGTTCTTAGGTTTGATGGTTACTAACATTCTATAAAGCCTTGGTTAGTTGTCCTTTGAGTTATGGGTTCTCATATGCATTTGTTTCTGGTGACATGTTGGGGTGGTTAGAGACTTAGAGTTCTTAAATACTATTGTTCGATTTTTCCTATAAACTTAAGCTTTGAACTCCATATTTTTGAGGTAACTGACTCGGATACCTGTTGGACACGTGAGGACACATGTCAATATGCCAAATGACGTATATGTTGATTCTGTTGATTTTTGGCAAGTTCGACTTGCAGATTCGGCTTGGATACAGCAATGATACGTTTGGGGGCAATTTTTCAATTATTTTAATAAAAATGGGACTCAATTTACAATTTACAAGTTTGTGGAGATTTGTCGTTCCCGAGTATTCATATTTCTGTTTGTTGCTTCATTTCAGGTATAGTGATGATAGATATGATCGAATGTGGTTTCCTTACCATGGTTTCGAATCAATCAATACCCCATCCACTATAGACGCCCTGGTTGAATCCGACTATAGACTGCCATCAGCAGTCATGAGAACTGCTGTAAGGCCAATGAATGTGAATGGATCATTGGAAATACATTTTGACACTAAAGATCCAATTCTGAAGTTCTATGTATATATGCACTTCGCTGAACTTGAAACCCTGCAAGAGAACCAAAGTAGAGAATTCAACATAGAACTAAACGGTAACCTGTGGGAGGAATCTGTTGTTCCTAAGTTCTTAGAGTCAACAACTAAACCCACCTCGCAGCCTGTGACAGGAAGCAACGTCCTGAGCTTTAGGCTTTACAGAACATCGGATTCTACTCTTCCTCCTATTCTAAATGCAATGGAAATTTATACTGTCAAAGATTTCTTTCAAGAATCAACAGACCAAGAAGATGGTATGTCTTGCTGATACTTTTCTGCTTTTTATTGAAGTTAAGACATTAGTCATTTTTCTTTCTGATTTTCTTTCGACCTATTAGTTACCGCGATCATGGAAATCAAGAAGAGCTATTCGGTGGGTGAAAACTGGCAAGGAGATCCATGTGCACCAATTTACTCTTGGGATGGCCTGAATTGCAGCTACAGTGGTTACCATCCACCCAAAATCATCTCCCTGTAAGTGATTGTACTTTAACCACATAATGAAGCAATCAAAGTATTTCCTATCTATATTACATATCATACAATGGCAAAGTAGAATTCTCTAGTTAGGTCGGTCTTAAAAAACAATTTCAGGACGGAAGTTACATAATGTTGTGGAACCGGTTTCACAAAAATTATCTAACTTCAATCCTGATTTTTTTTTCAGGATTGACTTCACTAGAGAAAGACGTACCCTAATGACAGCAACTATTTTTTAACTAAATAAAATGGATTGCCTGCAGGAATTTATCGTCGAGAGGACTGACAGGCAGGATATTGCTGGCACTATCCAATCTGAAGTCATTACAGTCCCTGTAAGCATATGAAAATTTAATTCTCAGAAAATTTGAGTTATGTGGAACATTTCTCCTAATCTGGACAATCTTTTCTCTCTTTAAGGGATTTATCACACAACAGCTTGACAGGGACAATACCTGAAACTCTGTCACAGCTTTCAAACTTGAGTATTCTGTAAGTTACTTACTTATCTTTAATACCACAACTCTACACTCATAATTTCAGGGAAAATGAGATAGATCATCAAATTCATCATGTATTTTTTCAGGAATTTGGAAGGAAACAAACTTTCTGGGTCGATTCCTGCAGCTCTAAAGGCAAGGCATCAGAATTCATCGCTCGATTTGAGGTTCTCAATTTATCCCAACTCAGAAGTTTCAACAAAACCAATTTATTTTCTGAATGCTCAAACTTCAACTATTTTCCCATCATTAATACCAACTAATCTAATGATACAGAGTTGATGGAAATCCGGATCTTTGTTTGTTGGATCCATGCAAAAAGAAGAACAGAAGCATTGTGATACCAGTGGTTGCAGCTGTTGTTACCCCACTAGTCATTCTTCTTGCATTGCTTGCTGTTTGGATCTATAGAAGAAAAAAAGGTACAGATATTAACTTGTAGTCCAAGAAATTGTTCAGGATTCAGGAATTTCACTTGGTACACAAAATGATGACTATTTGATGCACTTTAAATTTATAGGTGCAAAGCTAGCTGTAAAATATCAAGAAGAAAATGAAGGGGATTTGAAATCAGACAATAGACCGTTCACATACACTGAGATAGTGAATATGACTGATAATTTCCACAAAGTGCTCGGAAAAGGAGCGGTTGGAACAGTTTACCATGGCAATCTGATGGACGGTAGACAAGTCGCAGTCAAAATGCTCTCTCTGACATCAGCTCAAGGGACTAAGCAATTTCGAACTGAGGTAAAATGCTCTGTTTAGAAGAAAAAAAAAAAACAATAAAAATATAATTACATGAACCTCCAAGAATATATGTAAAAGATATGATTAATGTGGCCAAATCATAGACACAGAGACTCATCCAATAGCACCTAAATATACTTGCATATCACAACCATGATTTCATCAATCACTAGAACTCAATTTGTTTCATTCAATATGAATTAGGCGATTGCAACACAACCATTTCTACATTTTGAATTAGGCGATTGCGACAAATATTTACATGTCATCTCGATATGCAGGCTCAACTCTTGATGCGAGTTCATCATAGAAATTTAGCTTCCTTCATCGGATATTGCAATGATGGCACAAACCTGGGGATCATCTATGAGTACATGGCAGGTGGAAACTTAGAGCAGTATTTACAAGGTATCGGCCATGTTAACTTGTAAATTCTTGCGTTATTTTTAGAGGGTCCTTCTTTCCTGTGGATGATCCTGATACATATTCAATTTCTTAAATATCTTCGAAATACTTGTTTTACAAAACATTTCGAAACAGGATAACAACTTTGTTGTATCTTTTTCCTTCAGATAAAAGCAAAGAAGCTATGAGTTGGAAAGAGAGGATTCATATCGCAGTTGATGCAGCACAAGGTCTATCAACAGAATAACAAATTAATGATATAAAAGTTCTCATTTTAAATACTTCCAAGCAAAGCTAACATTTGCTGGGATCAAATGTGCAGGGCTAGAGTATTTGCATTGTGGTTGCAAGCCACCAATAATTCACAGAGATGTGAAGACTGCCAACATTTTGTTGGACGACAAAATGCAGGCCAAGATTGCGGATTTCGGGTTATCATTATATGTCTTACATGAAAATGAAAGTCATGTATCAACTGCGGTTGCTGGCACTGTGGGATACCTTGATCCAGAGTAAGTAATTGAATTCTTCCAAAACCATATGTCCTGTACAACAATTTTGCATTTGGTTAGAAGAAAATGAAGTTGCAATCTTGGTCTATGCAGGTATTATACATCAAATAGATTGACAGAGAAAAGTGATGTCTATAGCTTCGGAATTGTTCTTCTGGAGCTAATTACAGGCCGGCGTGCTGTGATTAAAGGCCGTGAGAACACTCATATAGTTAAGTGGGTCTGTCCCTTTCTTGAAAGAGGGGATATAAGAAGCATCATTGATCCAAGACTCGGAGTAAACTTTGACACTAATTCTATCTGGAAAGCTGTAGAGACTGCAATGGTATGTGTTCCTAATATTTCCATCAAAAGGCCAACTATGAGTCATGTGGTGACAGAATTGAAAGAGTGTTTGGAGATGGAAATCGCTCATGATCAACAAACTTGGAGGACAGAGAGCTTAATGTCGAAGTCTGTAAATTCAATCGATATGAGTCCATTGGATCTTGAAACCGAAATGGGTCCTCAACCTAGATAGAATAGAAAGATCATATCATAGTTAAATCTCTCATCATATATATATATGCAACTATTTAGAAGCTTATTAATTAGTTCATATCAATACTGACTATATGTTAGGCACTCGAATCCTCTGTCTTGTTTTTGTAAAAAATTGATTGTATGTTTTCCAAGAGATGGTACATTAAATTCTAGCCTCTCCATGTTAATTATTAGCAAATTCTGAAAATTCTGAAAATTCTAGCCTCCCCTGGAGATCTGGATGTATGGTGGAGCATATTATGCAAGTTTCTGGTGTATTCTATAACAAAGAAAACCAAGTTTAGCATGTATATATATCTGAACACAATCTACAAATTAGACTCTTTCGGTGAAGAAGTAACCCCATTAACAAGAAAAGAAAAAGAAGAAACTTCTGAACTTGATTATGTAGAAGTTTCCAAGATAGAGATTGGTGCACAACATATTTCATTTTACTTGGCAGATTTATTTAGAATTGGAGTAGGGAAATATCTTGGATGCAGGATGCACCATGTATATTGTAATATCCCAATCCAAGAAGTTGACCTAAGCCCAAGTCCAAGCCTAAAAGCTGATCAGGCCCAAACCAATTTGGTTCAACACAATTAGCATTAAAAAAGGAAAAAAGAAATGAGACAGGTGGCTAGTGCACGTGTGTGGTGTCTGTGCATGATGAAGGTTGTAGAAATTGCTTTTGAGGTGGTAAAAGAATAGGGTGCCGATATTGATACCCATAAATATGATAAGTATACCTATATTTTAATAAAAAATTTAATTACAAAAATATCCCAATATGAATTTACCAATAATGACAAATTAGTTTAATTAAAAATAAACACAATACTATGTACACCAATTAATTACACTCATATTTTCAACTATATCACTTTATTAAAATAAAAATAAAAAACTAAACTCAAATTAAACCCTAATTCTATTTCAAGTATCAAAATCTCCCAGTATCAAAATCCGCGTATGGAATAATGAAGAGTGAAGGGTGAGGACCACTGCACACATCATATTGCTCAATCAACTAAATTTCTCTTGGGCATTTTGTCAAACAATTCCCTGGCAGTGTTTTAGTCTCCACATTTCGCATACATGTTGAAAAAGCAGTAGCAAGAACCAAATTGGGGTTACAACTTGACACAAATGGATTATAACTGAGTTGGTGAACAGGACTATGAACCAATTTCCCAGTACCCAAATCTCTACTTCTAGCACACGCGACAAGAACATGAACGGATGCACCAATGTAATCTCATTAAGCTTTACATTCAAACTCTACATGTCCTTGAACACTTACATGAAAAATAAATTGTGAATATAGAATTAAACGGCCATGATGTGATGGTATATATGTGGGCATTGAATAGGGTAGTGACATTGGGTGTCTTAATAACCTAAAAGGGTTTATAAACAAATTGTATTAAAATGAAAACATTCATTTAAATAAGGGTACTATCGGCATTAAGATGGGTGTATATAGTAATGTTTTAATTTTAAATTTTAGACATGGGTGTACTTATAAATATGGGTGTTCTTATCATATTTATGGGTGTCAATATCCGTACCCAAAAGAATAATGATAACGAAAAAAAGAAATAGAACTCTTTTGTTTATGCTTAGGCTAGGCAGCCTGGGTAGCTTTGCTACTTACTTGCCCGACTCTGCCTGTAGTGATTCTCCTAGCCCAAGGATGTGACAGTTTATATTCCATATATTAGACTAAAACAGATCGGATGGGTCTAGGTCGATAAATCTAGCCGTCTCCCTTGGGAATTGAAGGTTCGAGCTCTGTAAAAGCAGCATACTTCAGTTCTTCCTCTGTAGTTGTGGTGGGAGACTTTGCGATAGCTCGCTGTTCGTCTCAAACGGAGAACTTTCTGTGGGCGGTGCATCTTAGTGCTTAGTGGGCGGCTGTATCAACAATTTCTCCGAGAGAAGGGAGATTTTCGTGATAACAAAAACAGAATTAGAGAAAGAAATAAAGAGAATGAAAGAAAAAAAGAAAGAGGAGAAGCTGATCAGGCTAGGGAGAGAAATAGAATCGAGAGATGGGGGAAGAGAAATAAGAAGAGGGATGAGGATGATTAGAGAGAAATGAGGAGGCATCAATCACTATTTATTTATTTTTTTAAATTATTTATTTATTCAATGAATCATATCTTTTATTTAATTTTTTTATTTTATTAAAGTTTATAAAATTTTTGGTTAATAGGTAAAAAATAAGAAAGTATAAAATAATATAACTATGGACATTTTAGGTATTTTTAAAGTCAAATTTAATATTTGGGAGTGTTAGAGTACGTTGGGAGAGCTTCTCAAATAGATCTTTTTACAGTAGATCTTTTAGATGTAGAGCTTTTAAATAAAAATCGTTGATCGTTTGGTTGTCAATTAAAAAAGAGTTTTTTTAATGATAGAATTATCAAAATACTCTAGCACATATTAAATTATGGGGATATATTAGAGATTTTAGTGTTATTTAAAAAACTCCAAAAGATCTACTTGGAAAAGCTTTAAATTTGAGTTTCTCTAAGTAGACGTAAAACAGTTTTTTTAATTATCTAAAAGCTCTACTGAGTGACAACCAAACGATAAAAAAAATAAATTGAAAAGAGCTATTTTTAATTAAAAAAGCTCTTTTAGCCAATAGACAAGCTTTCTCAAACGGACACTTAATGTACAATATCAAAACTTTTCCAACTAAGTGTACATTGTCCAATTAAACTTCAGGGGGTGCAGTGTAATTTGCCCTTTTTATTTTCAAAAACAATTTTATAAAATTTGCAACTTTTATAAAGTTGCTTTTTTGTTTTTAAAAACAGAAAATGTTTTTTAAACTTCTCGTTCTGCCTCGAAAGAAAAATTTGATTAGTATTAGGGATGGGCGTGGGGGCCCAATGGGGTGGGGGAGGGTACCCCCATTCCTCAAACCTCCCCCCACCACCTCCCCCCATTGCAGAGATTGAGAAGCTTGAAGATGGGAAGCAGAGGGAGCTGAGTATTTATCTCAATGGTGAACGCTATCTCACAGAATCTGTGAAGCTTGACTACCTAACGACAACGGTCAGAGCTCAAAATGATCCTCCAATCATTGACGACCGACTTAACTTCTCTATTTATTCGGTGAATGACATTCCGCCAATTCTTAATGCTGTCGAAGTTTATGTGCTTCTAGAGCTCCCGTTTTCACCAACAAACCTTGATGATGGTATTCCCTGTCTCTCTTCTGTAACTTTTAGTGTTAGCTCTCTCTTCTACAGATTGGTAATGATCCTTGTCATGTATGAAGAAGTAAGAAGCGTGTAACTTGTATGCCGGTCTTGGTAGAATTGTTAAATTTTGTTAGAATTATAATTAGCTCTCTCTTAACTAGTTTCTACAGATCAGTAATGATCCTTGTCATATATGAAAGTAAGAAGCATGTAACTTGTAAGTCAGTCTTGGTAGAATTGTTAATTTTGTTAGCTGATTATGGTAAGTTGGTATTAGGGGAAATGTCACCTTTTAGGCAGAAAAGGTATTAGTCAGAAAAGTCGCTAATTTTTTATTTTTAAGAAAATATAATAAAAAAGCCTTTACATTTCTAAACAGATTGATCTTTATAAAGATCAAGATGAATAGAAAGAAAGATTGATCTTTATAAAGAGCCACCGTAGAGAAAGTTAGCAGTCCACTTTGAATAGCATCTCTGCTACATATTGATAAATCACAAGTTCTGCTGATGTTTGAATTTTTGTTGACATAAAAATGATTCTGTCAAAGATAGCTTGACCCCATCTTCACCAAGCTATCCGCAAAAGAGTTATAAATTCTCGAGTCAAAGATAACCTTTATATCCCCAGCCTTCGTTAAGATACTCCGAATATCATGCAGTCTTAACGTCCTCAAAGTTCCCAATACCACATTTTTTAGCGCAACCGCCAAATTTGAAGACCCTGTAAGTAGTTGTCTTTTGAGTTTGATATTGCAATTATAATATGAGTAAGAACTGAATTATATATTGAATTGCAGTGACTCAACTGGGAACAAACTCACCGGTTCAGTTCCTGATGCTCTAATACAGAAATCCAATGATGGGACATTGCTGTTGAGGTATCTAATCTTCAAAATCCCCTTGCTTCAGTATATAATTGACTTGAAAATCTAGTTTATCTGCTCTTCAAGCAATTGTATTTGACTTGTTTTTCTTTTCGTGTGCATAACATGGCAATCTATCCAAGAATGGAAGAAAACCCAGGTCTTTGCCTGTCAGTTTCATGCCATGAACAAAAGTATCATTTACAAAACTGTTTCATATAATAATTTGCTTATGTATAAAAAGGTTTACTTCAATCAAATCTTTGTTGCTATAAATCTTTGCAAATTATGCAATAAAACCATTAAAAATATCTTTGGAATGCCTCGTGAAGAAATCTGTTTTATATAAAACATTTAATGTTGTAAATCAAATCCTGCTGAATTTCTGATTCTCAAATATCTTGTATAAATATGATAATATTTTCTTTCTCTACTGATCGTAATCAGTATAATATATAATATATAATATATATACATATATAATCTGAAAATCTGCACCAAATTAGTATCCAGGGAAATCTGTCATACGTGTCCCTGATCTCTTTGGGCTCACATGGAGTTGAGAATAAACATCTGGTCATACACGTGCAAATCAACTCTGACTCTGACATACGCATGTGCATAAGCCCCAAAGGCCAACAATCTGAATCTGATACTGGGGACGGGTACACATTTGGTGTTTGGAATCTCTTTCTGAACATACATATAATTCTTTATAAATATTTTTTTTTTCTCAAAACATGCATGAATATTATTTTCTTTTCTTTTCTGAAAATTCTCATAAATAACAGATTTGGAAATCAGCTTGAAAATACTTTTAGTAATTTTTTTTTTATTTTTTTTATTTTTTAAATCTTGCTCAAAATATCTAATTCTCTAATAAATCTATTTCTGAGTTCTAGAAATCTGAACATTTCTTAATACACTTCAATTCACTTGTAATTTTTTTTTTTCTAAATAAATATATAATCTGGAAATCTATTTTCTAAATAAACGAATAAATCATTTATTTCTAATAATTCTCTAAATACTTAATCTAACATATAATTCTAAAATAAATAATTTTTAATAAAGATATCCACTCACAGAGTCACAGTGCTCTGTTCAAATCTGTTATGGGACTGGATTCCTTTTTGGATTCATCTATTTCTGGATCCTCCCTAATAGCATAATACTCAATTTAGAATTTACTAGGAAATCTAATAATTATCGTATTCAAATATCACGAGTACATTATCACTTATCTGTATCCAATATACTGTACATATATATCACTACAGCTGGACCATATTTCATCTTCATCTTCTCACTGTTTCTATCTCTCTCTCACCCGATCTGCCCCTCTTTCTTCATTCTTTTCTCACATATTCTTTTCTTTTTTAGTCTAATTTCTCTTCTCTCAATCTCTCAGTCTCTCAGTCTCTCAGTCTCTCACCTCTCGTCTAACTTCTTCTTTCTTTTCTTTTCTTTTCTATTTTCTTCTTTTCTGTTCTATTCTTCTCTACATCTCTCGGCTACAACGAAACATCTCCCATGGCCTGACTTCTCCCTTCTCTCTTCTCATTCTTTCTTTTATTTTCGGTTCTATTTTGTTGTGATCCTAAAATCTGCTTCTCTCCTCATAATCTCCTTTATTTTCTTTCTTATCATCCTCATCCCTCTTCTTACTTCTCTTTCCTCATCTCTCGATTCTCCTCTTTCTTTCTTTTCTTTCTCCTTATTTCTTTCTCTGATTCTCTTTTTTTTTTTTTTTTTTGTCTTGGCCGAATCTCCTCTGACTTATCTCCCTCTCTCTCTCTCTCAATTTTCTTTTGATTTTATCATTTCCTATTTCCTTACCACCTCACAACCCATCTCTTGCCATTATGCTGCCACCGGTCACCGAATTCGCATATGTCCCAAATCTTGCCACCTTTCTTTCTTTTTTTTTATAAAAATATTTCATCTCAACTTACCAGATACCAGGTACGAAATCGTTGGATACTTGGATTTTATGTGGGGCTTGGGCTGGCTTGGAATTGAATTGGAATTGGGCTTGATTTTTGACTTACGTTTGGGCCGGGGCTTGGACAATTTTTTTGTGGGTTTGATATACACAAATAAACTTTTGGGCTGTTGACTTGGGTTAGATTATGGATTTGAGTAAATTTCCGGGATTGGGGTATTACACCAACTCCGTGGGACCCGGCCCATACTATGGGCTGAGTTTTATCAAAATAAATGGACGCACAGTTTTAGAAACAGGGTAGGGTTAGGGTTTGAGTGTTTGGTATCCTGTCCCGATCCCCTTATTTATTTATTTATTAATAATATTAATAAATAAAAAATTAATATACTTCTCCAATTGTTTCTTGTTAATTATTTTCATAGATTTTATTGAATAGTCAATTATGAATATTTAAATTTTTTTTTGTGTGTTGGTATCGAGTTTATTCAAAATATAAAAATTTATTTTAGGGAAATTATTATTCTCCCTCCTGTAGTTTGCTGTATTCTCTAATCTCCCCCTTCTAGTTTTAAAATTCTCCAATTTCCCTTCTCCTATGCACAAATACAACCAATCTCATTATATAAAAATAGGCATGGGAGCGGGGAAATTGGAGAATTTTGAACCTAGAGGGGGAAACTAGAGAATATGGCAAACTATAGGGGAAGATTGATAATTTCCCTTTATTTTATTAAAAATAACTATTAAATATATAAAAATTGTGTAATGTCCATATATATATATATTGAAAATCAATTTATTAAGACTGAAACGAGCAGCAAGAAACACCAAAAAACAAGAAGGCCAATGCTAAAAACACGAAAACACCCCAAAAGCACGCCTAAAGCAGAGGCACAGAAACAGAACAAAAACACCCACATAACCAGCACACATGCCCAGACCCAGAAACATCAAACATCGCTCCAACACTAAAAATTTAGCCCTCTGGTTTGTACGGAGTTGGAAAAATTTAGCCTATTGTCAAATTTGACCTGGGTCAATGACTCATCACTAAGTCAATTGTCCTCTGCTGATTTTTGGAGTGGAGCAAACAGAGAAGATAAAAAAAAAAGTAAATAAACATCTACGGTTCATCAAAATATTTGTATTTCAAGAAGCTCTTTATGTATGGGAGCCGATATTGACACCCATAAATATAATAAGCACACCCATATTTTAATAAAAATTTTAATTAAAAAAATATCCCAATAAGGACAAATTATTTTAATTAAAAACAAACAAAATACTATTTATACCCATTAGTTACACCTATAACTATATCACTTTATTAAAAAAAAAAAAAAAATGATATGACACGCCTCACCAATGAAATTTCACCATGTCCTTATATTTAAAAAAACCCTATAACAACACTACTACGTCAAACAAAAAATGCAGAAAAAAATTGCCAGCTAACTTCAAATATATGGTTTTTCTGTTCACGCTTTCCTTAATTAACCTAATTGTTTTTCCTTCTATTCATGGCTTTTCTTCTGTGTTCCACTTCCTCTCCCATTGACCACTTTCAATGAGTCAATAACTAACACAGATTATAAAACTGGGTCTCCAAAATATCATAAATCATATTCTTCATTCTCTTTCCATCCTTTCACCAAGAAATTTCCTCTCAATCTCAACTCTTCTTCCTCTTGATACATTAATTTTTTTTTTATTATTTTTTTTATTTTTATAATAAGTAAATTTATGAAACGAAATATAATTAAAAAAAATAAGCCCAGACCTCCATTTGTGGAAGAGACCATGGCATCCTCTAGATCGGCAGAGGAAGCGACAGCTTCCTCTGATCTGATGAACTTGTGAGGTTGGCTGGTTTTAAATATTCATGCGATGGTCTCCCTGACTGAAGAAATAAAGGGATTTAGGAGAAAAGTAAATTTAGTTGTGTAAATTTTTGACCTGTCAATTTTTTTTTTTTTTTTGACATGTCATGAAAATTGTTAGGTTTGTAAAATATAATGATGCGGTGAAATTTAACTGGTAAGGCGTGCCGCATCAGCTCTTACATCAGAGATACCGAAGCTTTTCTCGTTGGCTAAAGCCACTAAGACTTCAATGTTACATTCTTTAAATTATTAGACCTTTTTTTTTTTAGTATTGGGTGTGTTAATAACTTACAAAGGTTTATAAATAAATTATATTAAAATAAAAACATTCATTTAAATAAGGGTACTATTGGTATTAAAATGGGTGTTTATTGTAATGTTTTAATTTTAAATTTTAGACATAGGTATACTTATAAATATGAGTGTGCTTATCATATTTATGAGTGTCAATATCCGTACCCTTTATGTATATCATTTTTTAGAATATTAATGGAGGTTATTAATGAAAAATTAGATAAATGATAACCGATAATCCTAATTAGTAAACGTACCCTAGATTCGAGAAAAATTAGATAAATGATAATCTTCATAGTAACTAAAATTCTTTGATTCAAATCACACCACGCAGCATAGGGGTTTGTCGCATCATAGAAGTTAAAAAATAATAATTATAAATTGCTAAAAACAATATGGGTTGGGCTGTATCAACTTAAATTTATAACTTAATTTTTATGATTTTAGCATCTCAACCATTGGATTAAAGAGCACATAAGCACATTGATGGTTGAGATGTGAAAGTCAAAAAATTAAATCAGAAATTTAAGTTGATATAACTTGACAAAATATATATTTTTTCATCCTACTAATTTTAATTTTTTATGATTTGGCCTATAAAATTTAGAGCATTTGATATCGTTTTTAAAATGGTATTTTTGAAAACTATTTAAAAAAAAAAATGAAAATCATGTTTTAAAAATAATGTTTTAAAAAATGTAATATGTTTGGTACTGTTTTTTAAAAGTAATTTTTTAAAAACAAAAAACAATATAAATGTGTTTGGTGTTTTATTTTAAAATAAATAAAGTAGTTGTTTGTAAGAAAAAGTTGTGGTTTGTTTTAAAAATTGTGAAAAACAATAAAAATTTGTTTTCTACTTTATAGTTATAATTTTTGAAAGTTGTTTTTTATTTTCAAAAACAATTTTATAAAATAGGGAAATTATCATTTTCCTCTTTGAGGTTTAACATATTAGATAAACTGGTCCTTATAGTTTCAATAATAGCCAGTCTCCCTCCTGAAACCAAAAATAATAGCGAATTTGCCCCTTATGTTACCTTTACTGTTAGGAAAGAGCATTGACCGTTAAAAATCAAGGGCATTTTCGTAAACTCATAATTGAGGACATCTTTTGTAATTAATGTTAAAGGTTAAAAATGTAAATTTAAATTTAAATTTAAAAAGAGTAGATGAGTGGGATAGTGGGATACCACTAACCTATACAAAGTGACAAGATTCCATTAAACAAAGAGTCCATTTTTGCTCACCCCCCTTTCAATGGGGGTAAGCATTACCCCCCTCCCATACACATGACATGTGTCTATGGAGGGGTAAAATTGTCTAAAAATTTACTCCTCTATGACACATGTCATCCATTTAAGAGGAGGGTAATGGTTACCTCCTTTGAAGGGGGGTGAGCAAAAGTATTCTCTTAAACAAAACCATGGGCGTGGTCCTAGCTAATACCATTCTTTATGCTTTGCTTTTTTTTTTTTTTTTGAAGAACTTTATACTTTGCTTCATAAAACCAGTTTTCAACCTTCTCCTATCTCTCCTCTCACCACCTCTCTCATCAAAAACCCCAATATCGCTTCAACATCATCAGACCCCATCATCTTCTTTCATCAACTTCTCACTGACCACCACCATCAAACCCCATCATCAACATCTATTCATCTTCAACATCAAACACTACCACCCAAACCCTAGCCATCAAACCCACCACTGCCAAAACCAGAGCTTGACCCGCTGTTGTGTAGCGCCGCAGCCGCACCAGCCTTCCTCCTTTTCTCCTTCCACCGAATTCCGCCACGAACCCTCTTCTCTTCCTCGTCGTTACCACCCCTAGTCGGGATTTCTTTCTCTCTCTTCTCTTTCTGATGTGTGTGTGGATTTGGGTGGATTTGGTTGTTGCAAGAAGAGAAGAAATTGTTTGATGTTTGGGTTTGGGTTGATTTTTTTGGGTTTGGGTTGGAGATGAAGGTTTTTTAATTTTTTTATATTGATGAAGAAATCTAGAATATTTAATATGGAAACATGGGATTGATAATCAGAATATCTGAATTCCGGGGTTGATAATTAGAAAAATTTCATTTTTTTTTCTTGTGATTAGAGTTTTAAGAAACAAAAGATTTTATTATAAAGAGAAAATTTATTTCAGATTCTTGCATATGCTTTTTTGTGTTTTGTTCACGTGATTGTTACACCTTATCAGTTATAATTTGGTATCAATATAATTAAGCATGGAGATTTGGAGTCTGTCTGTGAACTTGGAATGAAAACAGCGGCACAATATTCCAAAAAAATGCAATCATCGGAAGAAAAGCAAAGCAAAAGAAAAGGACAAATGAAAAAATAGTAGGAGAAAAGCAAAGCAAATGTGTAATTCTAATCGAGGGAAGAGGGGGTATATAGCACGTAGTGGTGACCACGGTTTCGGTAAACCGTCGGTTTTATCCGCGGTTTAACCGAAACTGGATGGGCCAAATCGGAATCGAAAATCGGAACCAAAACAGTCGATTTGAAAACTGATGGTTTCGGTTTCGGTTTCGGTTTGGGACTCCTCCAAATAGGCCAAAACTGGCGGTTTAACCGACGGTTTTTTCCGCGGTTTAAACCGTCGGTTTATAAAAAAAAATTATTGAAAAAAAATCCAACCAATCAAATGTTGCCACGTGGCAGCGATTTTAAAAAAAAAAAAACCGAAATCAAATCGGACCAAACCGAACCGAACCGAAATCGGACCAAATCCAAATCGAAATCGAAACCGAAACCGCCTAACCATCGGTTTGAAACCGGTACCAAACCAGTGGTTTCGGTTTCGGTTTCGGGGGTTTCGGTTTCGGTTTCGGGTGGCCACAAAACCGAAACCTCCGGTTTGAAACCGAAACCGAACCGTGGTCATGACTAATAGCATGTCATTTAAGGGTAAAAATGTATTTTCGACGTGGTGATTCAAGGGAAAAATGTATTTTCCTCAGTGTTCAACACCACTCAAGGGCAATGTCGTCTTTAAACTCATTGAAAGTTGTCAGAGTTACCTTTTCTGTTAGAAAAGGTAATGGAAGGGGCAAATGCACTATTATTTTTGGTTTCAGGGGGGAGACCGACTATTATTGAAACTAGAGGGATCAGTTTATCTAATATGTTAATCTTAGGGGGGAAAATGATAATTTCCCTATAAAATAAAGTTGCTTTTCTATTTTTAAAAACAGAAAATGGTTTTTAAACTTCTCGTTCAGCCTCGGAAGAAAATTTTGATTAGTACCTGTACCCATAAGACATAATAAGCATCACATGAAGAAAATTTTGATTAGTACCTGTACCCATAAGGCCCATAGTAAGCATCACATGACTTCGGAAGAAAATTTTGATTTGTACCTGTACCCACAAGCCATAATAAGCATCACATGACTTGACGAGACGTCGTGAATGGAAATGCAATCTTACATTGAATGCATGCACTCAAGAGTCAAGACTTGCTCATAGAAGTGTTAAAAAGTCTTTTTTAGAATTGAAAACAAGTGATAGGACATTTTCACAAGTAGTGAGAGCTAGTTGAAGCACCGGCTGGTTTCAATATTGCTGTCAGCAACCAAGGAAGCTGTGGCTTAATCTGACATTACAAACAAATTCTTGAGTTTGAGAAAGGATTTGATTCAAAAGAGCAAGTGAATTTGTTTTAAAACGACCCACATATATGGATTATGGGGAGAGATCGTTTTTGGCGGTAAAGCTATGGCTGGTCTTAGTTCCTGTAATCATTACTGTTATTAGCAACTCAAAACTAGTTGCAGCATGTGCTGAAGTGTTTGAAGCCGACGCTTTAGGTGAGTACACATTTTACCTTGTAGAATTTGGTAGCAAGTTGATTATTCCTCATACATATTACCTGTTTGAGTTTTCATCCCAGTGAAGTTTTGATCCTGTTATGTTCGTAGGAAAATTTTTCAGTTAGAACTTAGAACAAGTAGAGCATAAGCAAAAAGTGTTGTGATTGCCTAGAAAATAAATTTCTGAAATTAATAAGAAATGGACTACCAACAAACATTTTTGGGCAACATATTTCCCAAGTGCTAAAAAGAGATTTGCTGTGTTGTTCTGCATTTTTCTGGTTACCTGTTTTAGTTTCTCAAGGCCCTTTTGTTTGAGTGCTTAAATACGATTGTTAGACCCATCAAGCTTTTGGGTTTGTTGGTTACATGGAATCAGAGCCTTGTTGTACCATGGAGGTCCTAGGTTCAACTTCCCCACATGATTATATTTGTATTTGTGTGTTTGTGTTTGGGATGGAGCCATGTGGCAAACCTATTGGTCTTGGATAGGGTATTATTGGACCCCTTTCTATCGGTTTAAGCTTTTAATTCTATTGGTTACTAATACCTTTACGGCTCTTAGTCATTAATCAAACCTCTAAGATGCAATATATGTTAAGATATACTGATCTTATGTGATCATATATAAGTTCTGCTCAAAAATATTTGTGGGATATTTTGTCTAGATAATAGTTTCCAAGGTGTTCGAACAAGTGGGTGCAGTTGTTTGCGGCTCCACTATGCAAGACTGTGAAAATGAAAACTAGTTATACATGTTTGCTTTGTCAGGAAACTTATAATAAGATGTAAAATTTTGTCCAACCTCTCTGCTATATGTTGTGAGGTAACAAGGTCATAGTTACTTCTCAATATTATTCATTTAACAATTTAAAATTTAATCTTGTCTACTATAAACATTGTTTCCTAGTTAGTATGTTTAGCTTGATATCCTTTCCTGCCGACTGCAATTTGCAGGTTTCATTAGCATAGACTGTGGGGCGAGTGTGGATTACAATGACACTGAAACTTCTCTACTTTATGTCTCGGACACATGTATGGATACTGGAGAAATTCATGAGATATCCCCTAATGTCGCTTCAACAAATCTTTATCAACAGCAGAGAAAGAATTTGAGGAGCTTTCCTCAAGGAACAAGGAACTGTTACACACTGAAACTGAAACAAGGTGGAAACAATAAATATCTGATCAGAGCTATATTTGAGTATGGGAATTATGACAGCATAAACCAGATCCCAGTATTTGACCTATATATTGGTGTTAATAGATGGGCGACTATAAATGAAATGATAGACGTAATTTTTGAGATTATTCATGTTCCTTCGGAGAAATACTTAGATGTCTGTCTTGTAAACATCGAACGAGGAGAACCTTACATTTCAGTGTTGGAATTACGTCCTCTAGACAACTCCATATATCCAAATCATGAGAATGGAGCACTCTTAGCCATTAAGAGATACGATGTTGGCGGCAACAAAGATCATATCAGGTAATATCAATTCTGGCTATCCAAAAAAGGGTCACTATGATAGTCACATTTTGATTTCATATGAAAAGAATTTTGGACAAGTTCACCAAAATGGATTCATATCATATCGTATTTCATAAAGTTCTTTCTATTAGGTATCCAATTGATTCCTATGATCGCCACTGGTTTCCTCGCAATTTCAATGATTGGAAAGTAACATCCACGGAGTCAACCATATACACCCAAAGTATTGATGAAGGGTATAAACTACCAGCAGAAGTGCTGCAGACAGCTGCCGTAGCCAAGAATGCGAGCATTCCCTTGAGTTTGTACTTTACTTTGCAGAGATTGAGAAGCTTGAAGATGGGAAGCAGAGGGAGATGTGTATTGATCTCAACGGTGAACGCTATCTTACAGAATCTGTGAAGCTTGACTACCTAACGGCAACGGTCAGAGCTCAAAATGATCCTCCAATCCATGGCAACCGACTTCACTTTTCTATTTATTCGGTGAATGACATTCCGCCAATTCTTAATGCTGTCGAAGTTTATGTGCTTCTAGAGCTCCCATTTTCACCAACAAACCTTGATGATGGTATTTCCTGTCTTTCTTCATTTTTTATTCTTAAGAAAACATAATAAAAAGCCTTTACATTTCTAGACATTAGTTTCATAAACATTTACCAATAAAAAGACCAAGATGGATAGAAAGACAGAATTTACCAATCACAAGTTCTGCTGATGTTTGAATTTACATTTCTAGACATTAGTTAACATAAAAATGTTGCCTTTCGTACTTATATATGATTCCTCCAGCTATTGTTTTCTCTCAATTGATTTTATTTGATCATGTAAATTCTTTTTTATCACTGTAAACAACAGTTAATGCTATCAAGGACATCAAGAGAAGGTATAAAGTTACTAGAAACTGGCAAGGTGATCCATGTGTTCCAAGTAGTTTATCATGGGACGGTCTGCAATGCAGCAACGACACTATTCCAAGGATTGAGTGCCCTTCCAAAACATCTTAAGATTTTTTCATGAAAACTTGTATTCGAGTGCCATTTGGAAAGGCAATCCCTGCAACATGGAGGAATTTTACACTTGGTATTAATCACATTTTAAATGTCTTGTGAATTTTGGCTGAATAAACATGACTAACTGACAAAATTTTGGTTTAATTTTCACTTCTTTTGGCCTTTTTTGCCAATCACGGTGATTGCATTCTCTTCTTTGATAAATTTTGAGCAGGAATTTGAGCTCAAGCAAACTGACAGGAGAGATAGAAACTTCACTCTCGAATCTCCAAGCAATAACGCTGTTGTAAGTATAAGTTACGTTGGTCGATGACTCATAGGATTCAGCTACTTTTTCACAGGGCTCAGAAATACCTACAGCCACCTGAGTCTTAAAGATTACAGATTGGCAGATAGGCCATTCAATTACCAAAAGTATTTTTGTTGAGTATTTGACCTTATCACATTATACTTGTTAATAGTTATGCTAGGCCAGATTTGCAGGTCTTGCAATAACTTACCTTCTATCGTTATAGGGATTTATCATATAATAGCTTGAAAGGCCCAATACCACAAGTTTTAGCGCAACTGCCACATTTGAGAACCCTGTAAGTAGTTTTCTTTTGATTTTGATATTGCAATTATAATATCTGAGTAAGAATTGAATGTTATATATATATTGAATTGCAGTAACTTAACTGGGAACAAACTCACCGGCTCAGTTCCTGATGCTCTTATACAGAAATCCAAAGATGGAACATTACTGTTGAGGTATCTAATCTTAAAAATCCACATGCATCGGAATATAATTGACTTGAAAATCTAGCTTATCTGTTCTTCAACCATTGTATTTGACTTGTTTTTCTTTTCCTGTGCATACCATGGCAATTTACCATGTCGCTTTCTATCCAAGACTGGAGGAAAACCCAGGTCTTTGCCTGTCAGTCTCATGCCATGAACAAAAGAAGTTTATAATTCCAATACTTGCATCCACTATAGGGGTCCTGCTCATTCTATTCGCCTTCACTGTTCTGGCTCTTTACATAAGGAAAAGGAAGAGAACATATGGCCAACAAGGCGCTAATATACGAATATATGGCCAACAGAAGCTTGAGACAGCATTTATCAGGTATGGTCTTTGGAAATTTGTGTATCTGTTTCAATCGGACCACATTCATGCAGCTTATTCAATTCCTATCAGGAATTCTACAAAGTCATTACATGATAAATAACTCGGTTTGTCTAATGTGCTCGAGGATCATATGTTTGAGGATCATATATACAAAAGAATGGCCCTACTGAATTTTCCTAAGCAAACCTGATTAAAACAGAGAAGCTGGTATTGTCTTAATTGCAGGGACAGACCCGAATATGCTGAGCTGGATCAACAGACTTCAAATTGCAGTAGATGCAGCCCATGGTTGGAAGCCGATTATTTATCTTAATTGTTTGGTTGTTCTTATTTTGTTACATTATGTTTACTGGTGGCAAATTGGAGTTGCAGGATTGGATTATCTACATAATGGCTGCAAGCCAGCTATCATACACAGAGATTTGAAGCCTTCCAACATCTTACTAACTGAAAATATGGAAGCGAAAATAGCTGATTTCGGGTTGTCTAGAGTCATCAATGAAGAAATTCATTCTCAATCCACAACTCGCCCTGCTGGCACACCTGGATATCTAGGTCCTGAGTAAGTATCGAAACTTCATGAAAATTATACTTAGATATGTTATTGAGAAAATGTTCTAAAAGATGTATGAGATCTACGCTTCATTAACAACTCAAATATCTCCAGCAAAAAGGCAAATGAGAAATAAGTTTACAACATGAGATCTTATTCATACTGAGTGTTGTTAGGGAACCGCTCTGCTAGTCCCAAACATAAATACATAACAAATTTAGATAATAGATATCAAATTCAAATTCAAATATAATTACATGAGACTCGAACATTCACTTCTAATAAAATCTGCTATGATACCATTTAGGGAACCACCAAATCCAAAATTAGCTTAAATGTTTATGAAAACAGCTCTCAATCCATGGCGTAGCCTCCATCAAAGTAAAAATCCGAAAGGCCTCTTGCTTCGGTACTTCCGTATCGAGTTCTCAATGTGGAAATTAATTAAATTTAAATATTACTGAAATAATGAGACTGCTTTGTAAACCCTTGATATTATGTTAACTTAATCTTTTTGATGATTTAATCATTTATGTTTCCTCCTACAGATTTAATGCAGGTGTAGTCTCAAACAAGAAAAGTGATATTTACAGCTTTGGGATTATTCTGTTTGAGCTTATTACTGGTCAACCTGCCATAAAAGAAGGCTTGGGAAGCTCCTACATACACATACTTCAATGGGTTACTCCTGAAATCGAACAAGGCGATATCCAAAACGTTGTTGATCCACGGTTACAAGGTAAATTTAACACCAATGCTTCCTGGAAAATCCTTATTTGTGTGTGAGTGATCAATTATGCAAGTTTAGTTTAATGTATTTCTAATGGTTCTTGGTACATTAAATGTTTATGTTGACAATGATTAGTTTGAATTCAGGGTTTGTTTCCTGGTATATATGATCATTTGTCTGATACTGTGCTTCTTCTGAACAATGGAATTCTGGTTTATTTTTGAATCAAATAAAACTAGGGAAACATGTTTGATAAGAAATCTGAAACAGGGTTTTTTTCTCTGTTATTCAAACATTCTATAGTTCAGTAGAAATTATACTTTTGATTGACTATTAAGAATGAAACTCAGATAAAGTTTCCAAGGAGTCCCAAATGAAAAAAATAAAAATAGATGATATCTTATTTCTAATTTTAGTATAATAAATGTCAACCTGTACTGTGAGTTTGTTGAGCATTTTATTTTTCTGGTTGAATCCAATTTCTCTTTTACTCGATTGTTGTGGATATTTTTGATGCAATAATTTTCCGTTCAATTTAAAATGAAAATTCGTTTGCTGGGATCGGTGATTCTACCAGTTAAATACCGGGAAAAATCTACTCTAAAAGTGCGTAAAAATTAAATTGCAGAAAACTAAACTAATTAAACACAACAAACACACAAGGCATGGATATATGGAAGAAGGCACCAAGTATACCTTTTATATCTCAGCTTTCTTTTATATTTAATTCTTCTTCTTCTTCTTCTATACTTCTCTAACTGATCTCTCGGCTGCAACCATATATCAATCGTTTATTCTTCTTCTTCTATACTCTTTTCTGTTTCTGGGTCTTGACCGAGTATCTCCTCTAGCTCTCTCTCACATCTCTCTCTCTTTATTTCTCTTCTTCTTCTCCACCGCCTGTCTTCACTTTCTTTTTCTTCTTCTTCTTTCATTCTCTGGTTTCTATTTTTGTTGTGTTCACGAATTCCCTTCTCTCCTCATTTCTATTTCTATTTTTTTTTATTCTTCTTCTTATCAACCCACCTCTTGCTGCCACCAATCACATGCACCCACAATCACACCACTTTCCACTTCCATTCTTCATGCCTCGCCACTTGTCCCAACTTGCCGCCTTTCTTTATTTATTTATTTTTTAATAAAAATATCATCTCAAACTTACCAGATACCAGGTACCAAATCTTTGGATACTTGGATTTTATGTCGGGCTTGGGCTTGCTTGGAATTGAATTGCAATTGGACTTGGTTAGGCTTGATAAATGCAAATGGATTATTGGCTTGGTTGGGCTTGGATCAATTTTGTGGGATTGAGGTATAACACAACTTGAGTCATGCGGTGACAAAATTGAAAGAGTGTTTGGAGATGGAATCGCTCGTGATCAACAAACGTAGAGGACAAAGAGCTTAATGTCAAAGTTTATAAATTCAATCGATATGAGTCTTGTGGATCTTGAAACCGAAAAAGGTCATCAACCTAGATAGATCGAATAGAAAGAACAGATCATAGTTAAATCTCTCATCATATGTATACGCAACTATTTACTATTTAGAAGCATATTAGGTCCAATCAAATTATCAATATCGACTATATGTTAGGGCCGTTAGGCACTTGAATCTTTTGTCTAGTTTGTAAAAATTTGATTGTATATGTTTTCCAAGAAATGGTACATAAAATTATAGCCTCTCCGTGTTATTAAATAGCAATATTGTAGATGGAAAATTCTGAAATATGTATTCCCTGGATATTAATATGGTTGTAAGGTGGATAGCAGTAGGGAAACATCTCGGTTGCAGCGAGATACTCCATGTATCCCCCATTACGATTGAGCCACATAACATTTGATCGCAATGATGCATGGTAGATTATCTAGCAGTAGATACTTAACACTCGGCTAATTGACAAGTATATAAACCCCATGAAAATGAAATGACTGCCCTACAAGTATGCAATAATTCAAAGCAACGACTTTAGTTGACTTCAGCCATATTGAGCCGGTCTAAGTCATTTTTGCTCGCCGTTAAGTAGACGTTGTCTGCTTCACTTCAACACGGTTAGTTGTTTGCGTCCTTCACTCAAGCCTCAAAGCATGTCTACCTAGTCTAGGGAGACCAAAATTTATACAAATCTTTGAATCTCACCGGCCAGTGATGTAGAACCAAAAGTTAGTCAATCTGTTGACTGCTTCTATTCAAGCTGGTTGGTACGAAGTTGGAAAAATTTAGCCTAATGCCTGCACTCTGGGTCGCGATTAAGAATTATCATTGTCGCCAGCTGGCAAATGCATGAATGAAGCTTGAATCAATTTTTCTATAACGTGTAGTGGGGGCTCGGGTGGAGTCGAAGTCACGACTTGACCGACTCAACTCAACTACTCAAGTCAATTGTCCAGTGCTAATTTTTGGAGCAAAAAGAGAAGAAAAAGAAAGAAAAAAAAGTAATGGGTTAATTGAATAAACACCCCCAATTTTAGGTCTATTTTCAAACATTTTGATATTAATTTCCAAAACTTATACAAACATCCTCTACCATTAGTTTACTTGTATCCAAACTAATAGTTAACTAGCTTTTTTCAGAAAAAATATCTAAATTGCCCTTAGTTATTCAGTTTAACTAATATTTTATTACTTTCAATTAATCTAATTACCTTAAAGGTTTATTTAAAAATAAATTTAAAACAAATGGTGGAGGAAATTTACACCATCAATCATCGGTGGAAACCTCTTAACCATTGATTAGACGGGGCCCTTCCGATCAATGGAGGTCTGCTATACTAGAGTGGACCACCTACCATAGAGGAGCGACTGCTCCTCCATGTGCAGATTTGTTCATGGAGGAGTAGATCTTCTCGTGAAGGAGGAAATCACTCCTCCATTGGGAAAGCAATCCGCTCCATATCCATTACAAATAAAACAATTTTTTTGTTTATTGTTTTCTAAATTTAACTTAGGGTTCAGGGGTAGTTTCGTCTTTTTGACGGTGTGACATGGTCAACGGTTACTTATGATGGCTGTTGACTAACAGCAAGGGAGGTGGGTGTCAATTTTCCAATGAAGTTGTTTCTGTGTGTAAAAAGGCAAACATATTAAATTTAAGTTTTTATGATTTGGTCCCCGAAATCTAAGAGGCTGTCCGGTACTGTTTTGTGAGTGTGTTTTTGTTTTTATTTTTCAAATCCAATTTCGAATACGCGTTCGTTACCATTTTTCATTTTGTTTTCCATTTTATTTTCCAAAACAAAAACAAAAACAAAAACAAAAACAACTACAGTGTTAAAAGTGAAAAATTTCCAAAACAACTATTTGATGTTTTTTGTTTTGTTTTTCACTTTAAATTAAAAAAATTAATTATTTTAATTTTTATTCCTCTTTTTCTTCTTCTTCTTCACTGGACCAGAACCTTCTTCTTTCTTCTTCGAAGTTCTTCTTCTTCTTCTCATTCAACCATTCTTCTTTCTTCTTCTTCATTCACACGCAGATCGGCCCATCGATTTGCTCATCTTCTTCCTGCCGATCTGCTCTTCCTTTTCGTCGCCGATTGGCCCATCGATCTGCTCTCTTTACCGCCGTCGATCTGCTCTCTTTGCCGCCATCGATCAGCTCTTCTTCTTTGCCGATCTACTCTTCTTCTTTCTTTCATCGCCTTCTTCTTCTTCAGTTCTTCTTTCTTCGTCTGCGTCTTCTTCTTTCTTACTTTCTTCTTCTTTCGTCTTCATGACAACGTTGATTTGCTTCCTTCATGACAGTAAAAATGGCTAATCTCCATTTTTTCATATAATTTTTTTTTCTTTTTATCTTTTTAAAGATTTTAATTATTTTTCATTTAAATTATATTTAAATAAAATTGTGAAAAAAAGATCATCATATTGGTTTTGCTGAGATCCTGTTATAAAATCGTGAAAAAAAGATCAAATTGTAATTGTGATTGTTGAATCTGACCCAAAAAAAAAAATAAAATTCAACTCATTTATTTTGCCCTATAAAATGATACCAGACAATAAAAATAAAAATAAAAATAATAAATAAATAAATAATTCAAGTCATTAATTTTGGCCTGTAAAATGATACCAGACGCGTCTTTTCCGTTTTCATATTCGGAATCCAGCTTCCAGAAAATGCTACCAGACGCGTATTTGGATTTCGAAACTGAAACCAAAAACACTGTTTTCATTTTCATTTTCATTTTTATTTTCGAAAAACATAAACAAAAACAAAAACAGCCTTTGAAAAACGTTACAGGACAGGCCCTAAACTTCTCATTTTGTCCCCATAAGAACAAATATGATTAGTTCCCGTAATAAACATGACACTAGGGATGACAAAAATCCCTGACCCGCTCCAAATCGGAGAGGATCTGATCCATTTGGGTCGGGTTTGGAGCAGTTAAAACGGAGCTCGGGTCAAATATGTGTCAATCATTGTCGACCCGGTTTGTAACCGGGTCGGGTATGGGTCAACCCACTATAACTCAATCCATCCCGGTTGATCCGGTATTTATATAATTTTTAAGATATTAAAAACATAAATGGAAAAACAAAACTCTAATTTTTTTTAATTTTATTTTTATCTCCTTGTCCAACTATATTTTATGTTTGAATTTATGATTTATATAATTTAGATGTTATATTCTGTTAAATTTAAGTTCATATATGAATTTTAAGTGTAAGTTAAACTTTATTTTTTTTATATTTATTTGTCGCTTATGTATGTTTAAATTTAAATATATTTTTCAATTTAATTATATTTTTAAATTTAATTGAATATTAAAATTTAAATTCCTATCCTAAAATTCAAACGTATGATAAAATTTATATATTTAATTGTTTGAACATTTTTTTTTTTTTTTTTTGTTAAATGAAACGGGTCAGTTTGGGTCGAGTTTGAGAAACCCGCTTCATTCAGGTCGGGTTCGGAGTGGAAATAAAAAATCCATTTGAGTCATGGCCAAGTTGGGTTTAGGGCAACTTGCTAAAATCGGATTTCGGGTTTGGACCATGCCGATCTGGCCTGATGCCATCTCTACATGACACGTCGTGAATGGAAAATGTATTTTACATTGGATGCATGCACTCTAGAAGACTTGCTCATAAAAGTGTTAAAAGTCTTTTTTCCAATTGAAAAGAAGTGATGTTACCGCATAAGAGCTAGTTGAAGCACCGGCTGGTTTAAATACTGCTGTCAGCAACCAAGTATGCTAGCTTAATTTGACATTACAAACAAGTTCTTGAGTTTGATAATTATTGTCTTGTAAGGATTGGATTCAAAAGAGAAGTGAATTCATTTTAAAGCGATCCACATGGATGATGGGGAGAGATCGTTTTTGGCTGTAAAGCTATGGCTGGTCTTAGTTCCAGTAATCATTACTGTTATTAGCAACTCAAAGCTAGCTGCAGCATGTGATGAAGTGTTTGAAGCCGACGCTTTAGGTGAGTACACATTTTACCTTGTAGAATTTGGTAGCAAGTTGATTATTCTTCATACATATTACCTGTTTGAGTTTTCATCCCAGTGAAGTTTTGATCCTGTTATGTTCATAGGAAAATTTTTTCAGTTAAAACAAGTAGAGCATAAGCAAAAAGTGTTGTGATTGCCTAGAAAATAAATAAATTTCTGAAATTTTTAAGAAATGGACTACCAACAAACATTTTTGGGCAAGATATATCCCAAGTGCTAAAAAGAGATTTGCTGTGTTGTTCTGCATTTTTCTGTTTACCTGTTTTAGTTTCTCAAGGCCCTTTTGTTTGAGTGCTTAAATACGGTTGTTGGACCCTTTTATATTAGTTCAAGTGTTTGGGTCTATTGGTTACTAACATGTTATCAAAATCCACCCTGGTACCAGAGCCTTGTTATACCATGGAGGTCCTAGGTTCAACTTCCCCACATGATTATATTTGTATTTGTTGTGTGTTTGTATTTGGGATCAAGCCACTTGGCAAGCCCGTTGGTCTTGCACAGGGTATTATTGGACCTTTTTCTATCGACTTAAGCTTTTAATTCTGTTGGTTACTAATACCTTTACGATCTTAGTCATTAATCAGACCTCAAAGATGCAATATATGTTAAGATATACTGTTATGTTCATTTATAAGTTCTGCTCAAAAATATTTGTGGCAATGTTTATCTAGATAATAGTTTCCAAGGTGTTCAAACAAGTGGGTGCAGTTGTTTGCGGCTCCACTATGCAAGACTGTGAAAATGAAAACCAGTTATACATGTTTGCTTTGTCAGGAAACTTATAATAAGATGTAAAATTTTGTCCAACCTCTCTGCTAGACAAGGTCACAGTTACTTCTCAATATTATTCATTTAACAATTTAAAATTTCCTATCATGAAATAGCTGCTTAATCTTGTCTACTATAAACATTGTTTCCTGGTTAGTATGTTTAGCTTGATATCCTTTCCTGCCAACTGCAATTTGCAGGTTTCATAAGCATAGACTGTGGGGCGAGTGTGGATTACAGTGACACTGAAACTTCTCTACTTTATGTCTCGGACACATGTATGGATACTGGAGAAATTCATGAGATATCCCCTGATATCACTTCGATGAATCCTTATCAACAACAGAGAAAGAATTTGAGGAGCTTTCCTCAGGGGACAAGGAACTGTTACACACTGAAACTGAAACAAGGTGGAAACAATAAATATCTAATCAGAGCTATATTTGAGTATGGGAATTATGACAGCAAAAACCAGATCCCAGTATTTGATCTATATATCGGTGCTAATAGATGGTCGACTATAAATAACACGGTAGCAATTTATGAGATTATTCATGTTCCTTTGGAGGAATACTTGGATGTCTGTCTTGTAAACATCACACAAGGAGTACCTTTCATTTCAGCGTTGGAATTACGACCTCTAGACAACTCCATATATCGAAATGACAATGGAGCACTCTTAACCATTAGGACATATGATGTTGGCGGCAATAAAGATTATATCAGGTAATATCGATATATTCTGGCTATCCAAAAAAGATAGTCACATTTTTATTTCATATGAAAGTAATTTTGAACAAGTTCACCAAAATGGAATCATATCATATAGTATTTCATAAAGTTCTTTCTATTAGGTATCCAATTGATTCCTATGATCGCCTCTGGTATCCTCTCAAATTCGATGTTTGGGATGTAACATCCACGGAGTCAACCATATCCACCCAAAGTATTGATGAAGAGTATAAAATACCAGCAGAAGTGCTGCAGACAGCTGCCATATCAGAGAATGCGAGCAAACCCTTGAGTTTATACTTTACTCCCCCAGATCCTTCTTCTCGATGTTACGTTTACTTTTACTTTGCAGAGATTGAGAAGCTTGAAGATGGGAAGCAGAGGGAGCTGAGTATTTATCTCAACGGTGAACGCTATCTCACAGAATCTGTGAAGCTTGACTACCTAACGACAACGGTCAGAGCTCAAAATGATCCTCCAATCATTGGCGACCGACTTCACTTTTCTATTTATTCGGTGAATGACATTCCACCAATTCTTAATGCTGTCGAAGTTTATGTGCTTCTAGAGCTCCCATTTTCACCAACAAACCTTGATGATGGTATTTCCTCTCTCTTCATTTTTTATTTTTAAGAAAACATAATAAAAAGCCTTTACATTTCTAGACATTAGTTTCACAAACATTTACCAATCACAAGCCTTTGAATTTTTGTTAACATAAAAATGTTGCTTTTTGTATTTTATAGACCCTATACTCCTCCAGCTACAGCTTTCTCTCAATTGATATTATTTGATTATGTAAATTCTTATTTGTCACTGGAAACAACAGCTAATGCTATCAAGGACATCAAGAGAAGGTACAAAGTTACTAGAAACTGGCAAGGTGATCCATGTGTTCCAAGTAGTTTATCATGGGATGGTCTGCAATGCAGCAACGACATTATTCCAAGGATCACCTCATTGTGAGTGCCCTTCCAAAACATCTTAAGTTTTTTTCATCTTAAGTTTAAGGATCACCTCATTGTGAGTGCCATTTGGAAAAGCAATCCCTCCATCATAGAGGAATTTTACACTTGATGTTAATCACATTTTAAATGTCTTGTGATATTAATTTCAGCTTGATGAAATGGTCAAAAATAAACATTACTAACTGACAAAGTTTTGGTTTAAATTTCACTTCTTTTTTTACCTTTTTTGTCAATCATGGTGATTTCATTCTCTTCTTTGATGAATTTTGAGCAGGAATTTGAGCTCAAGCAAACTGACAGGAGAGATAGCAACTTCACTCTCGAATCTCCAAGCAATAACGCTGTTGTAAGTATAAGTTATGTTGTCAATGACTCTTAGGATTCAGCTACTTTTGCAAAGGGCTCAAAAATACTACAGCCACCTGAGTCTTAAAGATTACAGATTGGCAGATAGGCCATTCAATTACCAACAGTATTTTTGTTTAGTATTAGACTTTGTCACATTATACTTGTTAACAATTATGCTAGGCCAGATTTGCAGGTCTTGTAATAATTTACCTTCTATTGTTACAGGGATTTATCATATAATAGCTTGAAAGGCCCAATACCACAATTTTTAGCGCTACTGCCAAATTTGAAAACCCTGTAAGTAGTCTTTTGAGTTGGATTTGCAATTATAATATCTAGTAAGAACTGAATGTTATATATATATATATATATATATTGAATTGCAGTAACTTAACTGGGAACAAATTCACCGGTTCAGTTCCTGATGCTCTTATACAGAAATCCAATGATGGGTCATTGCTGTTGAGGTATCTAATCTTAAAAATCCCCATGATTCAGTATATAATTGACTTGAAAATCTAGTTTATCTGTTCTTCAACACATTGTATTTGACTTGTTTTTCGTTTCCTGTGCATAACATGGCAATTTACCATGTTGCTATCTATCCAAGAATGGAGGAAAACCCAGGTCTTTGCCTGTCAGTCTCATGCCATGAACAAAAGAAGTTCATAATTCCAATACTTGCATCCACTATAGGGGTCCTGCTCATTCTATTCGCTTTCATTGTTCTGGCTCTTTACGTAAGGAAAAGGAAGAGAGGTAATATCTTTCGCCCTTTGTTCTTCTCTTACAAACTCATACCTCAATCCAACCTAGTTTCATGAATTTCTGCAAGAAACCAAACCATAATAGAAATGTGGCAGAGAAAAATAGCTGTCGGAGAATTTAAGAGACAACGAATACTTCTATTTACATACCACATATTGAATATCATGATTCATGGATCTATTTGACATTTCCTTGATAGATCTATTGCATGTTGCGGTTAAAATTTTTATCCGTTGATGTAGGGATGGCTACTGGATCTAAGAAGGAGAGGTCACTGAAATCGAAGAATCAACCATATACTTACTCTGAGATTGTTAGCATTACTGATAACTTTAAAACTGTTATTGGAGAAGGAGGATTTGGAAAAGTTTACTATGGCACTCTGAAAGATAAAACTGAAGTTGCTGTTAAGGTGCTCTCTCCATCGTCAAGACAAGGCTATAAGGAATTTCAAGCTGAGGTTAGAAATTTTCATTGATCTTTGAACTATAGTGTTATGTGAGACAGACAGATTGTAATACAAGTTTCATCTAGTTGTAACTTGAATGCCTGCACCATTAATTTGAATGCCTGCAGGCGGAACTTTTAATGTTTGTTTATCATAAGAATTTGGTTTCTCTCACCGGTTACTGTGATAACGAAGCAAACAAGGCGCTAATATACGAATATATGGTCAAAGGAAACTTGAGACAGCATTTATCAGGTATGGTCTTTGGAAATTTGTGTATCTGTTTCAATCAGACCACATTCATGCAGTTTATTACTATCAGGAGTTCTACAAAGTCATTTCATGTTAAATAACTCGGTTTGTCTAATGTGCTTGAGGATCATATGTTAAACTGAATTTTGCTAAGCAAACCTGATTAAAACAGTGAAGCTGGTATTGTCTTAATTGCAGGGAAAGATGCGAATATGCTGAGCTGGATCAACAGACTTCAAATTGCCGTAGATGCAGCCCATGGTTTGAAGCCGATTTTTTTATCTTAATTGTTCGGTTGCTCTTATTTTGTTACATTATGTTTACTGGTGGCAAATTGGAGTTGCAGGATTGGATTATCTACATAATGGCTGCAAGCCACCTATCATACACAGAGATTTGAAGCCTTCCAACATCTTACTAACTGAAAATATGCAAGCGAAAATAGCTGATTTCGGGTTGTCTAGAGTCGTCAATGAAGAAATTCATTCTCAATCCACAACTCGCCCTGCTGGCACACCTGGATATGTTGGTCCTGAGTAAGTATTGAAACTTCATGAAATTATACTTGGATATGTTATTGAGAAAATTTTCTAAGAGATATCTGAGATCTACGTTTCATTAACAACTCAAATATCTTTAGCAAAAAAGCAAAACGAGAAATAAGTTTACAACATAAGATCTTATTCGTACCGGGTGTTGTTAGGGAACCACTCTGCTAGCCCCAAACATAAATACATAACAATTTTAGATAATAGATATCAAATTCAAATATAATTACATGGGACTCGAACATTCACTTCTAATAAAATCTGCTCTGATACCATGTTAGCGAACCGCCAAATCCAAAATTAGCTTAAATGTTTAGGAAAAAAGCTCTCAATCCATGGCGTAGCCTCCATCAAAGTAAAAATCCAAAAGGCCACTTGCTTCAGTACTTCCATATCAAGTTCTCAATGTGGAAATTAATTAAATTTAAATGATTGAAATAATGTGACTGCTTTGTAAACCCTTGATATTCTGTTAACTTAATCTTTTTGACGAATTAATCGTTTATGTTTCCTCCTACAGATTTAATGCAGGTGTAGTCTCAAACAAGAAAAGTGATATTTACAGCTTTGGGATTATTCTGTTTGAGCTTATTACTGGCCAGCCTGCCATAAAAGGAGGATCGGGAAGAAGCTACATACACATACTTCAATGGGTTACTCCTGAAATCGAACGAGGGGATATCCAAAACGTTGTTGATCCACGGTTACAAGATAAATTTAACACCAATGCTGCCTGGAAAATCGTGGACACAGCCTTGTCATGTGTTCGTCCAATTGCAGTTGAAAGACCAGACGTTAATAATGTACTGATAGAACTGAAGGAATGTTTGGCTATAGAGGTGGCTTCCAGAAGAAATGGGAAGACAGAAAACAGTTACACAACAACAAGCTATTTACTTGAAGAGACTTTTCTGAATGGTAGTATAGAAATGGTTCCCGGCACAAGGTAACAAGTGAACAGAATCGCATTGAATATATATATGTAAGCTATGAACTTCAAAAATCCTTATTTGTGTGTGAGTGATCAATTATGCAAGTTTAGTATAATGTATTTCTAATGTTTCTTGGTACATTCAATTGTTATGATGACAATGATTAGTTTGAATTCAGAGTTTGTTTCATGGTATATATGATCATTTGTCTGATACTATGCCTCTTCTTAATTAACAATGGAATTCTGGTTTTATTTTTGAATCTAATAAAACTAGGGAAACATGTTTGATAAGAAATCAGAAACAGAGTTTTTACTCTGTTATTCAAATCTTGTGGATATTTTCCTTTTATTGCATAGCAACAAAATCTTTTGTTACAAGAAATCAGAGTCAACGTTAGTTAGTTAGGTAGTTAGACTTTATCCCAAAGTTTGTTAGAAAGTTTCCCACATGATAAGTTTGTTTTCTAATCTCTGTATAAATATAGCTCGTAGCTTGTGTCTCTGGTTCTCACCATTAATGGTGATTTGCAAAAGTTTTGCTTAAACTTGGAGGACAGAGAGCTTAATGTTAAGTCTATAAATTCAATTGATATGAGTCATGTGGATCTTGAAACCGAAAAGGGTCCTCAATCTAGATAGAATTGAAAGATCTGATCATAGTTAAATCTCTCATCATATATATAAACAAACTCACCCGGCAGGGTCGGAATTTTCCGGGTAAGACCCAGACATTCCTTACCCGACACCGGGTAAGGGTTTTCCGGGCCGGTTGTGTTCCGGCCTGGGTCCGGGTATACCCGGATACCCGTTTTGAATATTTTTTTTCAATTACAAATTAAAAAAAAGGGGTAATTGCACAAACATCCCTCAAATTTAGAGGTAATTTCACGTATATACAACTTTTGTCTTAAATTGCACAAACCACCCCTATCGTTAGTGATGTACCGTTAGACATTAACGGTAGAGGGGTAAAAAAGTCTTTAGCGTTTTAATAAAACAAAAAATTTTAATACTTATTAATTATTTATTTATAAAATTGGATGGATGAGATTTGAAAATACATCCATCAAACCATCTTCACCATCAAAAATAATTTTATAAAAATAAAATAACTTTTTAATAAACTTAAAAATGATAAGATAGATCAACCTGCAGCTTAAAAACAAAATTTTTTTAAAAATAAAAATAAACAAAATAAAAAACTAAAGGCAGAGAGATCTGGAATTCCAAATCTCTCTTGAAGCCTAGATGGAGTTCCTCCATCAAAAAGTTGGAAGATCCATCACAAATAGAGTTCGCTTCCATCTAGATGGAGGTCGCCATGGTGGCAATGGAGATGGTTCCTACGCGCGATAACAATAGGTCTGACGAGAAGACCCAGGTCCAAAGAGAAATAGGTTTGAGCACGCGAAGATCAGATTGCTCTTGCTCCTCCCTAGAGCAAACCTTTTCGAGCGTAGGAGCTATCTGCTCCCGTGAAGAACTATCAACTCCTCCACGTAAATCTGGGTTGTATTTTTTTTAAGATTTTTTTTTTCAATTTTTTGTGTTGGTGATGATTTGTTGATGGTGTTGATAATGGAGTCAACGAAGAGATCAACAAGGGAGGTGATTCTCCATCTTTGATCCACTCCTCCATGTGTTTCTGGGTTTTGTTGAAATCAGATGAAGGAGGACATCTTTTATTTTTCTTCTGGATTTCTTTGAAATTTGGATATTTGAGTTCATTGGTTTCTGGTTTTGAAGTTACAAATCTGGGTTATGGGTTTTAAAGTTACCACTTACCAAGGAATTTGAAGAAATTGAATTGGGTAGTGAATGAAGTTCAAGAATAGTCATTTTCTATATCAATTGACTCTATAATTTTGATGATGTCGATTTATAATTCTTGAAAAATTTTGTAGTTGACATATTCAAAAAATTGGGTGAATGGTGATGATGATGGATGGTGATGGTGGAGGAGAGAGGATGGGTTTTTTTGTTTTACAAAAAACATTTATTTGAAATATTAAAATAATAATGTTAAGGAATTAAAAAAAATAGTAAGAAAATTAAACTAGGGGTATTTAGTCAATTCACACTAAAGAGTGATCAACTGTTAGAGTTGACAGAAGTTAACTAACGGCAGGGGAAGTCAGTGCAATTATAAGCAAAAGTTGCATATCCGCGTAATTATACCTAATGTCAGGGGATGTTTGTGTAATTACCTCAAAAAAAAAAAAAAAAAAAACAAACAAACAAACAAACAAACAAACTTAACCCTAATTTGTTTCCCAACTTTCCAAAAAAGTAAACCCAGATCTTCAACCAAAAGAGATTATTCTCTCTCTTCCAAAAACATATCATCATCAGAAAAGAATTTTTTTTATTTTTTTTTATTTTATCAAAAATGGCAAAAGTGAGCAACTCAAGTGTTGATCTACGAAGTGGGTTTTGTAAATCAAACTCAATCTTTGTAAGGGTAGCTTTTTGGATGATTTTTGGTGAAGAAATTGGTGGATTCAGTGGAAGAAATGGCAAGGTTTCTAGAGAGAAGGATGAGTGTTTAAGAGAGAAGCATCAAGAGTTGAACGACTGCACAATCTAGGGTTTGGTCTGAAATGAGGATGCTTTTATAGTGGGCTCTAAACGTTGATGTTTTTGATCCCAACAAATTTGGGTGCTATTATACACACAAACATTCCTCGAGGTTTGATGAAATTGCACAAATATGACAGTTTTGACCATATACACACAAACTTCCCTCAACATTTGAAAATTGTTGTACAAACATCCCCTGCCGTTAGATTGATCAATTAGTCAATGGTCAAAAGTCTAAAAAGTCTAAAATACCCTTTATTTTTATTTTAAATAAACTAAAAAATTTAAAAAAAAAAGAGAAAAAATTTATAAAAATATATATATTATAGATAGCATGAATGTATCTTAAATCTGAATCCTGGAAAAAAATTCATCTTTACAAATGAAAAAAATAGTTTTCTAAACAATTAAATAATAAATAAATTTTAAAATTTTAAAATCAAGGGGGAATTGCACAAACTAAATTATTTTTTTTTTGAAGATGAATTTTTTTTCCAACTTTTTGATTTAAGATACATTAATATTTTCTAAAAGATTTTTTTATCTTATTTTTGAATTTTGAATTTTGTTTAAAATAAAAATATAAGGTATTTTGGACTTTTTACACATTTGACTATTGACTAACAGATCCATCTAATGGTAGGGGATGTTTATGCAACAATTTTCAAATGTTGATGGAAGTTTGTGCGTATATGGTCAAAACTACCATATTCGTGTAATTTTATCAAATCTCGGGGGATGTTTGTGCAATTCCCCCAACTATTAAAGTAAATTGGTGTGACAGTGGGTGAACTTAGAAAAAAGTTAGGTTATAATGGGCTAAAAGGTAGTGTTTGGAGCCCATTAATTTTCTAATACACATAAGGGGCATTGTCATAATTTGGTAATCCTAAACCCTAATTGAGGCCTGTTCTATCACTATATTTATATGACAGCCGTTTCATTTCATCAGCACTTTCTCTCTTGCTCTTTTTCCTCTTCTTTATTGTTATTTTCACGTTCACACATCGAAGCACATAGATTTTAATTTCTATCTTCCTATAAACTTTTTTGCCAGTCTATCTCCAGAAATCAGTTAATCCTACAAGCAAATAGGGTATACCTGGCCCGAACCCGGGTTTTTGCCATCCCTACTTTAGTTCATATCAATACTGACAATATCCTAGGCACTTGAATCTTCTGCCTTGTTTGTAAAAATTTAAAATTCTAGCCTTTCCATGTTATTAGCAATGTACGTAGATGGAAAATTCTGAAATATGTATCCCTTGGAAATCAGGTTGTATGGTGGAACATATCACGCAAATTTTGAAATATGGGTTTAGTATATATATATATATATATAAATATCCCCCCTTTTAACCAAAAAATTAAGGGCTTTATTGTTTTTAGCCAAAATTAGTAAATTGATTGTTTTTGTCAAACAATCCATTGTAGAGACTTAAATGCCCCTCATTATTTTTTTTAACTCTTCTCTCTCCTTTTCTCTCCAGAACATTTTCTTTTCTTCTTTCTCTCTCTTCCTTCTGTCTCTCTTCAATCTCTTCTTTCTCTCTCTCTCTCTCTCTCTCCATCGGATCTCACGCCTCTCTCCTCTCTCCACCATAATTTTTTTTTACAACCCAAATCTCCTCTCTCACGCTTCTCTCCTCTTTAATCCAAATTCCAGATTTTTTTTTTTTTTGGAAAAGTTTTCAGATTTTAAAAAGGTTTGGATTTGAGTGTTAGTTGTTGATTTTAAAGGTGGTTGTTGTTGTGCTTAAGTTTGAGTATTGTTTGTTTAAAAAAATTTAAGATTTTGTCTTGTTTAAAAAAACTTCCAGATTTTTTTAAAAAAAATTCAAGTTTTTTTTTTTTTTTTTTGAAAAAATTCTAGATTTTAAAAAACATGTTTGATTATGTTTGTTAATTTTTTTTTTACCAGATTATGTTTTTTTTTTATAATTTTTTTTCCGATTTTCGTGTTGAAGTTGAAGAGTCCATTAGCCAAGTTGTAGATTTTACAAGGGTGTTAATGGTGTGTTTAATTGGTTGTGACTAGTGTGTTCAATTGTGTGTTAGTGATGTGTTCATTTGATTATGACTGGTGTGTTTAATTGTGTGTTACTGTTGTGTTTAATTGGGTTGAATTAAACACACCAGCACAACTCAATTAAACACACCGAGGGAACCCAATTAAACACACCGGAAAACCCAATTAAACACACTAGGTGTAAACCAATTAAACAAACTAGGTGTAAACCAATTAAACACACCAGACCATCAATTAAACATACTAGGGTAACTCAATTACACACACCAGGGCAACTCAATTAAACACACTGGGGAACCCAATAAACACACCAGGTGTAAACCAATTATACACCTGGGTGGTTGTGGGTGGTTGTTGATTTTATGAATGGTGTGTTTATTTCCAGATTAAACACACCAAGGAATTAAACACTGACGAAACGTCGTTGCGGTGTCGGTCAAAAGATGAACATTTAAGTTCGACCTCGCTAGCGCGCGAGTCACAGGGACTAGCACAGCGGCAAGTGAGGGTATCGTTCCGTAGGGAGGTGGGATCCGCCGACCGTCACCGGTTCTAGCTATTATTACAACACTCCGAGAGAACTCGTGTGTTGCGTTGCGGAAAAGTAAGTAATAATATAAATAAATAAACTAACTACCATAATATATACATGGATATGATGGAATGGAGAGATGCATGAAATGTGGTTACACTAGGGAAATGATTCAACCGGGACAATCCTCCTAATTAAGCTCTAGACTCACTTAGTCCCTTAATGTGCAAGTATATCATAGGCTCGTGTCCCCTTAATTGATCTCTAATCTCTCTCGAGTCTTAGAAATCACATCCACACAATGCATGGATTCATTAAGTACTTTGGGACACACACACGAGCAATGTATGCCAGCCTAGTGATCTCTCAACTGTCTGGTCATATACAGTGGTTATTTCATTGGGCATGTAATGCGCAACTGCGTGGGCCATACTACAGCCAATAATTCATTCGCAATGGCTAACCAAATACGGGATGGCAACCAATTGAAAGCATTAAGAATACGAGATACCCATACAACACGTATGTTATATGCTCGTGTCCCCTTAATTAATCTCTAATCTCTCTCGATGTTTTAGAGATTACATCCATGCATAAATGCTTGGATTCATTAAGGACTGTGGGACACACACACGAGCTCTACACGCCAGCCTAGTGATCTTTCAACTTACTGGTCAAATGTAGAGGATATCACGCTGGACATGTTAATGTGAACCACACAATATATAACACACAGCCTAAATATCATCCACAAGGTGGCCAACCGAGTGAAAGCATTAAGCAATGAAATACCCCTATAATTACACAAGCATAAGAGGAATTCAGTTTGTCTTTACTCTAGATACGGATTCGGTTTTATCAATCTCCCTAGGATGGCTAGACATGGGAAACAAGTTTACCAAACAACAATGTGCAATTAAGTTGGTTGTTATACATTAAGAACATTCAATATAGGTTAAGGGTTCATCCTCTTGATTTGGGAATTATCCCTAAATCAATTTGCTACCCAATCCGGTCAAGGATGGATAATTGTGTCTTAAAAAGACCCATTAAGCACAAGGATTTGAACCAAGGCCAATTTAGCAACTAAATGCCTGAACTGAAACCTTTCCCACTCTTTGGAGCTAAATCTCTAACACTCCAATTACTCTAAACATGGCATTTTGGTCATCCATCAATCAATCAACAATCATGGGATGCTAAATTACACTACTCCTACATTAAATTACTCTACTCTTAATCCCAATCATGGACACATATCAATTTCGGACCTCTACACACATGGATATTGTAATTAAAGCTTAAAACATGTAATTAGCAAAGAGTAAAACAAAACCCACATGAATTTAAGAACAAACAACATATATAACACAAGTGTAGGGTTTACAATATTCCCCAAATCAGGGTTACACATCAAAGAAGCAAGAAATACAAAGAAATGAGTAAAAAAGAGACAACCTTTGAAGACAAACCCTCCAAAGAAGCTCCTAGCTTTCCTAGCTCGGATTTGGTCCTAAAACCACTCCTATTTCCTTGCAAAATGCCCTAAGATGGATGGAGGAGGTGTAAAAATGGTGGTGGAGGTGTATGGTGAGCTCCCATGGAGGAAAAACCTCCATGGGAGCTTGGATGCTCTCCTTATTTGGTGAAGAAAGTGAAGAAGATGAAGAAGATGGAAGAGAGAGAGAGTGGGACGGAAGAGAGAGAGAGGGAAGGTTGGGGATTCTGAAAAACTGAAGAAAAGGGGATATATATAGTAGGGAGGGGTCTTAGGGTAGAAATAAGGTGAAAGGACGAGAATGCCCTTGCAAAAGTGGATGAAAATTGGGCATCTCGCTGGTGGGTTTCCAACAGCGCGCACCATTACGGAAACGGGCATAACTTTCTCCATGAGTATCGGAATCGTGATCTTGAAGAACCGTTGGAAAGAAGATTTCTGGACCTTTCCAACCATATATAGCATGAAACCTAGTTCATTCTGAGGAGAGAGATATGGCCCTTGCAAGTTGAGCCTTCTGTAGGAAGCTTTCTCCAAACCCAACCATGAATTCTGCTCCCTATTATGCGCCCTATTCTGCTCCCTAGGGTGCAGAACTGCAAAAAGTGATTCTCTGCCAAGAAAATACACCCTGTTATACGGCCCCTAAACGCAAAACAAGGGTGCATAACAACTTTCAGAAATTACGCTTTTGCCCCAAAATTTCTACATTTTTGCAAAAATGCCCCTCACCTGGAAGAAATCCTGAAACACTTATTTAAACCGTTAAATACCCGGTTTTACCCGGGAAACAAGCATAAAAGATAAAAGTAAGAGGATACACAACGTGTAGAAATAATAGTTATCAAACACACAATGACTAATTAATTAAACACATTAGGGCTAATTAATTAAACACACAAAGGCAAAAAAATTAAGCACACTAGGGCTAATTAATTAAACACACCAGGGTAAATCAATTAAACACACTAAGGCAAAAAAATTAAACACAATAGAGCTAATCAATTAAACACACTAGGGTGAATCAATTAAACACACCAGGGTAAATTAATTAAACACATCAAGGCAAAAAAATTAAACACACCAGGGCAAAAAAAAATTAAACACACTAGGGTGAATTAATTAAACACACCAGGGCTAATTAATTAAACACACCAAAGTAAACAAATTAAACATACTATGACGAATCAATTAAACACACCAAAGCAAAAAAAAAAATTAAACACACTAGGGCAAAAAAATTAAACACACCAGGGCTAATTGGGTTGCCGTGGTGTGTTTAATTGGTGGTCTGGTGTGTTTAATTGATTTTCGTCCTTTTCTTCTTCTTTCCCAAAAAAAAAAAAAAAAAACTTTTTTTCTCAATTTTTTTTCTTTTTCTTCTTCTTCCCAGATGTGTTTAATTGTGTTTAATTTGGTCTTGCCCTGATGTGTTTAATTGGGTTGCCCTGGTGTGTTTAATTGATTTACACATGGTGTTTTTAATTGGGTTGCTGCGGTGTGTTTAATTGGTAGTCTGATGTGTTTAATTGATTTACACCTGGTGTATTTAATTGGTTTGGTGTGTTTAATTGGTTTACAACTGGTGTGTTTAATTGGTTTACACCTGGTATGTTTAATTAGTTTACACCTGGTATGTTTAATTGATTTACATCTAGTGTGTTTAATTGGGTTCCCTGATGTGTTTAATTGGGTTCCTCCGGTGTGTTTAATTGATTTGCCCTAGTATGTTTAATTGAGTTGTGTTGGTGTGTTTAATTCAACCCAATTTGAATTAAACACACCAGTCACAACCAATTAAACACACCATTAACACCCTTGTAAAATCTACAACTTGGCTAATGGACTCTTCAACTTCAACACGAGAATCTGGAAAAAAATTATAAAAAAAAAAAACATAATCTGGAAAAAAAAAATAATAAACATAATCAAGCATGTTTTTTAAAATCTGGAATTTTTTCAAGATAAAAAAAAAATAAAAAATAAAAAATAAAAAATAAAAAATAAAAAATAAAAACCTGAATTTTTTAAAAAAAATCTGGAAATTTTTTTTAAACAAAACAAAATCTTAATTTTTTTTTAAAATAAACAATACTCATACTTAAGCACAACAACAACCACCCTTAAAATCAACAACTAACACTTAAATCCAAACCTTTTTAAAATCTGGAAACTTTTCTAAAAAAAAAAAAGAATTTTTTTTAAAAAAAATCTGGAATTTGGATCAAAGAGGGGAGAACCGTGAGCGAGAAGATCTGGAGAGGAGATTTGAGTTGCAAAAAAAAATTATGGTGGAGAGAGGAGAGAGGCGTGAGATCCTGTGGAGAGAGAGAGAGAGAGAAAGAAGAGATTGAAGAGAGAAAGAAGGAAGAGAGAGAAAGAAGAAAAGAAAATGTTTTGGAGATAAAAGGAGAAATAAGAGTTATGAATGGTGGTTGTGGTTTCATTTGTTTTTTTAATTATTTTTGAATGAAGGGCACTTTTGTCCCAAAAGTGGATTGTTTGACAGAAACAATCAAAATGCTAATTCCAGCCAAAAATTAAGGCCAAAAATTAAGGAGCTTTGTTAATTTTTGGCTGCTTTTATATATATATATATATATGTGTGTGTGCGCGCGCGCGTGTGAACACAATCTACAAATTAGACTCGCTAGGTGAAGAAGTAATCCCATTAACAAGAAAAGAAAAAGAAACTTCTGAACTTGAGTAGAAGTTTCCAAGATAGATTGCTGCACAACATATTTCATTTTACTTTGCAGATTTAATTACGATAGAAGTAGGGGAACATCTTGGTGCTACTAGCGAGAAGCACCTTGTATCCCCCATCACAATCGTGATCATATATTTACCCCATCACGATCGTGCAACATATCATATGAAAAAAGTTTTTAATTAATTAACAACGACTTCCCTACTGTTATTGATTTATTGATTTTAAATAAATTAAAATTATAAAATAAAGAAAAACACTGAAGATAAAATAAAATAAATCGTAATAATAGATGTACTATTTTAATACAATTGATAAATTTGAGATTTTAGGGATTGATTGGATTTGTCGGGACTTAGGTATGTTAAACTAAAACTATTTGAAATAATAAAAAAAAAAATTTATTTAAAAAAAGACAATTTTAAAATAATGAAGACATTGAAAGAGTGCAAGCAGTGGAACTTGAACTCCTACAATCACCGACCTCCATAAGAGCAATACCAACTATGCTAACAAATGTTACTTAGTTGTAACATAAATATATATTAAAAACAGTAGAATCAAGTTTTTTTAGAAATTGAGGTAGGGCACAGGCCCCACCTGGTCTAAGGTGGGTCCGCATCTGATTGTCTGTGACGAAGTTGCTACGAAGTTGGAAAAATTTAGCCTAATGCCTGCCTGCAAGGGTGGCCAGCTTGAATCAGTTTTTCTATAGCGTGTAATACTAGTGGGAACTCGGGTGGCCGGAGTCGAAGATCGACTTATTAGACTATACCGACCTGGGTCAATTATCCTCTGCTAAATTTTGGAGCAAAAAGACAAGATAAAAAGAAAAGAAGAGAAAAGTAAAACATCTACAATCCTTATGAACTCAATTTAAGAGGTGACCAGAAGTACAGAAGCTTCATAGCAATTTAATTTGCCTTAAAACAGAAAGTATCTGTCTTTTTTCCTAGCACCGGCTGGTTTAAATACTGCTGTCAGCAACCAAGTATGCTATAGCTTAATTTGACATTACAAACAAGTTCTTGAGTTTGATAATTATTGTCTTGTAAGGACTGGATTCGAAAGAGAAGTGAATTCATTTTAAAACGATCCACATGGATGATGGGGAGAGATCGTTTTTGGCTGTAAAGCTATGGCTGGTCTTAGTTCCAGTAATCATTATGGTTGGCAAAATATGGATCCAGATCCAAATCCACAAAAGGCCCATTAAAACTGAAAAGGTCCAAAACCGACCCAGATCCATTAAATAATCAACTGGTTCGGTTCTAGACCCGACCCGTTACTGTTCCGGGTTTCACCCAACCCACCCATGACCCAATTTATGTTTGTTTTGACCCGGATTTTTTGGGCCATAAATTTTACAATCTAAATTTTTTTGGGCCTGAATTTTATTTTTTACCAAAATCAATTAAACATAAATATTTGATTCAATTAAAAAGTTGAAAGTTTTACGAACCCATTAAAATTCGAATTTCTTAACACATCCATAACAGTCTTCAAATATTAATTTTTTACAACTCATCTAATTAAAAAATAAAATAAAAATCATGCGGATGCTAATGGCTCTTCCTCATCTATTTTAGCATATATCTCTTCTTCCGGAATGCCACCTAAAAAAAAAATCAAGTAAAAAAATAATAATTAGTAGCAACCAATATTATATAAGTACTAAGTATAACTAAATTAGAAACTAATTCGATACCTCGAATAGGAGCCCACATCCAATTTTGTGTACACATCAAGGCCTCGAGCGTGTCCGGATGCAATCTTCTACGATGTGGACTCAAAAATCTACCTCCAGCACTAAAAGCGGACTCTGAAGCTACTGTAGACACAGGAATGGCCAAAATGTCTTTGGCAATCTTAGCCAAAGTAGGATATTTCCCTTTGTTACCTTTCCACCATGACAAAATGTCAAAGTCAGGAGAGTTATTTTCAACCTGTTCATCCAAATACCTCTCTAACTCTGACTTATTAATACCGCTAACCGCTTGGCTTTTATACAACTCAAATTCTTCATTAGCCCCAAACACATCAAAAGAATGATCCAATGAATTATCATCTAATTGTTCAACTAAGCTAGATCCTAATTCATATTCTTTAATCAAATCCCTTAAAAGTTCAAGCACTATTTCTTGCTGACTAGATGCACTAGAGCCATAAATTTTTCTAAAATAAAAGTCAACAAGCTATCCAACAACTTCAATGTATCCCATTTTTGTACTAGATGTCCACATATCCGTAGTAATAGCTATTTTACTTTCAATGCTATCCAACAACTTCAATGTCTTATCTCTCTCCATATTGTACAACTTAAAAATCCCACTTTTCAACGTGTTTCTACTCGTAGATTCAAACCTAGGTTGGCAATATTCTATCATCTCCCGAAACCCCGTGTATTCAACAAATCTTAGCGGAAGCTCATGCATTATGATCATCTTTGCTACTTTTGACTTACCAACATTTTGATCAAACGAGGTATTAGTCGAATTTGTAGCTTCTTGATGATCATCAAGACATTTTAGCACATGCTTCCTTAAACTTTATGTCCCTTGAGTAGCATTTAACAACTTCCCACAAAAATCACATTTTGCCATCCTAATACCATTAACATCAACCCTAGTCATGTAATTCCAAACAAATGATGTTCCTTTCTTCTGTTTAGAGCCACCCGAAGCATTACTTGGCTCAACATCTTCATTATTACCACTACTAGCAGAAACATTTACTTGAGATTCTTCAATACTAGTCATGTTTAGCTACCTAACAACACATCATTTAACACATTCAAAACTAGTAAACCATATTGTATTAACCATCAAAAACAGTAACTAATTCAAACCATATTGTATTATACTAATTCAAATTATAAAGCCTTTATAAATTAAATCAGGATTTACATGAAATTACATACGAAATTGCTCTTGAATTCGCTCTTGAATTCATTATGATTCTATCACCATTACCACAGTCTATAATTCTCCAAATAATTGACTAGCAATTTGTTATTCTCTCAGAACAAGAGGACAAAAAAAAAGGAAGTCTAATGGAGTTGAAATGCATACAAAGTTTACAGTGATCACAAATATCATGCTAAATGACTATTCTTGACTTTGTTTACCATGCCATTAACTTGAAGAAATTAAAAGAAGACCGAAAGTGGACGACTGGTTAAGCACATGCAAATAATAATGACAACAAAAATAAGTTTCTTAGAGCAGAAGATTAAGCTAATGTTTAAGATACCTAGCTACACATATATATATATACGACTGCAGCTATATGTTATTGTCACTTTGTTTAAAATTCTTTGAACTTGAAGAGAGGTATCTTCTCCATAGATTCAGGGAATACATCACATGAATCATCATAAATATTACTGTGACATTCACACACACAATGATATTACTGTGACATTCAATATTCAACGAACATGAAATAAAGTAAGCATGGTGCTGCAACAGATCAGAAAAATCATTCAAAAGACAGAAAACGAAATCAAAAGACAGACAAAGGATAACAACTAACCTAGAAGGCTGGAATCAAGTCTTGAACACCCAATCGAGTACCGTCGAAGCTGAAATCAAAACAATTTACTAAATTTTCAACACCCATCACGGAATCAACAAGAAAAACAGAACAACAAAACAGAAAAATATGAAAACACGATTCAATATCGTTAAAAACCAACAAAAAAAAAAACGAAAAGAAATGGAAACCCATTAATGATTCTGATAAATGGAAACTTACCCACAATGAGAAATCAATCGAGAACTCAAGAAGTAAATTAACAAGAAAAAAATAAAACGAAAGGAAGACATGCCTGTCTAAGATTCGAAAATAGCTTGAGTGGAACCCGGAGAGTGAGATCAGAGAAGTGAGTGGCGTGACTTGTCGACGACGGCGAGATGGTGGAAACCGGAGACGGTGAGAGAAGAGATGAGAGGGGAGAGTTGATGTGGCGTGAGAGGTTGAGAGAACTCAGAGAAGTGAGCGGCGTGAGAGGTTGAGAGAATCAGAGAACAGTCTGAGACATGTGAAATGTGAACCCTAATTTTTTTTTTTTTTTTAAATACGGTTCTTTTGCGGGTCTGGATGAGAACCGGTCCAGAACCATAACCGACCCGTAATTGAGTGGATCTGAACATTTAAAACCCATCTGGATATTATAATGAACCGGTTCAGGTATATACCCGACCCATTTCTAATGGATATGGACCGGTTCCATTAGAACCGGTTCCTTTTGCCCTCCCTAGTAATCATTACTGTTATTAGCAACTCAAAGCTAGTTGCAGCATGTGATGAAGTGTTTGAAGCCGACGCTTTAGGTGAGTACACATTTTACCTTGTAGAATTTGGTAGCAAGTTGATTATTCCTCATACATATTATCTGTTTGAATTTTCGTCCCAGTGAAGTTTTGATCCTGTTATGTTCTTAGGAAAACTTTTCTGTTAAAACAAGTAGAGCATAAGCAAAAAGTGTTGTGATAGCCTAGAAAATAAATTTTTGAAATTTCTCAAGTGCTAAAAAGAGATTTGCTGCGTTGTTCTGCATTTTTCTGGTTACCTGTTTTAGTTTCTCAAGGCCCTTTTGTTCGATTACAAGGGTTCAACTGTTGTTGGACCTTTTTATATTAGTTCAAGCTTTTGGGTTTATTGGTGACTAACATGGTATCAAAATCCACCCTAGTATCGGAGCCTTGTTATATCATGGAGGTCCTAGGTTCAACTTCCCCATATGATTATATTTGTATTTGTTATGTGTTTGTGTTTTGGATCGAGCCACGTGGCAAACCCCGTTGGTCTTGCACAGGGTATTATTGGACCCTTTTCTATCGGTTTAAGCTTTTAATTCTGTTAGTTACTAATACCTTTACGGCTCTTAGTCATTAATCAAACCTCTAAGATGCAATATACGTTAAGATATACTGTTATGTTCATATATAAGTTCTGCTCAAAAATATTTGTGGGAATGTTTTTGTAGATAATAGTTTCCAAGGTGTTCGAACAAGTGGGTGCAGTTGTTTGCGGCTCCACTATGCAAGACTGTGAAAATGCAAACCAGTTATAATGTTTGCTTTGTCAGGAAACTTATAATAAGATGTAAAATTTTGTCAAACCTCTCTGCTATATGTGAGGTAACAATTTAATCTTGTCTAGTATAAACATTGTTTCCTGGTTAGTATGTTTAGCTTGATATCCTTTCCTGCCAACTGCAATTTGCAGGTTTCATAAGCATAGACTGTGGGGCGAGTGTGGATTACAAACGCCATGAAACTCCTCTACTTCATGTGTCGGACACATGTATGGAAGCTGGAGAAATTCATGACATATCCCCTAATATCACCTGGATGAATCTTTATCAACAACAGAGAAAGAATTTGAGGAGCTTTCCTCAAGGAACAAGGAACTGTTACACACTGAAACTGAAACTGAAACAAGGTGGAAACAATAAATATCTGATCAGAGCTATATTTGAGTATGGGAATTATGACAGCAAAAACCAGATCCCAGTATTCGACCTATATCTTGGTGTTAATAGATGGGCGACTATAAATAAGGCGAAATCAATTTCTGAGATTATTCATGTTCCCTCGGTGGAATACTTAGATGTCTGTCTTGTAAACATCAAACAGGGAGTACCTTACATTTCAGTGTTGGAATTACGGCCTCTAGATAACCCCGTATATCGAAATCAGAATGGGGCACTCTCAAAAATTAGGAGATATGATGTTGGCGGCAACAAAGATCTTATCAGGTAATATCAATTCTGGCTATCCAAAAAAGGGTCACTATGATAGTCACATTTTGATTTCATATGAAAAGAATTTTGTACAAGTTCACCAAAATGGAATCATATCATATCGTATTTCATAAAGTTCTTTCTATTAGGTATCCAATTGATTCCTATGATCGCCTTTGGTATCCTCTCAATTTTGTTAGCTGATTATGGTAAGTTGGTAATAGGGGAAATGTCACCGTTTAGGCTTGGTTCTGTGTATTAGTCAGAAAAGTCGCTAATTTTTTATTTTGAAGAAAACATAATAAAAAGCGTTGATAAATCACAAACATTTACCAATAGAAAGACAGAACGATCTTTATAAAGAAAGTTAGTAGTCCACTTTGAATAGTGTCACTGCTGCTATTGATAAATCACCAGTTCTGCTGATGTTTGAATTTTTGTTAACATGAAAATGTTGCTTTTTGTTTCTGTATTTTATAGACCCTATACTCCTCTGGCTACTGCTTTCTCTCAATTGATTTTATTTGATTATGCAAATTCTTATTTATCACTGGAAACAACAGTTAATGCTATCAAGGACATCAAGAGAAGGTACAAAGTTACTAGAAACTGGCAAGGTGATCCATGTGCTCCAAGTAGTTTATCATGGGACGGTCTGCAATGCAGCAACGACACTATTCCAAGGATTGAGTGCCCTTCCAAAACATCTTAAGATTTTTTCATGAAAACTTGTATTCGAGTGCCATTTGGAAAAGCAATCCCTCCAACATTGAGGAATTTTACTCTTGATACTAATCACATTTTAAATGTCTTGTGAAGTTTGGCCTAATTAATTTCAGCTCGATGAAATGGTCAAAAATAAACATTACTAACTGACAAAGTTTTGGTTTAAATTTCACTTCTTTTTTTACCTTTTTTGTCAATCATGGTTATTGCATTCTCTTATTTGATGAATTTTGAGCAGGAATTTGAGCTCAAGCAAACTGACAGGAGAGATAGCAACTTCACTCTCGAATCTCCAAGTTGTAAGTATAAGTTATGTTGTCAATGATTCTTAGGATTCAGCTACTTTTTCAAAGGGCTCAAAAATACTACAGCCACCTGAGTCTTAAAGATTACAGATTGGCAGATAGGCCATTCAATTACCAAAAGTATTTTTGTTGAGTATTAGACTTTGTCACATTATACTTGTTAACAATTATGCTAGGCCAGATTTGCAGGTCTTGTAATAATTTACCTTCTATTGTTACAGGGATTTATCATATAATAGCTTGAAAGGCCCAATACCACGATTTTTAGCTCTACTGCCAAATTTGAAAACCCTGTAAGTAGTTGTCTTTTGAGTTTGATATTGCATTCATAATATCAGAGCAAGAACTGAATGTTAAATATATATATTGAATTGCAGAGACTTAACTTGGAACAAACTCACCGGTTCAGTTCCTGATGCTCTTATACAGAAATCCAATGATGGGACATTGCTGTTGAGGTATCTAATCTTAAAAATCCTCATGCTTCAGTATATAATTGACTTGAAAATCTAGTTTATCTGCTCTTCAAGCAATTGTATTTGACTTGTTTTCCTTTTCATGTGCATAACATGGCAATTTACCATGTCGCTATCTGTTGACGGCGATTTTTGGGTTGACTCGGTCAACAATAATACGTTAATCAAAAAGAATAAATAAAGAAAGAAAAATCAATGCATGCAGAGCAGTTTTACGTGGAAAACCCTTGAATGGGAAAAAACCACGGTGCCCCTTGAGGGCGAGAAAATTCACTATGACTTTTGTTATGATTTACACACTCAAGATTCTCATACAATAGCCTGACTATTCTCTCTATAATCTCGAACCCCTTTTCATGGGGTTTTAGGTTCTATTTATATGGGTTCTCTCTAGGGTTTCCGGCTTATATGCCGTGTTGATAGGGGAGTCCTTATTTTGTGTTGTATAAGGAGTCTAGAGTCCGCAAATAACTTCTTTAGGGTTTGTTTCCTGTTTGGACTCTTCCTTGTTTGAAGAAGATTCGTATCTTGTGTGGAATAGGATTTAATATTTGAGTCTTGTCTAGATTTGATCCCTGCTTTGACGTGGAAATATACTTGGAATTGGATTACCCTTTCTGGCTGTGTATCTTTGGCGAACGTCTTTAGACTGGCGAGCGCATTTCGTCTCTTCATTGGGTAAACGGCTGCGGCGAACACTCTTTTTCTTTGAATCGGCGAACGTGCCTACCGGCACTCCTTTTGACTGATTTCCTCTCGTTTACGAGTCAATGGATGACGTGTCTATGTCTTTATTGTTTCTATACTGACGTGTCTTTTCATCAAATTTACACATACAACACTATCTATCCAAGAATGGAAGAAAACCCAGGTCTTCTTTGCCTGTCAGTTTCATGCCATGAACAAAAGAAGTTCATAATTCCAATACTTGCATCCACTATAGGGGTCCTGCTCATTCTATTCGCTTTCATTGTTCTGGCTCTTTACATAAGGAAAAGGAAGAGAGGTAATATCTTTCGCCCTTTGTTCTTCTCTTACAAACTCATACCTCAATCCTACCTAGTTTCATGAATATCTGCAAGAAACCAAACCGTACTTGAAATGTGGAAGAGAACAATAGCTGTTGGAGAATTTGCGAGACAATGAATACTTCTATTTACATACCACATATTGAATATCATGGATCTATTTAACATTTCCTTGATAGATCTTTTGCATGCCGCGGTTACAATTTTTATCCGTTGATGTAGGGATGGTCACTGAAATCAAAGAATCAACCATATACTTACTCTGAGATTGTTAGCATTACTGATAACTTTAAAACTGTTATTGGAGAAGGAGGATTTAGAAAAGTTTACTATGGCACTCTGAAAGATAAAACTGAAGTTGCTGTTAAGGTACTCTCTCCATCGTCAAGACAAGGCTATAAGGAATTTCGAGCTGAGGTTAGAAATTTTCATTGATCTTTGAACTGTAGTGTTATGTGAGACAGACAGATTGTAATACAAGTTTCATCTAGTTGTAACAGTATTAATTTGAATGCGTGCAGGCGGAACTTTTAATGTTTGTTTATCATAAGAATTTGGTTTCTCTCACCGGTTACTGTGATGACGAAGCAAACAAAGCACTAATATACGAATATATGGTCAAAGGAAACTTGAGACAGCATTTATCAGGTATGGTCTTTCGAAATTTGTGTATCTGTTTCAATCAGACCACATTCATGCAGCTTATTCCTATTAGGAGTTCTACAAAGTCATTTCATGTTAAATAACTCGGAATGTGTACAAATGAATGTCCCTAATGAATTTTCCTACCTTATTAAAACAGAGAAGCTGGTATTGTCTTAATTTCAGGGACAGGTACAGATATGCTGAGCTGGATCGACAGACTTCAAATTGTCATAGATGCAGCCCATGGTTTGATGCAGATTTGTTTTATCTTAATTCTTTGGTTGTTCTTATTTTGTTACACTATGTTTACTGGTGGCAAATTGGAGTTGCAGGATTGGAATATCTACATAATGGCTGCAAGCTAGCTATCATACACAGAGATTTGAAGCCTTCTAGCATCTTACTAACTGAAAAGATGCAAGCGAAAATAGCTGACTTCGGGCTGTCTAGAGTCGATAATGAAGAAATTCATTCACATTCCACAACTTGCCCTGCTGGAACACCTGGATATCTAGGTCCTGAGTAAGTATCGAAACTTCATGAAAATTATACTTAGATATGTTACTGAAGTTATTGAGAAAATGTTCTAAAAGATGTATGAGATCTACATTTCATTAACAACTCAAATATCGTCAGCAAAAAGGCAAATGAGAAATAAGTTTACAACATAAGATCTTATTTGTACCCAGTGTTGTTAGGGAACCGCTTTGCTAGTCCCAACTCCCAAACATAAATACATAACAAATTTAGATAACTAGTCAAGATCCAGCATCACATGTGAGATTAATATATATATATATATATATAATTACATGGGACCCGAACATTCACTTCTAATAAAATCTGCTCTGATACCATGCTAGGGAACCGCCAAATCAAAAATTAGCTTAAACATTTAGTAAAAAAGCTCTCAATCCATGGCGTAGCCTCCATCAAAGTAAAAATCCGAAAGGCCTCTTGCTTCAGTACTTCCGTATCGAGTTCTCAATGTGGAAATTAATTAAACTTAAATATGACTGAAATAATAAGACTGCTTTGTAAACCCTTGATATTCTGTTAATTTAATCTTTTTGATGATTTAATCATTTATGTTTCCTCCTAAAGATATAATGCAGGTGTAGTCCCAAACAAGAAAAGTGATGTTTACAGCTTCGGGATTATTCTTTTTGAGCTTTTTGAGCTTATTACTAGTCAGCCTGCCATAAAAGGAGGCTTGGGAAGCTCCTACATACACATACTTCAATGGGTTACTCCTGAAATCGAACAAGGGGATATCCAAAACATTGTTGATCCACGGTTACAAGGTAAATTTAACACCAATGCTGCCTGTAAAATTGTGGACACGGCCATGTCATGTGTTCGTCCAACTGCAGTTGAAAGACCAGACATCAATAATGTACTGATAGAACTAAAGGAATGTTTGGCTATAGAGGTGGCTTCCAGAAGAAATTCGAAGACAGAAAGCATCAACACAACAACAAGCTATTTTAGTATAGAAATGGTAACAAGTGAACAGAATTTCGTTGCTGGACATGGCATCGATTATATATGTAAGCTATGAACTTCAAAAATCCTTATTTGTGTGTGAGAATGAAACTCAGATAAAGTTTCCAAGTAGCCCCAAATGAAAAAAGTAGAATTAAATGAGATCTTATTTGTAATCGAATGTTAACAAAAATAATGAAACGTTTTTGGTACTTTTGGGTCAAGAATAGGATTATGGAGTCTTCAAACATTAATTCAAAGGGTGACTCACCGGAGAATCATTCTCTATAACCCCGTCGCTCTTGTTTTCTTCTCCAAGCTTTCAAATCTTTGAAATCGAGATCCAATAGTCGCCAGCGAAGCAGTAATCACTCAATCGTACTTTTGGTACTTTTGTGAAGATGATTTTAATTCAAACATTAATTCAAGAATTAGTAGTTTTCTGCAAAGCTTTGATATTGTTTAATAAGTAATTCTTTTGGTGAATGTCCAAGATTTAATAATTTATGTTACTCGAAAAGCCTTGTCCTGGAACCTGGTATAGAAATGGCACCTGTACTAGGTTCCCCCACCCCCACCCCCATTTAGGTTTTGGGGGCAAAATTTGCCTTCAACCCCACCACAGAACCCCATTTGGGGGCAAATTATTTGCCCCAAAATGGGGGTAGGGCCCGTGGGGGAAATTCTTGGTACTGCTAGCGAGAAGCACCTTGTATCCCCACAAGTTTGTTGGTTGGATATTATAATTCGCTGCAAATGAAATGACTGCCCCACAAGTTTGCAATAATTGTTACACACTGAAACTGGAACAAGGCACAAAGAACAATTACCCGATAAGAGCTAGCTTTGTGTATGGGAATTATGATAACAAAAACCGGGCACCAAATTATTTGGATATTTGGATCTTTTCGGGTTTGGGCTTGATTGGAATCAAATTGGAATTGGGCTTTGATTTTTGACTTATGTTTGGGCCGGGGCTTGGGCAATTTTTTGGGTTTGAAAAACACAAATTGACTTTTGGGCTATTGACTTGGGTTTGGATTATGGATTTGGGTAAATTTCTTGGATTGGGATATTACACGACAAGTTTGGAATAATTCATAGCATATGACTTTAGTTGACTTGAGCAATATTGATTAGCAGGTCTAACTTTCATCCCATGTCCTTCAGGCTCAGAGATTTTTGCTCTGGTTGGCTAGTGACGTGGACCAAAAGTTAGTCAATCTGCTGACTGCTTCTACTCCTGTTGGTCCATACGGAGTTGGAAAAATTTAGCCTAAAGCCAAGGCGACCAGCTGGGAAATGCATGCATGATTGAAGCTTGAATCAATTTTTCTATAGCGTGTAGTAGGGACTGGGTGGAGACACTGGAGTCGAATATCGACTTAGACTTGAATCAATTTTTCTATAGCGTGTAGTAGGGACTGGGTCAATTGTCCTCTTCTAATTTTTGGAGCAAAAAGTCAAGATAAAAAGAGAATAAGAGAAAGTAAAACATCTACGATCCTTTGGATACAGGTGTGAGGGGCTTACCACTAAACCAACTCATAACTTGCCTAAACTATTTAATTTTTCGGTGGTAAGTTTTTCTATAAAGGTTTCAAGATGGTCTTTATGAATACTATTTTTTAGAATATTAAGGAAGGTTTTTATTTTTTTAATGAAAAAAATTTGAAATAATCTGGATTCATTTATAATTATGCTATAAGGGCGCCTTTACTAATGAGAATCCCAGGAAAGAAAACTTGTCCAAACACAAATTAAGGGGAGGTGTATTGATTCAAGATTTTATTAGACAATTTGGGAAAGTAAAAGTCTGGTGGTATTGGATTGAGACTTTTTAACGAGTTAGATAAGTCCGGTGGTATTCGATCAAGACTTTTAAGATTTTTTTTAAAAGTCCATATTGTCTTGTGGTATTGAATCTAGACTTTTAATTTTTTTTTTTTTTTAAAGTCCATATTGTTTTATGGTATTGGATCCAGACTTTCAAGAGGCAGCAAATTGTCTGGTGGTATTGGATTGAGATTAAGATTTTTAGGATTTCATGACAAAATGGATTTTTCAGACTTTTTAGTGATATGTATAAATAGCTTGAATCCAAAATTGTCTTGCCATCTCCCTCAATACTTTCTAGACTTTTCTCTCTCGCTCAAAATCATCTTCAGCTTCCTCAACCTCCACACCCCCATCAGATCTTCATTACAAATTTTTCAGCTTCCTCAACTTCCATACATGTCATAGTTTTAAGGATTTAGCATAATCTTGGTACAATTATTGCAGGAATACAATCTCGAACCATCATGTAAAAAACTACCTGTTGATGCCCCATATTTAACATGTGTCTGTGTTCATGACATCAACAGTTTCTACACAGAAGGCTAGTCCAAACTGACAATCTTGGTACAACTTTCAACTACCATTGCTCATGTTTGATTTTAACACTGACTACTTAATTTTTGTTTATACCAACAGGGTTAGTTATGAAGATAAATAATGTGTAGTTGTTAATTTTCAAATGTCTGTCTTCTATGGCGGCTTCAGTTGAAAGTTATGTGTTGGTTGGTGGTATTTTAAAATTTTATTACTTCTCTTCATATCTTATACATGCTTCTCATTCAATCTTTGTTGTTCAATGACTGCCATCAACAAGATTATAGAGCACTGGAACTTGGGGAGAAAATTAAATACTACAATTGACTCTTGAAAGTCCATATTTATAAAAGTCCAAAAAGTCTTGAAATAAAGTCTAGATAATCCTAATAGTCTATAAATAAAGTTCAATGACTCTTTCATAATCCTAAAAGTATAGTCCATATAATCATAATAATCCTAAAAGTATAATCCAAATTATCCTAATAATCCAAATAGTCTTACAAATCCGTAAAATCCTTGCACCCTAAAATTGTCTATTAAAATCCCAATCCAATACACCCCCATAAGATTTCTCTTTAAAATAAATATAAAAAAAAAATAAAAATAAAAAATTCTCTCTTAATTACCGGAGAATTAAGTTCGCTTTCCTAATTCCTTTTTCAATGAAATTAAATTGATTCCCTATGATTTTAATTTTCAATTTAGTAAACTCGCCATAAATACGAGGAAGCATATTGATAAATTTGATAAATAATAATTTTAACTGTAGTTCAGTTCTTTTATTCAAATCAAGCTACGCGGCATAATAGTTTTAAAAAATATATAAAATTGCTATATATAAAAGATGCCAAAATTCTGCTAAAGTAGATTATACGCATCACGTTCATACCAGCATTTTCCACAAGTAGACCTATTTGAAACACCAGCTGGTTTAAATTCTGCAACCAAGTATATATACTGACAAATTCTCGAGTTTGAATCATTCTCTTGTATGCTCTCGACTTAATTATACTGAATTTGCTAGAAACGACCAACATGGTTGATGGGCAGCCATTGTTTTTGGTCACAAAGCTATGGCTGATCTTAGTTCCAGTTATTATTTCTGCAGTCAGCAAATCAAAACTAGTTACAGCACATGATGAACAAGCTAAAAGGAAGTTAGAAGCCGGCACCCCTTCTGGTGAGAACAAGTTTCACCTTTTAGAATTTTTTTCATATATCATGCATAAACAACTCTGCACTTACTCTGAAAGTGGAAAATTTGCTTCACTGTGACCGCTACTGCCTTCAGATCAAGTTTTAGGAGAAGGGTCAACTTTTCTTTGACAAGTTTTCATTATTCTCGAAAAGTTTGATTAAAAATAGTTGCTGTAAATTAAAGTTTGTAAATTTTCATTTTTTAAGGAGCTAGAAGAACAATTTAGCTTTTCAAGACTCTATTCAGTTAATCAGTCGAATATTGATCAAAGCATAAAAAAAAAAATGTAGCAAAAACATTAATCAAACTTCTAAATTGCAATACTGTAATAGTGGCTTGTGTTTAGAGTGCTTAGATACTTTTGTTGGGCCAATACCCTTTACTGTCAGTTTAATCTTAAAGGTCCGATTGAATTTGTATTTGTTTTTGAATACTAACCTTTTAGACCAGATGGTTACTAAGTTACTAACAGCTTATATGTCTAACTTGTTGGGTTGGGTTTCCTCCAAATGTGGAGATGGCCCAAAGAGAGTTTACCATTCTTATATGGTAAAGCCCACATAATATATGTGGATGGCCCAAGACCTTTTGGTCATTTTACATGTGGTATAAAAGGGTTAAAACCCTAGCTGAAAATGATAAGTAGAGACAAGAGAATAGAGTGATCAGTGTGTGCAAAGTGTGCAGAAATATTTCTAGTTTTCTGAGGTTACTGTCAAGACATAATCGGAGATCGATTTGTGGTCCGATTGAGCTCAAACTTTGCAGCCGTGTTTACCACACTAGGGTCTACATTCTGACGGTGGAATTGTCGAACGGATATCCCTGTTGTGAGATTTGCGGTTCCGAAGAGGGCTGGACAGAAAACAGGGGAGGTGCTGCGCAGGTTTCTTCAAAGAGAGATATCTCTTTGATCTACCGTCCGATTGGGCTGAAATTTGGACAGAACCTTCTTCACTCGTGGTTCTACGATCTGACCGTTCGGATCTTTGAACGGAAATCTCAGGAGAGAGAAGCACATCCAGAACAGAGGATTCGAGTTTATGTAATCCTAACTCTCTTGTTTTTCTTGTTGATTTTGCATGTGTTGCCAAGATTAGTTAATCTTGAGATTGCTGTGTTATATGCCTCTAGTTGAGCTAGAGAGAACATTGTGTATTCCCATTATATTTTGATAGTGGAGATTTCGGAGGACCCGTGGTTTTTACTCCTTAATTTGGGGAGGTTTTCCACGTAAAATACTTGGTGTTCTTGTGTTTGTGATTGAGCTTGTGGTTATGTATATTGCTGCTCTATTTAATTGCTTCCTATTAGGTTCACACAAGAGAGGATAAATATTGTTTGTTGTTGTTAGTGGTGCTTTTATCCTATCATAACTTGATACCTTTTTCTGTCGCTTATGATTTCCAGGTTTCATAAACATCTACTGTGGGGCGACTGAAGGTTACCAAGATAATGTAACTGGTCTTTTTTATGAGACAGACACAAAATATGTAGACACAGGAGAAGTTCACGAGATATCGCCTTCCTTCACCTATAATGGTTATGATTTTCAGAATATAAAGAATTTGAGGAGTTTTCCTCAAGGAACAAGGAATTGTTACACACTGAAACTGGAACAAGGCACAAAGAACAATTACCTGATAAGAGCTGTCTTTGTGTATGGGAATTATGATAACAAAAAACAGATCCCAGTATTTGACTTATATATTGGTGTTAATAAATGGGCAACCGTGAAAGATGATAACTTTTTTTGTGAGATCATTAACGTTTTCTCAGATGAATATATAGATGTCTGTCTCGTAAATACTGGCCTCGGGGTACCTTACATTTCAGTGTTGGAATTACGACCTCTAGACAACTCCATTTATCTACTTAAAGATGGGGCACTCACACTCATTGATAGATATGATGTTGGTGCTGAAAATGACAGAACTACCAGGTAACTCATATACATATACATATATATATGGCTGTTTTTTCTCTGGAAACCATATTTTAAATTTCGAGTTACCTTTGTTCATATAATCATATCATAGATTCACACCATAATATATGCAATGTTTCTCACTGTTAGGTACCCTGTGGATGTCTATGATCGCATCTGGTATCGACCTGATCCTACTAATTTCAGTGACTGGATTCCGATTTCCACAGAGTCAACAATAAACAGCAACAGCTTGGGTGATGCTTATCAAGTACCGGATAGAGTGCTAAGGACTGCTGCCCAATCACAAAGTGCTAGCATTCCCTTAAGTTTTTTACTTAACCTCGTGGATTCTTCTTCGGATTCTCCATGTTATATTTACTTTCACTTTGCAGAGATTGAGAAGCTTAAGGATGGTCAGAAGAGGAAATTGCGTATTGATCTCAATAGTGGTCTCATAGAAACAAAACCTATAACACTTGAATACCTTAAGCCAATGATCTTGACTTCAACTGATCTGCCGATCAGTGGCACCGAACTTCAATTCTCCATATATGCAACTGGTGGACCTGACCTTCGTCCAATACTTAATGCTGTTGAAATTTTTATGTTTGTAGGACTCCCACTTTCACCAACAAACCTTAATGATGGTAAATTTTCTTCCTTCATTGTTAGAATAGATGATCATACTGCTAGCATGTACTGAATAGGGGTCATACTAGTCTGTTGGGTTGCGTCATCCATTAGTAAATCTTTCTCAAACAGCTTTCTTGATCATAAGAGTTAATACTTGTTCATCACTGAAAACAACAGTTAAAGCTATCAAGGACATCAAAAAGATCTACAATATCACTAGAAACTGGCAAGGGGATCCATGTCTTCCTAGTAGTTTCTCATGGGAAGGTTTGAATTGCAGCAATCACAGTACTCCAAGGATCATCTCACTGTGAGTGCCTTAATAAAATATCTTATTGTATGAGTGTTATACATTTTCTGTGGCATTTTGAGGGAGAAATGTCCCTCCAACATGGAGGAAATGTATACTCATTTTGAATGCCTTCTGAAGTTTTGAGGGAACTGATCATTTTAGGTTGATGTAGGTCAAACACTCAAACATATGCATTACTAATTGATCAAATTTTTGGTTTAAATTTCACTTGTAATTACAATTTTTTTTTATGATTCTTAAAAAGAAATTTGAGCTCAAGTCAGTTGACAGGAAAGCAGATAGCAACTTCAGTTTCGAATCTCAAATCGATAATGTTTTTGTAAGTATAATTATGTTGTTAATTTTGGTCACTCTCAAATATTTTCTATTAATATAATGGTCTCTCCAAACAAAAATCTGTCAACTTCGGTCACTCTCAAATATTTTCTATTAATATAATGGCCTCTCCAAACAAAAAATTCTGACTCCGTCCTGGATTCAGCCACTTTCCAGGGTCTAGTAGTAAGTTACCAATGCTCTTTTGGTTGCAGAGATTTGTCCTATAATAACTTGACAAGGCCATTACCAGAATTTTTGGCCCAACTGCCAAATCTGAAAATGCTGTAAGTAGTACTTGACCTTTGAGTTTGATATTGCAATTATAAGATTGTGAGTAGAAGCTAAACTTTATCTATTTTGAATTACATTTACAGCAACTTAACTGGGAACAAATTCACTTGTTCAGTTCCTGATGCTCTTCTAGAGAAGTCCAAAAATGGGGCATTGCTTTTGAGGTTTCTGTTCTTCTTTAATTAATTTCTTTCATTAATGTTCAAGATATTGACAAGGAAATCTATGTATTCAATAGTCTTTGTATTAAAAACAAACCACACCTTTGTATTTATTTTTTAAAAAATTTAGCATTTTTTATCAGATTTGTTGTAATTGTTTCTACATACCAAGAAAATTTATCATCTTTTTTTTTTTTCTTTTTTTTTTTTTGGAAGACTAGAAGAAATCCCAGGTTCTTGCCAATCAGAATCATGCCATGAAAATAAAAAGAAGTTTATTATTCCAGTAATTGCATGCACCACCATTGTTGTCCTGCTCATTCTGTTCTCCTTCATTATCCTGGCTATCTACAAAAGACACAGAAAACGAGGTAATATATATCTTATTTCATTCTTCCCTATGTTTTTACCGAATTGTAGTGACACATCAATTTGCATCCATGAGTGGAGAAAATCTTCGGTGCACCTGGTGCAATGCATCCGCCCACTGAAATCAACGGGCTTCATATAACAATAATGGCATGGGGGGACTCAAACTCAAACACTCTCAAGACCAAATTAACACAAATACATAACAAATTCTAATAGCACTCCTGATAAAACAGAATTCTAATACTATGTCAATAACCACTGAACTCAAAACCTAGCTTAAACTATTAGGAAATAATCCAGCAATAGTATTTAAGCACCATGACAATCTGATCACAAACATGTGTCGAATTTGTATAACTCGAAGGAAATGACTCATTCTAGAGTAAAATGCAGAACTTTACTAAGCATATACAAGTAAAATATTCCTCCACAATTTGAATATACTATTGCCATACTCACTGATTTATCTGCACTGGAAAAACTTTCAATGACGATGGCTAAAATTTCCTGCATATATGGCTATGGTGGCACTGTTCCTCTGGGACTAAATTTGATGTCTTGGAAAATTTTTGGTACAATAAAAGGCACCCCCTGTGAATCTATACACCATTTTCTTAGTAGATTTATGCTTATGCAATTATATGTGTTTTTATTTTCTCATGAAAAATGACTATATTCATTGATGTAGAGAGGGCTGCTGAATCGGAGAAGGAAGGGTCACTGAAGTCGAAGAATCGACAATTCACTTTCTCAGAGATTGTTCATATTACTAATAACTTTAAAACCATTATCGGAGAAGGAGGATTTGGAAAAGTTTACTTGGGCACTCTTAATGATGAGTCTAATGTTGCTGTTAAGGTCCTCTCTCCATCATCAAGACAAGGCTATAAGGAATTTCGAGCAGAGGTAAGAAAAAAAAAATGCTGCAAGAGTTTCCAATTGCTGTGCTTTCCCTATATAGATGTAGAAATTTGGTTGTAACAATAGCAATTTGAATGCAGGCTCAACTATTAATGGTTGTTCACCATAGGAACTTGGTTTCTCTAGTTGGATACTGCGATGACCACGAAAATAAAGCACTAATATATGAATATATGGTCAAGGGAAACTTGCAACAGCATTTATCAGGTATATTATGTGTTTCATATCATAACGTTTGATATCATAGCATTTATCAGCTGAGAGAGAATATGTTATGTTTCTTGTTTGCAGGAACAGATACTTGTATGCTGAGCTGGTGTGAAAGACTTCAAATTGCTGTAGATGCAGCCCATGGTTAGCATTTTGCAAGCTTGTTTTTTTATTTTTTATTTCTTCTGTCGTCATTACATACAAGTTAACTGGTGTCTAACTGGATTTACAGGATTGGATTATCTACATAATGGCTGCAAACCACAAATAATCCACAGAGATTTGATGCCTTCCAACATCTTACTAAACGAAAACAAGCACGCGAAAATAGCTGATTTCGGCCTATCAAGAGTTGTTAACCAAGAAACCGACACTGGTTTAACAACTTGCCCTGCTGGCACACCTGGATATCTAGATCCAGAGTAAGTATTAAAACTTATGGATTCATATTGAAAATATTATATAATATAGTGAGACCTCACAAGTAGTGGAAATACACTTTGGTTGTCCTGCTAACTTCATATTTCAGCTGATAAATTTGTTTGTGAAAATTGATACTTCGTATGTTTAGTACGTTTGTGTCAAGAATTTGATAATTAAGTCTTATTGTCAAGAAGAACTTGAATTTGAGGAGTCCTGTGAAAGCCTTGATATTGTTATGTATCAGTCTAATAATTTTGGCTCCATGCAGACTTTTTGCTTGCGGAATCTCAAACAAGAAAAGTGATGTTTACAGTTTTGGGATTATTCTATTCGAACTGATAACCGGCCAGCCCGCCATAAAGAGAGGCCCGGAAGAGTATAGATACATACTTCAAAGGGTCACTCCTGTAATCGAAAGAGGGGATATCCAAAACGTTGTTGATCCACGGTTAGAAGGTAAATTTAAATCCAATGCTGCCTGGAAAATCGTGGACACTGCCATGTCATGTGTTTGTCCAACTGCAGATAGACCAGACATCAATAATGTACTGATAGAACTAAAGGAATGTTTGGCAATAGAGGTGGATTCCAGAAGAAATTCGAAGACAGAAAGCAGCAACACAACAACAAACTATTTACTTGAACAGACTTATCTGAATGGTAGTATAGAAATGGTTCCCGGCACAAGGTAACAAGTGAACAGAATCGCGTTGCTGGACATAGCATCGATTATATATGTAAGCTATGAACTTCAAAAATCCTTATTTGTGTGTTAGTGGTCAACTATGCAAGTTTAGTATAATGTATTTCTAATGTTTCTTGGTACATTCAATTTTTATGATGACAATGATTAGTTTGAATTCAGAGTTTGTTTCCTGGTATATATGATCATTTGTCTGATACTATGCTTCTTAACAATGGAATTCTGGTTTATTTTTGAATCTAATAAAACAAGGGAAACATGTTTGATAAGAAATCTGAAACAGAGTTTTTTCTCTGTTATTCAAACATTCTATAGTTCAGTAGAAATTATACTTCTGATTGACTATTAAGAATGAAACTCAGAAAAACTATTAAGAATTGAAAGAGGGGATATAAGAAGCATCATTGATCCGTGACTCGGAGTAAACTTTGAAACTAATTCTATCCGGAAAGCTGTAGAGACTGCAATGGTATGTGTTCCTAATATCGAGGCCAACTATGAGATGTGGTTACAGAATAAAGAGTGTTTGGAGATGGAAATCGCTCGTGATCAACAAACTTGGAGGACGGAGAGCTTAATTAATGTCGAAGTCTATAAATTCAATCAATATGAGTCCTGTGGATCTTAAAACTGAAAAGGGTCCTCAATCTATATGCAAACTCTTTAGAAGCATATTAGTTCATATCAATACTGACAATATCTTAGACACTTGAATCTTCTGTCTTGTTTGTAAAAATTTAATAATGGTACTTAAAATGCTAGCCTCTCCATGTTATTAGCAACGTAGATGGAAATTTCTGAAATATGTATCCCCAGGAAATCAGGTTGTATGGAATACTCTATAACAAAGAAAACCAAGTTTAGCGCATATATATATATATATATGAACACAATCTACAAATTAGACTCGCTAGGTGAATAAGTAATCCCATTAACAAGAAAAGTAAAAGAAACTTCATTTTACTTTGCAGATTTAGTTACGATAGAAGTAGGGGAACATCTTGGTGCTGTTAGGAGTAATATATCTACCACAATTGTGATCATTTATCTACCTCATCACGATAGTGCCACATAACATATATCTCCCAAGGATACTCCACCACCAAGGTTCAAGCCTTGTCTTGGTATATATATAATTTGTCTCACTTTGGCTATTAAATCCCAAGTGTGGATATTCTCTCCTGGTTCTATTAGGAGTAATATTTCGAGTTGTGCTTGTAGAATCTAATCTCGTCAGGTCCCGGCAGTTGTTATAATTCAAAAAAAATAAAATAAACTTTGCCACCTATCCACCATCTTTCAACCTTACATCATCTTGCACGGCCACTTGTCCCATTCTTATTATTATTATAATAAAAATCTCATCCCAACTTACCACTTTACCAGGCACCAAATTATTTGGATATTTGGATCTTTTCCGGTTTGGGCTTGCTTGGAATCAAATTGGAATTGGGCTTTTATTTTTGACTTAGATTTGGGCCGGGGCTTGGGCAGTTTTTTGGGTTAGATAAACACAAATAGACTTTTGGGCTGTTGACTTGGGTTTGGATTATGGATTTGGGTAAATTTCTTGGATTGGGATATTACACGACAAGTTTGGAATGATTCATAGCATATGACTTTAGTTGACTTGAGCTATATTGATCAGCAGCTCTAACTTTTGGGTCCTTCAGGCTCAGAGATTTTTGCTCTGGTTGGCTAGTGACGTCACTAGTGACGTGGAACAAAAGTTAGTCAATCTGCTGACTGCTTCTACTCGTGCTGGTCCATACGGAGTTGGAAAAATTTAACCTAATGCCAAGGCGGCCAGCTGGGAAATGCATGCATGATATTGAAGCTTGAATCTATTTTTCTATAGCGTGTAGTGGGGACTGGGTGGAGTTGAATATCGACTAAGACTTGATCGACCTGGGTCAATTGTCCTCTTCTAATTTTTGGAACAAAAAGACAAGATAAAAAGAGAAGAAGAGAAAAGTAAAACATCTACAATCCTTTTGATATTGGTGTGAGGAGTTTACCACTAAACCAATTCATAACTCGTCTAAACTGTTTAATTTTTCGGTGGGAGGCTTTTCTAAAAAGGTTTCAAGATGGTCTTTATGAATACTATTTTTTAAGAATATTAAGGAAGGTTTTTATTTTTTAATGAAAGAAATTTGAAATAATCTGGATTCATTTATAATTATGCTATAAGGGCGCCCTTACTAATGAGAATCCCGGGAAAGAAAACTTGTCTAGATGCACTCCAAACGTAAATTAAGACTTCTCTTAATTACTAGAGAATTAAGTTGGCTTTCCTAATTTCTTTTTTCAATGAAATTAAATTGATTCCCTTTGATTTTCATTTCCAATTTAGTAAACTTGCCATAAATACGAGGAAGTATATAGATAAATTTGATAAATAATAATTTTCATATTAGTTCAGTTCTTTTATTCAAATCATGCTAAAAAATATATATAATTGCTATATATAAAAGATGCCAAAATCTCTGCTAAAGTTGATTAATAAATGTATCACTATCACGTACATGCCTGCATTTTCCACAAGTAGAGCTAGTTGAAGCACCAGTTGGTTTAAATTCAGCAACCAAGTACATATTTCTTAATCAGAACTTACAAATTCTCGAGTTTGATCATTCTCTTGTATGCTCTTGACTTAATTATACTGAATTTGCTAGAAACGACCAACATGGTTGATGGGCAGCCATTGTTTTTGGTCACAAAGCTATGGCTGGTCTTAGTTCCAGTTATTATTTCTGCAGTCAGCAACTCAAAACTAGTTACAGCACATGATGAACAAGCTAAAAGGAAGTTAGAAGCCGGCACCCCTTCTGGTGAGTACAAGTTTCACCTTTTAGAATTTCTTCATATATCATGCATAATCAACTCTGCACTTACTCTGAAAGTCTGAAACTGGAAATTTTGCTTCACTGTGACTGCCACTGCCTTCAGATCAAGTTTTAGGAGATGGGTCAACTTTTCTTTGACAAGTTTTCATTATTCTTGAAAAGTTAGATTAAAAATAGTTGCTATAAATTAAAGTTTGTAAATGTTCTTTTTGTAAGGAGCTCGAAGAACAATTTAGCTTTTCAAGACCCTATTCAGTCCCCTGTCATGACTTTTGTTTTTTTTGTAACATTCTTCAAGGCTGAACATTGATCAAAGCATAAAAAAAATGTAGCAAAAGCATTAATCAAACTTCTAAATTGCAATACGATGGCTTGTGTTAGAGTGCTTAAAAACTTTTGTTGGGCTATTTTCTATTAGTTTAATCTTTTAGGTCCAATTGAATTTGTATCATTGATCAAAGCATAAAAAAAATGTAGCAAAAGCATTAATCAAACTTCTAAATTGCAATACGATGGCTTGTGTTAGAGTGCTTAAAAACTTTTGTTGGGCTATTTTCTATCGGTTTAATCTTTTAGGTCCGATTGAATTTGTATTGTTTCTGAATACTTAACCTTTTAGGTCCGATGGTTACTAACAGCTTATATGTATGTGTACTTATGATTTCCAGGTCTCATAAGCATTGACTGTGGGGCGACTGAAGGTTACCAAGATGATTTTACTGGTCTTTTTTATGAGACAGACACAGGATATGTAGATACAGGAGACGTTCACAAGATTTCGCCTTACTCAACCTATAATAATTATGGACAGAGGCTATGGGATTTAAGGAGTTTTCCTCTAGGAACTAGGAACTGTTACACACTGAAACTGGAACAAGGCACAAACAACAATTACCTGATAAGAGCTGTCTTTGTGTATGGGAATTATGATAACAAAAACCAGATCCCAGAATTTGACTTGTATATTGGTGTTAATAAATGGGCAACCGTGGACAGGGAGAATATATCATGTGAGATCATTAGTGTTTTCTCATATGAATATACAGATGTCTGTCTCGTAAACACTGGCCACGGGGTACCTTACATTTCAGTGTTGGAATTACGACCTCTAAACAACTCCATTTATCTACTTAAAGATGGGGCACTCAGACTCCTTAATAGATATGATGTTGGTGCTGAAAACGACATAAATACCGGGTAACTCATATATATATATGGCTGTTTTTTCTCTGGAAACTATATTTTAAATTTCGAGTTACCTTTGTTCATATAATCATTTCATAGATTCACACCATAATATATGCAATGATTCTCACTGTTAGGTACCCTGTGGATGTCTATGATCGCATCTGGCATCGTCCTGATCCTACTCGTTTCAGGGGCTGGATTCCGATTTCAACAGACTTAAAAATAAACAGCAACAGCTTGGGTGATGCTTATCAAGTACCGGATATAGTGCTGAGAACTGCTGCCCAGACACAAAATGCTAGCAATCCCTTAAATTTTTTTCTTAACCTCGTGGATTCTTCTTCGGATTCTCCATGTTATATATACTTTCACTTTGCAGAGATTGAGAAGCTTAAGGATGGTCAGAAGAGGAAATTGCGTATTGATCTCAACAGTACTAAAAGTGGTCTTATAGTCACAGAACCTATAACACTTGAATACCTTACGCCAATGATCACGAATTCAGCTGATCTTCATCCAATCAGTTGCACCGGACTTCAATTCTCCATATATGCAACTGGGGGACCTGACCTTCCTCCCACTTTCACCAACAAACCTTAATGATGGTAAATTTTCTTCCTTCATTGTTAGAATTAGATGATCATACTGCTAGCATGTACTGAATAAGGGTTATTAGATTGATGATGATCCTTGCTATAAGTCATACTATTCTGTTGGGTTGCATATATCATCCATTAGTAAATCTCTCTCAAACAGCTTTCTTGATCATAAGAGTTAATACTTGTTCATCACTGAAAACAACAGTTAAAGCTATCAATTTAAGTTGATGTATTGGTAATTGGTCAAACATATGCATTACTAATTTATAAAATTTTTGGTTTAAATTTCACTTGTAATTACAATTTTTTCTTTGATGATTCTTAAACAGAAATTTGAGTTGACAGGAATGATAGCAACTTCAGTTTCAAATCTCGAATCGATAATGTTTTTGTAAGCATAATCAGATCATGATCTTCTGATGAGTTTTTGGTCTGTTGAACTGTGCTGATATTTTAAGATCACCCGTACATGTGACTATTATTAACAAAATAAATGGTCAAGAATTATTTTGTATTTTCCTTTTTTTAAATAGATTTATTTTGCTCTCTTTTTTTCCTACCAATACAGTGTCGTTTCACTCCAAATTAAAAGAATGACGACCCTTTTCATCTTTTTCTCTGGTTGCTTCTCCAGTTCTCCCATGAATTAGAATTAGCTCAGTAAAATTCAGTAGGGACTAAGTTCTGTAGAGTATCCTATGTTGTCAATCGGGGGTGTAGTTTTTTCCATTTTGGTCACTCTCAAATATTTTGTATTTATATAATAGTCTCTCTAAACAAAAATTTCTGACTCCGTCCTGAATTCAGCCATTTTCCAGATTCTAGTAGTAAGTTACCAATTCTCTTTTGTTGCAGAGATTTGTCCTGTAATGACTTGACAGGGCCATTACCAGAATTTTTGGCCCAACTGCCAAATCTGAAAATGCTGTAAGTAGTTGACCTTTGAGTTTGATATTGCAACTATAAAGATTCTGTGTAGAAGCTAAACTTTATCTATTTTGAATTACATTTACAGCAACTTATCTGGGAACAAATTCAATGGTTCGGTTCCAGATGCTCTTCTAGAGAAGTCCAAAAATGGGAAATTGCTTTTGAGGTTTATGTTCTTTTTAATTGCTTTCATAAATGTTGAAGATACTGAACTGTTCAGGTTTCAGGTTTCACAGCCTCTGTTGAGTTTTCAAAAAACAGAATCAGGCATATTCAATGTTTTAGATTTAAAAACAAACCACACCTTTTCATTTCTTTTTTCTTTTTTATTGTTAACATTCTGTATCTAATTTGTTGCGATTGTTTCTACATACCAAGGAAATTTATCATGTTCTTTTTTTTTGGAAGACTGGAAGAAATCCCAGGGGTTTGCCAGTCAAAATCAGGCCATGGAAATAAAAAGAAGTTCATTATTCCAATAATTGCATGCACCACCATTGTTGGACTGCTCATTCTGTTCTCCTTCACTTTCCTGGCTATCTACAAAAGGCATAGAAAACGAGGTAATATCTTATTTCATTCTTCCCTTTGCTTTTACCAAACATGAGTAGAGAAAATCTTCCATGCAACTGGTGCAATGCAACCACCCACTAAAATCATGTCGCATGACATGAAAAAAAATAAAAGCGTATTAGCTATCCATGCCATCCATGCCAATTGGCATGATGTTATTTGACCAGACGCATAGAAGATTTCCTATCATGGGTGGGCCTTAGACTGTTAGATCCGATTATTGTTGATGCATTGCAAACATCAATGTTGATAAATACATAGCAAATTCAAATAACATTTAACATTATTACGTAAATAACAATATTACGTAAAACAATGTTTTAATACTATGTCAATAACTACTGAACTCAAAAGCCTAAGCTATCCAACAATAGTATTTAAGCACAGTAACAATCTGGTCACAATCGAATTTGTAAAACTCCTAAGGAAATGACTCATTCTAGAGTAAAATGCATATACATGCATTCAATAAAAAATTTGGGAACACAAAAGGCACCCCTGTGAATCTATAATACACCATTTTCTTAGTAGATTTATGCTTATGAAATTATAATTATCATCTCTAGATATTTATAGTAAATGTGTTTTTTCTTTTTCTCATGAAAAATGACTATATTCATCGATGTAGAGAGGGCTGCTGAATCCGAGAAGGAAGGGTCACTGAAGTTGAAGAATCGACAATTCACTTACTCAGAGATTGTTCATATTACTAATAACTTTAAAACCATTATCGGAGAAGGAGGATTTGGAAAAGTTTACTTGGGCACTCTTAATGATGAGTCTGATGTTGCTGTTAAGGTTCTCTCTCCATCATCAAGACAAGGCTATAAGGAATTTGGAGCAGAGGTAAAAAAATAAAAATAATGCTGCAAGAGTTTCCAATTGCTGTGCTTTCCCTATATAGATGTAGAATTTTGGTTGTAATAATATCAATTTGAATGCAGGCACAACTATATATTAATGGTTGTTCACCATAGGAACTTGGTTTCTCTCATTGGATACTGCGATGACCGTGAAAATAAGGCACTAATATATGAATATATGGTCAATGGAAACTTGCAACAGCATTTATCAGGTATGTTATGTATATATAATGGTTTACTCCTATGAGAATTGAAAGAGAAGGGAGGTGGGCACACTGTGAACTTATGTGTTTCATATCGTAATGCTTCGTTAAATAAACCCGACTGAGAGAGAACCTGTTATGTTGCTTGTTTGCAGGAACAGATACATGTATGCTGAGCTGGTGTAATAGACTTCAAATTGCTGTAGACGCAGCCCAGGGTTTGCATTTTGCAAGCATATGTTTCTAGTTTTTTATTTCTTCAGTCGTTATTACAAGTTAACCGGTGTCTAACTAGATTTGCAGGATTGGATTATCTACATAATGGCTGCAAACCACAAATAATCCACAGAGATTTGAAGCCTTCCAACATCTTACTTAACGAAAACATGCAAGCAAAAATAGCTGATTTCGGCCTATCAAGAGTTGTTAACCAAGAAACCGACACTGGTTTAACAACTTGCCCTGCTGGCACACCTGGATATCTAGATCCAGAGTAAGTATTAAAACTTATGGATTCATATTGAAAATATTGTATAATATAGTGAGACCTCACATGTAGTGGGAAATACACTTTGGTTTCCCTGCTAACTTCATATTTCAGCTGATAAATTTGTTTGTGAAAATTGATAATGTCTCATGTTTAGTACATTTGTGTCGAGAATTTGATAATTAAGTCTTATTGTCAAGAAGAACTTGAATTTGAGGAGTCCTGTGAAAGCCTTGATATTGTTATGTATCTAATAATTTTGGTACCATGCAGACTTTTTGCTTGCGGAATCTCAAACAAGAAAAGTGATGTTTACAGTTTTGAGATTATTCTATTTGAACTGATAACTGGCCAGCCTGCCATAAAGAGAGGCCCGGAAGAGGATAGATACATACTTCAAAGGGTCACTCCTGTAATCGAAAGAGGGTATATCCAAAACGTTGTTGATCCACGGTTACAAGGTAAATTTAACACCAATGCTGCCTGGAAAATCGTGGACACAGCCATGTCATGTGTTCGCCCAACTGCAGTTGATAGACCAGACATCTATAATGTACTGATAGAACTAAAGGAATGTTTGGCTATAGAGGTGGCTTCCAGAAGAAATTCGAAGACAGAAAGCAGCAACACAACAAGAAGCTATTTACTCGAAGAGACTTTTCTGAATGGTAGTATAGAAATGGTTCCCGAAACAAGGTAACAAGTGAAGAGAATCGCATTGCTGGACATAATAGCATCAAATATATATGTAAGCTATGAACTTCAAAAATCCTTATTTGTGTGTTAGTGATCAATTATGCAAGTTTAGTATAATGTATTTCTAATGGTTCTTGGTACATTAAATGTTTATGTTGACAATGATTAGTTTGAATTCAGGGTTTGTTTCCTGGTATATATGACCATTTGTCTGATACTATGCTTGTTTTTAACAATGGGATTCTGGTTTATTTTTGAATCAAATAAAACTAGGGAAACATGTTTGATAAGAATCTGAAACAGGGTTTTTTCTCTGTTATTCAAACATTCTATGGTTCAGTAGAAATTATACTTTTGATTGACTATTAAGAATCAAACTCAGATAAAGTTTCCAAGTAGTCCCAAATGAAAAAATTAAAAATAGATGAGATCTTATTTGTAATTGAATGTTAACAAAAATAATGAAATGTTTTTGGTCCTTTTGGGTCAAGAATAGGATTATATATGGAGTATTCAAACATTGTTTAATGAGTAAATCTTTTGGTGTATGTCCAAGAATTAATAATTTATGTTTTCCATGCCAATTTTACTCGAAAAGCCTTGTCCTGGAACCTGGTATAGAAATGGCTCCTAGTACTAGGTAACTACTGTACAATATTTTGTGACAATAGTTAGCTTGTGTTATATATTTTTCCACTTTCTGGATTGAATTGCTTTCTGCAATATTTGCTATGGAACAGGTGTTAGTGAAGTCCATACCTTTACAATGTTTGACTACAGATTTTCGTATTTTGATGAACTCTTTAGTTTGTCAGTTCAAATCCTGATTGAAATAATTCTATCTGGAAAGCTGTAGAGACTGCAATGGTATGTGTTCCTAATATTTCCATCAAGAGGCCAACAATGAGTCATGTGGTGACAGAATTGAAAGAGTGTTTGGAGATGGAAATTGCTCGTGATCAACAATCTTGGAGGACGGAGAGCTTAATGCCAAAGTCTATAAATTCAATCGATACGAGTCCTGTGGATCTTAAAACTGAAAAGGGTCCTCGATCTAGATAGAATAAAAAGATCAGATCATAGTTAAATCTCTCATCATATATATATATATATATATATGCAAACTCTTTAGAAGCATATTAGTTCATACCAATACTGACAATATCTTAGGCACTTGAATCTTCTGTCTTGTTTGTAAAAATTTAATAATGGTACTTAAAATTCTAGCCTCTCCGTGTTATTAGCAATGTAGATGGAAAACTCTGAAATATGTATCCCCAGGAAATCAGGTTGTATGGTGGAGCATATCATGCAAATATCAGGAATACTCTATAACAAAGAAAACCAAGTTTAGCGCATATATATATATATATATATGAACACAATCTACAAATTAGACTCGCTAGGTGAAGAAGTAATCTCATTAACAAGAAAAGATAAAGAAACTTCTGAACTTGAGTAGAAGTTTCCAAGATAGATTGCTGCACAACATATTTCATTTTACTTTGCAGATTTAATTACGATAGAAGTAGGGGAACATGTTGGTGCTGCTAGCGAGATGCACCTTGTATCCCCCATCACAATTGTGATCATATATCTACCTCATCACGATCGTGCCACATAACATATGAAAAAAGTTTTTTATTAATTAACAATGATTTCCCCTACAATTAGTCAAACTTAACGGGCATAGGGGTATTTTTGTCTTCTTAATATTTAAAAAATATTTTATTAAAAAATTCAATAAAAAAAGGATCTCCATGAACAGTGGAGATCTGTTAAAAAAAAAAAGGGGGTGAAGATCCGGCCAACAGGGCACCGTCGGATCTCCATTGACCGAGATCATCTCCATTGATTGATGGATGGAGATTATTGCAATTAGTTTTTTTTTCTTCATTTTTTAAATTACTTTTTTATTTAATTGGATCTCCACCATCAATCATTATGAGTATCCATTTATTTATTTTTTTCAGTTATTTATTTATTTTTATTTTAAAAATTTATCTCCAACATCTATCTCAGAGTTGAACGGCAAAGTTCCAACTATTATTTCCATATATATACATATACATATAAATTTTTTAAAAAATTTAATTCATAATTAAAGGGTTATTTTTATCTTTTTTAATCGGAGTTAAACTTGATCGATATTTAAGTTTGAAATGTTATTATCAATTAAGATAAAAATGTTTCTAATTGTAAAAAAAAAAAAAAAAAAAAAAAAAAAACCTCCAAGGATGTTGGCACTTGGCAGGCTATTATAATTTGCTCAAAATGAAATGACCGCCCGACTTATGAGAGAATCCTAGAGAATCTTATCTTTTTCTTTTCTTTGTAATTCTGGTTGGGTCTTTCAATATCTCTCATACTTCTGTCTCAATCTTTATCGGCTACTACTTCTGATCTCCCATGTCTCTTGTTTTCTTTCTCTTTCAATTCTTCTCAATTCTCTCTATTTCTATTCTTTCTTCTGTTTTACTGCTATCTCATCTCTCTATTTCTCTTCTTTCCTCTTCTTCTTCACTCTTCCTGTTTCTCTTATTTCTCACGAGCTATATATCTCTCCCACTGCACCTAATTTCTTTCAAAATCCCATATTCCATCTCTTTGATCTGGTATGGATTCTCAGCTCAGAAAACTTTTATCTACATCTCTCTTCCTCTCTCTAGATCTTCGTCTCTCTCTGTCTCTCTCACGCACACACACCATCTCCCTTTCGTTCTTCTTTCTTTTCTTTCTCTTTATTCTTCTCCACCGCCTGACTTCTTTCTTCTCTTCCCATTTTTTTTTTTTTTCGGGTTTTAATTTTTTTGTTGTATTTCATGAAGTCTGCTTCTGTCATTTATCTCCTTTTCTTATTTTATTCATTCTTTGTTTTGCCACCAAACTTTGCCACCTATCCACCAACTTTCCACCTTACATCCAAACTATGCACGGCCACTTGTCCTATTCTTATTATTATAATAATAATAACGAGAACACTTTTGCTCACCCTCTTCAAGGGAGGTAACCATTACCCCCCTCTTAAATGGATGACATGTGTCATAGAGGAGTAAATTTTTAGACAATTTTACCCCTTTATAGACACATGTCATGTGTATGGGAAGGGGGTAATGCTTACCCCCCTCGAAAGGGAGGTGAGCAAAAATGCACTCAATAAAAATCTCATCCCAACTTACCACTTTACCGAGCACCAAATTGTTTGGATATTTGGATCTTTTCAGGTTTGGGCTTGCCTGGAATCAAATTAGAATTGGGCTTTAATTTTTGACTTAGGTTTGGGCTACCCCCTCGAAAGGGAGGTGAGCAAAAATGCACTCAATAAAAATCTCATCCCAACTTACCACTTTACCTCCCCCCAAACCCAAAACCCCATTAAGCCCCCCAAAATAATATTTATATATATTATTTTTATTTTTATTTTTATTTATATATAAAAAATTTAATAATTAAAAAAAATATAAATTATAATATTAAATTAATAAAATTAAATGATGATTGTTCATTTATAAGGTGTAATTAACCCCCAAAATAATATATATGTATTATGCAATTATTTTGTATTGTATTTTGGATTTTGTACTGTATTTTTATTATGTTTTTATTATTTTTCGGATTGAAAATTTGAAATTTAGAATTGAAAAAGAAATGAAATTGGGGAAATGGGTTTTTGGGGTGGGGGTGAGGGAACCTCCCCCCAAAACGTCCCCCCCACTGGTCCCCCCAAATGGATTTTGGGGGAGGTGGTGGGGGGAGGTTTGAGGAATGGGGGTGGGGGTGGGGGTGGGGGTACCCTCCCCCGCCCCATTGGGCCCCCACGCCCATCCCTAGGTGGAATAATTCATAGCATATGAGTTTAGTTGACTTGAGCCATATTGATCAGCAGGTCTAACTTTCATCCCATTTCCTTCAGGCTCAGAGATTTTTGCTCTGGTTGGCTAGTGACGTGGACCAAAAGTTAGTCAATCTGCTGACTGCTTCTACTCCTGCTGGTCCATTCGGAGTTGGAAAAATTTATCCTATATATTGTCTGTACTCCTGCTGGTCCATACGGAGTTGGAAAAATTTAGCCTAATGCCAAGGCGGCCAGCTGGGAAATGCATGCATGATATTGAAGCTTGAATCAATTTTTCTATAGCGTGTAGTGGGGACTGGGTGGAGTCGAATATCGACTTAGACTTGACTGACCTGGGTCAATTGTCCTCTTCTAATTTTTGGAGAAATTTGAAGGTTTTCTATAGCATGCATGTGAAGGTTTTTATTTTTTAATGAAAGAAATTTGAAATAATCTGGATTCATTTATAATTATGCTATATGGGCGCCCATATTAATGAGAATCCCGGGTAGGGTTGCACATTTTACCCCGGATCCCCATTTCCCCGCTTCCCCATCCCCATTTGAGGGAGATTTTTTGGGGGGAAATGGGGAAATGGGGAGGGATGGGGATGAAAATCATCCCCAAATTGAAATGGGGATGGGGATGGGGAGACCTCCCCCCATCCCCATTTCCCCATTTCCCCCACTAATATAGTGAAATGGGGATGGGGATGGGGATGGGGATGGGGATGAGGATGGGGGGAGGTACCCCCATCCCCATTTCCCCATTTCTCCCAAAATATTATAAAAATAATTATATATATTTATATATTTATATATATTTTGTAATGTATTTTCTTTGACATTATTTTGTAATGTGTGTATATATATATGACATTATTTTGTAATGTATTTTCTCTTACATTTGTAATGGAATGTTTTTTTTTTTTAGTTTAATTTGTAATTTTCAGCTAAATGGGGAAATGGGGAAATAGGGAAATGGGGAAACGGGGAAAAACGGGGAAAAACGGGGATAATGGGGAAATGGGGATGGTGATGGGGGGACCTCCCCCCAAAACTCCCCCATCCCCATTTCCCCAATGTGCATCCCTAATCCCGGGAAAGAAAACTTGTCTAGATGCACTCCAAACGCAAATTAAGACTTCTCTTAATTACTAGAGAATTAAGTTCGCTTACCTAATTTCTTTTTTTCAATGAAATTAAATTGATTCCCTTTGATTTTCATTTCCAATTTAGTAAACTCGCCATAAATACAAGGAAGTATATGGATAAATTTGATAAATAATAATTTTCATATTAGTTCAGTTCTTTTATTCAAATCACGCTACGCAGCATAATAGTTATAAAATATATATAATTGCTATATATAAAAGACGCCAAAATCTCTGCTAAAGTGGATTAATAAATGTATCACTATCACGTACATGCCTGCATTTTCCACAAGTAGAGCTAGTTGAAGCACCAGCTGGTTTAAATTCTGCAACCAAGTATATATAGCTTAATAAGAACTTACAAATTCTCAAGTTTGATCATTCTCTTGTACGCTCTTGACTTAATTATACTGAATTTGCAAGAAACGACCAACATGGTTGATGGGCAGCCATTGTTTTTGGTCACAAAGCTATGGCTGGTCTTAGTTCCAGTTATTATTTCTGCAGTCAGCAACTCAAAACTAGTTGCAGCACATGATGAACAAGCTAAAAGGAAGTTAGAAGCCGATGCCGACGCTTCTGGTGAGTACAAGTTTCACCTTTTAGAATATTTTCATATATCATGCATAATCAACTCTGCACTTACTCTGAAACTGGAAAATTTGCTTCACTGTGACCGCTACTGCCTTCAGATCAATTTTTAGGAGATGGATCAACTTTTTTTTAGAATTTTTTTCATATATCATGCATAAATTATGATGTTTCCTTCACTATATGATGTTTTCTTCTTCTTCTTGAAATCTTAGATCTGCAACATAATTTTTTTTTTTTTGTGCCGATATTGATACACATAAAACTTATTAGTACACCTATATTTTATTAAAGAGAGTTTCTTCTGACAATCCAATTTTTTCTTTTTACACTTCTTTTCTAAAAACACTTCATTCTCAAAATTTAAAATTTAAAAATTCTAAAAACACTTTATTTTGTTCCAAGATTATCTCTTTTATTTTTTGACACTCATATTCTAAATACACTCCATTTTATTTTAATAAAAGTTAGGATGAACCATTGTAACCTTGTGGAATTGGTGGGAAATGTCACCTTTTTTCAGCTGATTTGGTGGAAAAGTGAGTGCTTTAATAACTTAAGTTTAAAAGACACTAAAGTAAGTGATTTCCAAAAATGTCCTTACTTTACACACATTCTCTTACTTTGATTTTTTTTATTTTATTCTTTCATCTTCTTCATAAAGGTCTGTTTAACAGATCTCCAATGGAGGTTGAACATCAAATACATCTTCATTGAATAATTAATTTAGTAGCGCTACGCAGACGCATTCGGGGGTCGAGCTCCCCGCTGAGCTTGCGGTGGTTGAGTTGCTCGGTTAGCTCGCGGGGGTGTAGGGGTCAGTGCCCCCAGAGCTTTTTTTTTTCAATTTAGTTTGATTTGTTGATCTGAGTATGGTTGTGGGTATGGTTATGGTTTTAATTTATGAAAATTTGTGTAGAAGACGATGAAGATCTGGATTTTCAAGCCTTTTAACGCTTTTTCCGAGCCTTTTGAAACACTCTCCGAGCCTTTTGAAAAGTCTCGGAGACTAATTGAAAAGGCTCGGAGAACAATTGAAAATGCTCGAGCCTTTTCATTTAGTCTCCGAGTCTTTTCATTTGTTCTTCGAGTCTTTTCATTTTTTTTTTGTTAATTTTGAACCTTCGAGCCTTTTCATGTGTTCTCCAAGCCTTTTCAACAATCATTTTTTTTTTTTAATTTTGAACCTCCGAGCCTTTTCATGTGTTCTCTGAGCTTTTTCATTTGTTCTCCGAGCCTTTTCATTTGCTCTTCGAGCTTTTTAATTTGCTCTCCGAGCCTTTTAATTTGTTCTCCGAGCCTTTTAATTTGTTCTCCGAGCCTTTTCATTTGTTCTCTGAGCCTTTTCAACTATCATTTTTTTTTCACACAATCAGTTTAAGGTTTACAAAAGAGGGTTTTAAATTGGAAAAAAAAAAAAAAAAAAAAAAAAGCAACTAACAAGAGGGTTTGTATCTCTGATGCAACTAACAAAGGCTCGGACATAAAAACAGTCGCTATTGTGTTTGGTAGTGGTCGTCGATGGCGACGTACGCATGTTCATGGTCCACCGTCATCCATTGATGGAGGATTTTGAAAGAAAAAAAAAAAACCAAAATGGTGAAGAAGGTTACTGTGGGGGGCATTTTTGTTCGTTCACCATAATAGGTGTCTTTTAAACTTAAGTTATTAAAGTAGTGACTTTCTTACAAAACCCGGTCCAAATAGTGACAAAAAAAATTTGAACCCTGTAACATTTGAATTCATCCGAGGAGTAATCTTTTTTGAATTAAATTATTAAAAAATAAATCATTAGATTAAATATTACATATTAAACACTCTCTTCTAAATTTTTAATTACCATATTAAAATCTTTCTGCTCCAATACATATCTCTAATTTTCTATCTCCATTCATTCCCAAGCAAGATTAGCAGTTAAAAAAATAAATAAATAAATAAAATATAAAAAAGCATTACGAATAAGTTAGATTTTTAGAAACCGTATATATGTATTTATTAAAAATAAAATAAATAAAATAAATAAAAAACTCAAGAAACAAGTACCTTGTTTTTAATTCTTTCATTAGCCTTACAAATTATGAGTTTAATCGAATCTAGTTGTAACAAATCAAGTGTTCATATATATATATATATATATATATATTGAATATTGACTTTTTAATATATGTATATATATTACTATTAGTAAAAAACAAAAAATATTCATAAGTTTTTTTTTTCTTTAACTACTAATGAAGAAAGTATGGAGATTGGATTTTTTTTTTTTTTTGAAAAATGGAGAGAGAGAATGATTATAAGAGAGTGTTTAATATGGTAATAACGGATTTATGAGAGAGAGTTTGATATGTAATATTTAATATAATGATTTAGGAGAGAGAATTTCAATTTTTAATAATTTAATTAATTTGGAGTGTCTTTAGAATTTTTTTGTCTTGATTAGTAACTTTAGTTCATGTTAAAATTGTCATTAACAAAAAAAATTAAATTGGAGTGTAAATAGATAATTTGTGGATTGTAAGGAGATGCTCTCTTTATTAAAAAGAATTAATTACAAAAATATCTCAATAGAAATTTACCAATAAGGACAAATTACTTTAATTAAAAATAAACATAAAATTATATACATTCATTAATTACACTCATATCTTCAACTATATTTCTTTATTTTTTTTTTAAAAAAAACTTACCTTTCAAAAAAAAAAAAAAAACAACTTATGATAAACCCTAATTAAACTCTAATTTTATTTCAAGTTTCGAACTTTTTCTTTATCACATGATTATCATATTGTTTGTCTTTCTTTTATGTACAGTTATGAACTCTATCAATAAACAAAATAATTTTTTTAACGATAGCTATAGATATCAACAAGTTTTTTTTTTTTTTTTTTTTTTTTTTTTTTTTTTTTTTTTTTTTTTTTTTTTTAAGATAGCTATATATTAAAAAAAAAAAAAAAAAATTCATATTGAAAATCTCTTGACCCCATATACGGTTCCACATATTCCCTTTTATAAGGCTCCTACATTCGAGATATTTCCAAAAGTAAATTAAATCATCATTAAAAGAGGATTTGATTCCAAAAATAATATGATTTCTTTTATAAATTGGATGTGATAATAATTTAAGAGTGTTTATAAATAATATGTATTAAAATGAATATATTTATTTCAATGAGGGTACTATTGGCATTAGAATGGGTGCTTATAGTAATATTTATTTTTTAAATTTTAGATATGAGTGTACTTATAAAAATGGGTGTTAATATCTGTACCCTTTTAAAAAAATAAAAAATAAAAAATAAATAGATAAATAAATAAAATAAATAAATAAACGGGTAAAATCCGAGGAATGGATAGCCAGATACCCGGCCGGGTACCCGGATTGCAACATACGGGTTTTTCCCGGGTGGATACCCGGACTCTCTAAACCCAGGTACCCGGCCGGATCTGGATATACCCGACCGGATCCGGATATACCCGGCTCGGACCTGGTTTTTGCCATCCCTACAGCATCATCAAGTCTGCACTTACTTTGAAACTGGAAAATTTGCTTCACTGTGACTACTACTGCCTTCAGATCAAGTTTTAGGAGATGGGTCAACTTTTCTTTGACAAGTTTTCATTATTCTCGAAAAGTTTGATTAAAAATAGTTGCTGTAAATTAAAGTTTATAAATTTTCTTTTTGTAAGGAGCCAGAAGAACAATTTAGCATTTCAAGACCCTGTTCAGTTAATCAGTCCTCTGTCATGACATTTTTTTTTTGTAACATTCTTCAAGGCTGAACATTGATCAAAGAATAAAAAAAATGTAGCAAAAACATTAATCAAACTTCTAAATTGCAATACTGTAATAGTGGCTTGTGTTTAGAGTGCTTAGATACTTTTGTTGGACCCTTTCCTCTCAGTTTAATCTTTTAGGTCCAATTGAATTTGTATTTGTTTTTTAATACTAACCTTTTAGACCAGATGGTTACAAAGTTACTAACAGCTTATATGTCTAACTTGATACCTTTTTCTGTCACTTATGATTTCCAGGTTTCATAAACATCTACTGTGGGGCGACTGAAGGTTACCGAGATAATGTAACTGGTCTTTTTTATGAGACAGACACAAAATATGTAGACACAGGAGAAGTTCACGAGATATCGCCTTCCTTCACCTATAATGGTTATGATTTTCAGAATATAAAGAATGTGAGGAGTTTTCCTCAAGGAACAAGGAACTGTTACACACTGAAACTGGAACAAGGCACAAAGAACAATTATCTGATAAGAGCTGTCTTTGTGTATGGGAATTATGATAACAAAAAACAGATCCCAGTATTTGACTTATATATTGGTGTTAATAAATGGGCAACCGTGAAAGATGATAAGTTTTATTGTGAGATCATTAACGTTTTCTCAAGTGAATATATAGATGTCTGTCTCGTAAATACTGGCTTTGGGGTACCTTACATTTCAGTGTTGGAATTACGACCTCTAGACAACTCCATTTATCTACTTAAAGATGGGGCACTCAGACTCCTTAATAGATATGATGTTGGTGCTGCAAATGACATAATTACCAGGTAACCCATATATATATATGGCTGTTTTTTCCTGTGGAAACCATATTTTGAATTTCGAGTTACCTTTGTTCATATAGTCATATATATCATAGATTCACAGCATAATATATGCAATGTTTCTCACTGTTAGGTACCCTGTGGATGTCTATGATCGCATCTGGAATTCTCTTGATGCTACTAGTTTCAGTGACTGGATTCCGATTTCCACAGAGTCAACAATAAACAGCAACAGTTTGGGTGATGCTTATCGAGTACCGGATATAGTGCTGAGGACTGCTGCCCAGACACAATATGCTAGCATTCCCTTAAGTCTATACTATACCCTCCCGGATTCTGCTTCTGCTTCTCCATGTTATATATATTTTCACTTTGCAGAGATTGAGATGCTTAAGGATGGTCAGAAGAGGAAATTGCGCATTGATCTCAACAGTACTAATAGTGGTCTCATAGAAACAAAACCTATAACACTTGAATACCTTAAGCCAATGATCTTGACTTCAACCGATCTTCCAATCAGTGGCACCAAACTTCAATTCTCCATATATGCAACTGGGGGATCTGACCTTCCTCCAATACTTAATGCTGTTGAAATTTTTATGTTTGTAGGACTCCCACTTTCACCAACAAACCTTAATGATGGTAAATTTTCTTCCTTCATTGTTAGAATAAGGGTCATGCTAGTCTGTTGGGTTGAGTCATCCATTACTAAATCTCTCTCAACCTGCTTTCTTGATCATAAGAGTTAATACTTGTTCATCACTGAAAACAACAGTTAAAGCTATCAAGGACATCAAAAGGATTTACAATATCACTAGAAATTGGCAAGGGGATCCATGTCTTCCTAGTACTTTATCATGGGAAGGTTTGAATTGCAGCAAAGACAGTACTCCAAGGATCATCTCACTGTGAGTTGCCTTATTGAAATATCTTATTGTATGAGTGTTATACGTTTTCTGTGGCATTTTGAGGGAGAAATGTCCCTCCAATATGGAGGACATGTATACTCATTTTGAATGCCTTCTGAATTGAAGTTTTGCGGGAACTGATCATTTTAGGTTGATGTATTGGTTAAACACTCAAACATATGCATTACTAATTGATCAAATTTTTGGTTTAAATTTCACTTGTAATTACAATTTTTTCTTTGATTGATTCTTAAAACAGAAATTTGAGCTCAAGTGGGTTGACAGGAAAGCAAATAGCAACTTCAGTTTCGAATCTCAAATCGATAATGTTTTTGTAAGTATAATTATGTTGTCAATTTTAGTCACTCTCAAATATTTTATAGTGTGAAATTCATTTTCGTCCCTCTAGTTTGACCTAATAGCCAAACTGATCTCCTGATTTTCAGTATTATATTGACAGGTCTCTCTAGTTTCTAAAAATCTATATTTTGGTCCCTGCCGTCCAATTCCGTTAGGGTTTTTAAAAATTCCGTTAGTATTGCGAGGGTAAAATAGTAACTTACATAACAAATATAAAAATCTTATTAAAAAGTATTTATTAATTAATTTCTATTGGAAAACAGAAATTAATTGGAAAAAAAATGTGAAAAAAAAATCATCCAATTCAAAAAATTCCAGAAACCAACAAATCAGATCCATATCTAACTCATCATCCCAATCTAATTAAATTTTTATTATAAATTTATTATAATAATTAAATTATATGTATCTCTCTTATTCAACTCTCAAATCCAGATCTCAACCAAATTAAAATTAAAAAAAAAAAAATCTAGGTCTCAAATTGAAATCAATCAAACCCAGATGTGCACTTGAACTCCATTTTCACAGAGGATTGAGTCGTCTCCAGCGGTGGCTCAACTCCATTTTCACCAAAAGAAGAAGGAAAGTCCCTCATCATGAACCAAAATTTACTCTCCTAATAATTTGATGTTTTCTTTGCCAGATCAAAAGAAAAATAAACACAACACAAACATAAGATATATACAAAGAAAGGGTCTTCTATTATTGTATATACCTCAGTCAGTTGAAGACAAACTCAAGAACCCATCATCCAAACGCTTGGAGATCAGCTTTTCAAGGCTTTAATGCTTTAATCTGATCTGGGTGTTTGGTCTTCCAAGCTTACACAATTGCACATGAAAGAGAGAGAACTTAGATTTGCTTCACTGTCAATGTCTGGACAACATTTGAATCACCCAAAAAAGAATTGATAAAAATAACCCAAAGACAACATTTGATTTGATATATATATATATAGAGAGAGAGAGAGAGATCGAGTGATCTTGATTTTCGAAGCTGCGTCGAACTTCTCCAGCTTCACATCGAATACCTTCTTCTCCGCCGCCTTTGCCTCCACCATCTTCTCTGTAGATCGATCTCCGCGATGGAGATCCCGGCAATAAGATCTCCCTCACGATTCTCGGATCTCTATCGCCAATGGGGATCTCAGATTTTGTTTGTTTTTACTTTTAATTTCCTTTGATCTCCACCGTGAGATCCATTTTTTTTATTGATTTTGTTTTTTCTTTTTAAAATTTTATAAGGTTAAAAGACGAAAATACCCATTAAAGTGTCAAAGTTAGCAGTCAAATCTGGTCAAACAAAAATCAGGGGCAGCAGGGTCATTTGACCCTCTGTCCCCATCAGATATAACTGTTTCAGGAAATCGTGACAGAATGATCAAACGAGACAATTCTGAAAACCGAGGGACCAGTTTGGTTATTAGATCAAACTAGAGGGACGAAAATGAATTTCACCATATTTTCTATTAATATAATGGTCTCTCCAAACAAAAATTTCTTACTCCACCCTGGATTCAGCCACTTAATTTCCGGGGTCTAGTAGTAAGTTACCAATGCTCTTTTGGTTGCAGAGATTTGTCCTATAATAACTTGACAGGGCCATTACCAGAATTTTTGGCCCAACTGCCAAATCTGAAAATGCTGTAAGTAGTACTACTTGACCTTTGAGTTTGATATTGCAATTATAAGATTGTGAGTAGAAGCTAAACTTTATCTATTTTTAATTACATTTACAGCAACTTAACTGGGAACAAATTCTCTGGTTCAGTTCCCGATGCTCTTCTAGAGAAGTCCAAAAATGGGGCATTGCTTTTGAGGTTTCTGTTCTTCTTTAATTAATTTCTTTCATTAATGTTCAAGATATTGACAAGGAAATCTACGTATTCAATGGTCTTTGTATTAAAAACAAACCACACCATTGCATTTATTTTTTAAAAAAAAATTAGCGTTTTTTATCAGATTTGTTGTAATTGTTTCTTCATACCAAGAAAATTTATCATTTCTTTTTTTTTTTTTTGGAAGACTGGAAGAAATCCGAGGTTCTTGCCAATCAGAATCATGCCATGAAAATAAAAAGAAGTTTATTATTCCAGTAATTGCATGCACCACCATTGTTGTCCTGCTCATTCTGTTCTCCTTCATTGTCCTGGGTATCTACAAAAGACACAGAAAACGAGGTAATATATATCCTATTTCATTCTTCCCTCTGTTTTTACCAAATTGTAAAGACACATAATTTGCATACATGAGTGGAGAAAATCTTCAGTGCATCTGGTGCAATGCACCCGCCCACTGAAATCAGGTTGATGCATCAACCAACCCCACCCACCCACCTCCCAACATACATGATCAACGGGCTTCATATAACAATAATTGCATGGGGGGACTCAAACTCAGACACTCTCAAGACCAACACAAATACATAGCAAATTCAAATAGCATATAACAATATTAGGTGAGGGACTCAAACATAGGCACTCCTGATAAAACAGGATTCTAATACCATGTCAATAACCACTGAACTCAAAAGCTAGCTTAAGCTATTAGGAAATAATCCAACAATAGTATTTAAACACCGTAAGAATCTAATCACAAACATGTGTCGAAGTTGTATAACTCAAAGGAAATGACTCATTCTAGAGTAAAATACTGCCATACTCACTGATTTATCTACACTGGAAAAACTTTCATTGAAGATGGCTAAAATTGCTTGCATATATGGTTATGGTGGCACCATTCCTTATACTGTATCATATTGAATCCGTGGGACTAAATTTGATGTCTTGGAAAAATTTTAGTACAATAAAAGGCACCCCCTGTGAATCTATACACCATTTTCTTAGTAGATTTATGCTTATGCAATTACATGTGTTTTTGTTTTCTCATGAAAAATGATTATATTCATTGATGTAGAGAGGGCTGCTGAATCGGAGAAGGAAGGGTCACTGAAGTCGAAGAATCCACAATTCACTTACTCAGAGATTGTTCATATTACTGATAACTTTAAAACCATTATCGGAGAAGGAGGATTTGGAAAAGTTTACTTGGGCACTCTTAATGATGAGTCTGATGTTGCTGTTAAGGTCCTCTCTCCATCATCAAGACAAGGCTATAAGGAATTTCGAGCAGAGGTAAACAAAAAAAAAAAAAAAAATGCTGCAAGAGTTTCCAATTGCTGTGCTTTCCCTATATAGATGTAGAATTTTGGTTGTAACAATAGCAATTTGAATGCAGGCACAACTATTAATGGTTGTTCACCATAGGAACTTGGTTTCTCTCATTGGATACTGCGATGACCACGAAAATAAAGCACTAATATATGAATATATGGTCAAGGGAAACTTGCAACAGCATTTATCAGGTATATTATGTGTTTCATATCATAACGTTTCATATCATAGCATTTATCAGCTGAGAGAGAATATGTTATGTTTCTTGTTTGCAGGAACAGATACTTGTATGCTGAGCTGGTGTGAAAGACTTCAAATTGCTGTAGATGCAGCCCATGGTTAGCATTTTGCAAGCATGTTTTTTTATTTTTTATTTCTTCTGTCGTTATTACATACAAGTTAACTGGTGTCTAACTGGATTTACAGGATTGGATTATCTACATAATGGCTGCAAACCACAAATAATCCACAGAGATTTGAAGCCTTCCAACATCTTACTAAACGAAAACAAGCACGCGAAAATAGCTGATTTTGGCCTATCAAGAGTTGTTAACCAAGAAACCGACACTGGTTTAACAACTTGCCCTGCTGGCACACCTGGATATCTAGATCCAGAGTAAGTATTAAAACTTATGGATTCATATTGAAAATATTGTATAATATAGTGAGACCTCACATGTAGTGGAAATACACTTTGGTTGTCCTGCTAACTTCATATTTCAGCTGATAAATTTGTTTGTGAAAATTGATACTTCGTATGTTTAGTACGTTTGTGTCCAGAATTTGATAATTAAGTCTTATTGTCAAGAAGAACTTGAATTTGAGGAGTCCTGTGAAAGCCTTGATATTGTTATGCATCAGTCTAATAATTTTGGCTCCATGCAGACTTTTTGCTTGCGGAATCTCAAACAAGAAAAGTGATGTTTACAGTTTTGGGATTATTCTATTCGAACTGATAACCGGCCAGCCCGCCATAAAGAGAGGCCCGGAAGAGTATAGATACATACTTCAAAGGGTCACTCCTGTAATCGAAAGAGGGGATATCCAAAACGTTGTTGATCCACGGTTAGAAGGTAAATTTAAATCCAATGCTGCCTGGAAAATCGTGGACACTGCCATGTCATGTGTTTGTCCAACTGCAGATAGACCAGACATCAATAATGTACTGATAGAACTAAAGGAATGTTTGGCAATAGAGGTGGATTCCAGAAGAAATTCGAAGACAGAAAGCAGCAACACAACAACAAACTATTTACTTGAACAGACTTATCTGAATGGTAGTATAGAAATGGTTCCCGGCACAAGGTAACAAGTGAACAGAATCGCGTTGCTGGACATAGCATCGATTATATATGTAAGCTATGAACTTCAAAAATCCTTATTTGTGTGTTAGTGGTCAACTATGCAAGTTTAGTATAATGTATTTCTAATGTTTCTTGGTACATTCAATTTTTATGATGACAATGATTAGTTTGAATTCAGAGTTTGTTTCCTGGTATATATGATCATTTGTCTGATACTATGCTTCTTAACAATGGAATTCTGGTTTATTTTTGAATCTAATAAAACAAGGGAAACATGTTTGATAAGAAATCTGAAACAGAGTTTTTTCTCTGTTATTCAAACATTCTATAGTTCAGTAGAAATTATACTTCTGATTGACTATTAAGAATGAAACTCAGATAAACTATTAAGAATTGAAAGAGGGGATATAAGAAGCATCATTGATCCGTGACTCGGAGTAAACTTTGAAACTAATTCTATCCGGAAAGATGTAGAGACTGCAATGGTATGTGTTCCTAATATCGAGGCCAACTATGAGATGTGGTTACAGAATTGAAAGAGTGTTTGGAGATGGAAACCGCTCGTGATCAACAAACTTGGAGGACGGAGAGCTTAATTAATGTCGAAGTCTATAAATTCTATCAATATGAGTCCTGTGGATCTTAAAACTGAAAAGGGTCCTCAATCTATATGCAAACTCTTTAGAAGCATATTAGTTCATATCAATACTGACAATATCTTAGACACTTGAATCTTCTGTCTTGTTTATAAAAATTTAATAATGGTACTTAAAATTCTAGCCTCTCCATGTTATTAGCAACGTAGATGGAAAATTCTGAAATATGTATCCCCAGGAAATCAGGTTGTATGGAATACTCTATAACAAAGAAAACCAAGTTTAGCGCATATATATATATATGAACACAATCTACAAATTAGACTCGCTAGGTGAAGAAGTAATCCCATTAACAAGAAAAGTAAAAGAAACTTCATTTTACTTTGCAGATTTAGTTACGATGGAAGTAGGGGAACATCTTGGTGCTGTTAGGAGTAATATATCTATCACAATTGTGATCATTTATCTACCTCATCACGATAGTGCCACATAACATATATCTCCCAAGATACTCCACCACCACGGTTCAAGGCTTGTCTTGGTATATATATAATTTGTCCCGCTTTGGCTATTAAATCCCAAGTGTGGATATTCTCTCCCGGTTCTATTAGGAGTAATATTTCGAGTTGTGCTTGTAGAATCTAATCTCGTCAGGTCCCGACAGTTGTTATAATTCAAAAAAAATAAAATAAACTTTGCCACCTATCCACCATCTTTCAACCTTACATCATCTTGCAAGGCCACTTGTCCCATTCTTATTATTATTATAATAAAAATCTCATCCCAACTTACCACTTTACCAGGCACCAAATTATTTGGATATTTGGATCTTTTCCGGTTTGGGCTTGCTTGGAATCAAATTGGAATTGGGCTTTTATTTTTGACTTAGGTTTGGGCCGGGGCTTGGGCAATTTTTTGGGTTTGATAAACACAAATAGACTTTTGGGCTGTTGACTTGGGTTTGGATTATGGATTTGGGTAAATTTCTTGGATTGGGATATTACACGACAAGTTTGTAATGATTCATAGCATATGACTTTAGTTGACTTGAGCTATATTGATCAGCAGGTCTAACTTTTGGGTCCTTCAGGCTCAGAGATTTTTGCTCTGGTTGGCTAGTGACGTCACTAGTGACGTGGACCAAAAGTTAGTCAATCTGCTGACTGCTTCTACTCGTGCTGGTCCATACGGAGTTGGAAAAATTTAACCTAATGCCAAGGCGGCCAGCTGGGAAATGCATGCATGATATTGAAGCTTGAATCAATTTTTCTATAGCGTGTAGTGGGGACTGGGTGGAGTTGAATATCGACTAAGACTTGATCGACCTGGGTCAATTGTCCTCTTCTAATTTTTGGAACAAAAAGACAAGATAAAAAGAGAAGAAGAGAAAAGTAAAACATCTACAATCCTTTTGATATTGGTGTGAGGAGTTTACCACTAAACCAATTCATAACTCGTCTAAATTGTTTAATTTTTCGGTGGGAGGCTTTTCTAAAAAGGTTTCAAGATGGTCTTTATGAATACTATTTTTTAAGAATATTAAGGAAGGTTTTTATTTTTTAATGAAAGAAATTTGAAATAATCTGGATTCATTTATAATTATGCTATAAGGGCGCCCTTACTAATGAGAATCCCGGGAAAGAAAACTTGTCTAGATGCACTCCAAACGTAAATTAAGACTTCTCTTAATTACTAGAGAATTAAGTTGGCTTTCCTAATTTCTTTTTTCAATGAAATTAAATTGATTCCCTTTGATTTTCATTTCCAATTTAGTAAACTTGCCATAAATACGAGGAAGTATATAGATAAATTTGATAAATAATAATTTTCATATTAGTTCAGTTCTTTTATTCAAATCATGCTAAAAAATATATATAATTGCTATATATAAAAGATGCCAAAATCTCTGCTAAAGTTGATTAATAAATGTATCACTATCACGTACATGCCTGCATTTTCCACAAGTAGAGCTAGTTGAAGCACCAGTTGGTTTAAATTCAGCAACCAAGTACATATTTCTTAATCAGAACTTACAAATTCTCGAGTTTGATCATTCTCTTGTATGCTCTTGACTTAATTATACTGAATTTGCTAGAAACGACCAACATGGTTGATGGGCAGCCATTGTTTTTGGTCACAAAGCTATGGCTGGTCTTAGTTCCAGTTATTATTTCTGCAGTCAGCAACTCAAAACTAGTTGCAGCACATGATGAACAAGCTAAAAGGAAGTTAGAAGCCGGCACCCCTTCTGGTGAGTACAAGTTTCACCTTTTAGAATTTCTTCATATATCATGCATAATCAACTCTGCACTTACTCTGAAAGTCTGAAACTGGAGTCTGTGAAGATACGTTGTTAGGTGCTCCATTTTTTTTCCCATTGAGGCCGAACCTGCTCGAGCTGAAGAAAGCAGTCCTAGATCCTGATGCATGCATGGAGGAAGAAAAATGTTCCGAGCCTTCGAACAGATGTTAACTGAGTCTCAGCGCGAAGTCTTGGCCTTGGCCGGCAACGGAACGATCGACCGGGAAACACAAGGTTTAGGCAGTGGCCCCTTCTTCTATCTTATCTACTGCCTTGCTCCTCGCGGTCTGCTGTAGTCAGCCTCACGGTGTGCCTGACTCCAGAACTTAACCCAATGCAGAGGTTCTGGGGCAGGAAAAAAAGAAGGTAAGATGGGAACACCGGTGATCTCGATCATCACCTAGTAGTTTCTCACCTTTTGCGGTCTGGTGAACCTTACCCGCTGGCTTGGACACTTATGAGTGAGGAACCTATCTCAGGAAATCAAAAGGTGAGAAACTACTAGGTGATGATCGAGATCACCGGCCTATAGCTAAAAAACCCACTTTTTTACGATTACGAGGTTTATTCGAATATGAAATCCAATCCTGGAAATACAGTAATATCTTATTTCATTCTTCCCTTTGCTTTTACCAAACATGAGTAGAGAAAATCTTCCATGCAACTGGTGCAATGCAACCACCCACTAAAATCATGTCGCATGACATGAAAAAAAATAAAAGCGTATTAGCTATCCATGCCATCCATGCCAATTGGCATGATGTTATTTGACCAGACGCATAGAAGATTTCCTATCATGGGTGGGCCTTAGACTGTTAGATCCGATTATTGTTGATGCATTGCAAACATCGATGTTGATAAATACATAGCAAATTCAAATAACATTTAACATTATTACGTAAATAACAATATTACGTAAAACAATGTTTTAATACTATGTCAATAACTACTGAACTCAAAAGCCTAAGCTATCCAACAATAATATTTAAGCACAGTAACAATCTGGTCACAATCGAATTTGTAAAACTCCTAAGGAAATGACTCATTCTAGAGTAAAATGCATATACATGCATTCAATAAAAAATTTGGGAACACAAAAGGCACCCCTGTGAATCTATAATACACCATTTTCTTAGTAGATTTATGCTTATGAAATTATAATTATCATCTCTAGATATTTATATTAAATGTGTTTTTTCTTTTTCTCATGAAAAATGACTATATTCATCGTTGTAGAGAGGGCTGCTGAATCCGAGAAGGAAGGGTCACTGAAGTTGAAGAATCGACAATTCACTTACTCAGAGATTGTTCATATTACTAATAACTTTAAAACCATTATCGGAGAAGGAGGATTTGGAAAAGTTTACTTGGGCACTCTTAATGATGAGTCTGATGTTGCTGTTAAGGTTCTCTCTCCATCATCAAGACAAGGCTATAAGGAATTTAGAGCAGAGGTAAAAAAATAAAAATAATGCTGCAAGAGTTTCCAATTGCTGTGCTTTCCCTATATAGATGTAGAATTTTGGTTGTAATAATATCAATTTGAATGCAGGCACAACTATATATTAATGGTTGTTCACCATAGGAACTTGGTTTCTCTCATTGGATACTGCGATGACCGTGAAAATAAGGCAGTAATATATGAATATATGGTCAATGGAAACTTGCAACAGCATTTATCAGGTATGTTATGTATATATAATGGTTTACTCCTATGAGAATTGAAAGAGAAGGGAGGTGGGCACACTGTGAACTTATGTGTTTCATATCGTAATGCTTCGTTAAATAAACCCGACTGAGAGAGAACCTGTTATGTTGCTTGTTTGCAGGAACAGATACATGTATGCTGAGCTTGAAAAGAAGAAAGAGAAATAGAAATTGCTTGAATAATATTATTGACGTTGAATCAAGTATTTGTACAAGAGGTATTCTAAACAACGTAGGAAATTCTAATTCTAATTACATCAGGAACTCTAACTACATTACAGGGTGTATCGCTACAATATAGGTAACGTAATAGGAAAGGAAAAATATACACTAATGACTAATTACTAAATGTAAAATATATACAATTTTAACTTCCTAACACTCCCCCTCAAGTTGGAGAGTGGATATCTTGCAATCCCAACTTGCGGATCATAGGAACGAAAATTTCTTTCCCCAAAGGCTTGGTTAAAACATCTGCCAATTGATGTGCAGAATTTACGTACCTTGTGATTACAGAGCCATCTTGAATCTTGTCTCTAATGTAATGGCAATCCATTTCGATATGCCTAGTTCGCTCATGGAAAACTGGATTAGCTGCGATATGTAACGCAGCCTTGTTGTCACAATACAGTAAGGCAGGTTCATGATGCGTAAATCCCAAGTCCTTTAACAAACATCTTAGCCATGTCAGTTCGCAACATGCACCTGTCATTGCACGGTACTCTGCCTCAGCAGAGGAAAGGGAGACTGTTTTCTGTCGCTTTGATCTCCAAGATATTAACGAGGGTCCAAGAAAGACACAATAACCCGAAGTTGATCTTCTGGTGAGCGGACAGCCTGCCCAATCCGAATCACAATAAGCTCTCAACTTGAAATCACTGTTTGAAGAGAAAAATAAACCTTGGCCCGATGCACTTTTCAGATATCGGACGACACGAAGAGCTGCATCCATATGAAGTCTTCGTGGCTGATGCATAAATCTGCTGAGAACGTGTACTGCATATGTTATGTCTGGCCTCGAAACGGTCAAGTAAATAAGTCTACCAACCAATCTTCTATACTGACCCGGTTCTTTGAGTAAGACACTGTTATCAGATAATTTTAAGCCACGCTCCATAGGTGTATCAATAGGAGCTGCGCCCAACAACCCTGCATCCTTAATGATTTCTAGAGCGTATTTACGTTGAGAGATAAATATACCATTCTTAGATGCAGAGAATTCAATACCAAGAAAATATTTCAAATTACCAAGGTCTTTGAGATGAAAATGGCTGTGTAAAAAGGTCTTAGTTTCAGCAATGCTGATAGGATCATTCCCGGTAATTAAGATGTCGTCAACATAAATTAAGAGAGCAGTGAATGACTTGCCTTTTGTTTTGGTGAACAGAGAGTAATCAGCCCAGGACTGTTTGTAACCGGCAGAACAAATAGCTTACGTGAATTTTGCGAACCACTGACGGGATGCCTGTTTCAAGCCATACAGAGATTTATGAAGACGACAGACCAGATGTTCCTCCCCCTGTCGCCGAAGACCTGGCGGCGGAGACATATATATCTCTTCAGTTAAATCACCGTGAAGAAAAGCATTGTTGACGTCCATTTGATGGAGAGACCAACCACGAGCGGCAGCTAAGGCGAGCAAACAGCGGACGAAGATTATTTTGGCAGTGGGAGAAAAGGTATCTTGGTAATCTACGCCTTCAAGCTGAGTGAAACCTTTTGCGACTAATCGGGCTTTGTATCTCTCGACGAAACCATCAGAGCGACGCTTAATCTTATACACCCAACGGCAACCAATCGGAGTCTTGCCAGCCGGGAGAGTAGTGAGGGACCAAGTACCATTGGCTCGAAGAGCCTGTAATTCAGATTGCATAGCTGCCTGCCATTCAGGGTGAGAGGCGGCTTCCGAAAAATTCCGAGGCTCTGAGATGTGACCGAGTTGAGCAGCAAAGGAACGAAGGGCAGGCCTGTATCTGTGATAGGAGACAAAATTCGCCAGATGATAGCGTGTACCTTTAATTGGACCCGGTAGCAAAGAGGAGGATTGGTCAGAGCACACATTAGAACAGACATAATCGGAGAGTTTGGCCGGCGGTCCTGTTTGGCGGGTGGAGCGACGAAGAGAAGCAGGTTGTGGGTCGGGTTCAGGAGAGAGGAGGGGTATTTGTGGGGAGGGAATCGGAATGGAGGAGGAAGGTGGCGTTGGAGAGGAAGGACTGTCAGTGATGATGGTGGAAGGTGGGTCGTGTGGATCAAGTGAGGCAATTGGGTCGGAACAGGCTGGTAGAAGAGGAGATGATGATTCTGGCGGAGAAGAGGGGACAGGCGTGGAATGGAAATTTGGGGAAGAAGGAGGCGGTGGAATTGCTGCGGTGGAGGTGGGTTGATCAGGTGGCGAGGTGGGTGGGTGAGGAGGGTTTGGAAAGAAAGAAGGTGGAGAAGGGAAGTCATGGGCTACAAAGGGGATCGGGCCAGAATTTGGTGGAGAGGAAAAATCTGATTTGGGCCTGGCTGATGCATATGGAAATATTTGCTCATGAAATTTTACATCGCGACTGGTAAAAAAATTTTTGTTTGAAAAATCAAATAATTTGTATGCCTTTTGACCAATCGGATAGCCGATAAAAATTGTGGGTATGGAACGACGATCAAATTTGTGTGAAGGATGGACATTAGTGGCATAGGCTAGACAACCAAAAACACGAAGATGAGAAAAAATAGGTGGTTTTGAGTAAAGAAGTTCAAAAGGTGTTTTAAAAGAGAGGACTGGTGAAGGGAGACGATTTATGATGTGCACAGCAGTAAGTGCACACTCCCCCCAAAATTGAGTAGGAAGTTGAGCCTGAAATTTCAAAGCTCGAGCAACCTGTAAGATGTGACGATGCTTGCGTTCCACTACCCCATTTTGTTGAGGTGTGTAAACACAAGAATGTTGAAAAAAAACACCATTATCTTGAAAAAAAGAACGAAGTGATATAAATTCCCCACCATTATCACTGCGAACAGTTTTAATGTGAGAATCAAACTGAGTGAAAACATAACTAAAAAATCGTTTTAAAAGTGATTGTGTTTCATCTTTGTGCCGCATTAAAAAAATCCATGTAAAACGAGTATAGTCATCAACAATAGTAAGAAAATAATAAGCACCAGAAAGAGAAGAGTGTCGATAACGACCCCAAATGTCACAATGAATTATTTCAAAAGGTTTAACAGAAGATATTACACTAGAATTGAAAGGCAAACGACTCTGCTTAGCCAAAGGACATATATGGCAAGCATTATTTGACACAGCTGAAAAATTCAAATAATTTTTTGCAATGTAATGTAAGCGAGAGAATGATGTATGGCCCAAACGATTATGCCAGAGATTGGTGGATGAGATTGTGAGGTTGCAGGTTGGTCTATTTGTGAGTGTGGTAGAGTTGGTCATGGATTGTTTCGTTGCTAGCGCCACCAAATAGTATAGTCCGTCACGTAGTTTACCCAAACCAATCATCCTCCTCGTAGCCAGATCCTGCAATATACACCAATAAGGAAAAAAAGTTACTGAACAATTTAAGCCTCTCGTCAAACGACTAACCGACATTAAATCAACTTTGAATGTTGGTACACAAAGCACATCATGTAAATAGTAGGCGGAATTTAAAGGTAATGATCCTTTTGCAGTAATAACGGTCGTTTCTCCACTAGGTAGTAGCACAGGAGGCAAAGAGCACTTTTTATTTTTGCGGAAAAATAATTTGGATGATGAAGAAATATGGTTCGTTGCCCCACTATCAATGATCCAATTATTTGAAGCGATTTTAGACAAACCTGGCTTGGTTATGACATTAGCTTGAGAGCTAGATCCTTCACTTTTGTTGTCAAGAAGTGATAAAAGCTGTTGTAGTTGGGCTTCAGAAATCCCATCTAAATGATTTCCGTCCACTTTGGTAATGGGCTGCTCGGACACATGATTTGCTGCAGGTTTGTTACTGTTGTTAAAACGTTTTGGGCCTTGATTGTACCTTGCCTTTGGATGACCGGCTGGGTAGCCATTAAGTGCATAACATGTTTGGACCCAATGGCCCATTTCTCCACAGTGTGTGCAATGAGGACGACCTCTGCCTGCTCCTGATCTTCGCCTGTCTTGACGTCCCAAATTGAAGTTCTCTGACTGTTTTTCTTGCAATCGGAAGTCATGCGATCCATGGGAGTGATCGAACCGTTCAGATCGTGTCGGGATGAATTTGTTGCTGCTGTTGTTGCTCCTGACAGCCATGGCAGCGCTGTTGCTTGAATCAATTGCAGCGGTTAGGGTTGTTGTGCTCAGAAGTCGTTGCTTCTCTTCTTGAGAAACAGAGGAGTACGCCTGGCGAACCGAAGGAAGGGGATTCATGAGAAGAATCTGTCCACGAATTGCACTGTAAGTATCATTTAAACCCATCAAAAATTGCATCAATTTTTGTTGATCATGCTGTGCCCCATGTGTTGCATTGTTATAGGAAGAGAGTTCATCCCATAGGCCTTTCAATTTTGTGTAATAAGCAGAAACGGAGAGTTGTTCTTGTCTGAGATAAGCAATGTCTCGTTGAATTTCAAAAATACGAGGTGCATTACTTTGTGAGAATCGCTCACGGAGATCCTCCCAAACCTCATGAGCGGCTGAATAATATATGACACTGTCTGAAATTTCTGGACTTAGAGTATTGACAATCCAAGAGTGAACCATATCGTTGCAACGAGACCATGTTGCATATCCTTCAGGGTCTGATTCTTTTGAAGGGGCTTTGATAGAGCCATTGACGAAACCTAGTTTGTTTTTGGAATTTAGAGCCAGAGTCATTGCCCTTTTCCAAGTAGAATAATTGTCTCCATTCAAAGGTTTGGAGATCAAAATTAGGCCTGGATGATCTGAATGATGGGTGAAGTAGGGATTTGAGATATTTACTCTGGTAGGATCTGTAGAACTGCTAGGAATAGCAATTTCTTTGCCAGTTGCAGTAGACGTTGATGGTGGAGGCAATTCATCATTAGCCATGATTGCTGAAGATGAGTATTGCTGCACTAGAGATTAAGATGTAGTGATAGGTTAGGATCTTAGTCCTGCTCTGATACCATGAAAAGAAGAAAGAGAAATAGAAATTGCTTGAATAATATTATTGACGTTGAATCAGGTATTTGTACAAGAGGTATTCTAAACAACGTAGGAAATTCTAATTCTAATTACATCAGGAACTCTAACTACATTACAGGGTGTATTGCTACAATATAGGTAACGTAATAGGAAAGGAAAAATATACACTAATGACTAATTACTAAATGTAAAATATATACAATTTTAACTTCCTAACAGAGCTGGTGTAATAGACTTCAAATTGCTGTAGACGCAGCCCAGGGTTTGCATTTTGCAAGCATATTTTTCTAGTTTTTTATTTCTTCAGTCGTTATTACAAGTTAACCGGTGTCTAACTAGATTTGCAGGATTGGATTATCTACATAATGGCTGCAAACCACAAATAATCCACAGAGATTTGAAGCCTTCCAACATCTTACTTAACGAAAACATGCAAGCAAAAATAGCTGATTTCGGCCTATCAAGAGTTGTTAACCAAGAAACCGACACTGGTTTAACAACTTGCCCTGCTGGCACACCTGGATATCTAGATCCAGAGTAAGTATTAAAACTTATGGATTCATATTGAAAATATTGTATAATATAGTGAGACCTCACATGTAGTGGGAAATACACTTTGGTTTCCCTGCTAACTTCATATTTCAGCTGATAAATTTGTTTGTGAAAATTGATAATGTCTCATGTTTAGTACATTTGTGTCGAGAATTTGATAATTAAGTCTTATTGTCAAGAAGAACTTGAATTTGAGGAGTCCTGTGAAAGCCTTGATATTGTTATGTATCTAATAATTTTGGTACCATGCAGACTTTTTGCTTGCGGAATCTCAAACAAGAAAAGTGATGTTTACAGTTTTGGGATTATTCTATTTGAACTGATAACTGGCCAGCCTGCCATAAAGAGAGGCCCGGAAGAGGATAGATACATACTTCAAAGGGTCACTCCTGTAATCGAAAGAGGGTATATCCAAAACGTTGTTGATCCACGGTTACAAGGTAAATTTAACACCAATGCTGCCTGGAAAATCGTGGACACAGCCATGTCATGTGTTCGCCCAACTGCAGTTGATAGACCAGACATCTATAATGTACTGATAGAACTAAAGGAATGTTTGGCTATAGAGGTGGCTTCCAGAAGAAATTCGAAGACAGAAAGCAGCAACACAACAACAAGCTATTTACTCGAAGAGACTTTTCTGAATGGTAGTATAGAAATGGTTCCCGAAACAAGGTAACAAGTGAAGAGAATCGCATTGCTGGACATAATAGCACCAAATATATATGTAAGCTATGAACTTCAAAAATCCTTATTTGTGTGTTAGTGATCAATTATGCAAGTTTAGTATAATGTATTTCTAATGGTTCTTGGTACATTAAATGTTTATGTTGACAATGATTAGTTTGAATTCAGGGTTTGTTTCCTGGTATATATGACCATTTGTCTGATACTATGCTTGTTTTTAACAATGGGATTCTGGTTTATTTTTGAATCAAATAAAACTAGGGAAACATGTTTGATAAGAATCTGAAACAGGGTTTTTTCTCTGTTATTCAAACATTCTATAGTTCAGTAGAAATTATACTTTTGATTGACTATTAAGAATCAAACTCAGATAAAGTTTCCAAGTAGTCCCAAATGAAAAAATTAAAAATAGATGAGATCTTATTTGTAATTGAATGTTAACAAAAATAATGAAATGTTTTTGGTCCTTTTGGGTCAAGAATAGGATTATATATGGAGTATTCAAACATTGTTTAATGAGTAAATCTTTTGGTGTATGTCCAAGAATTAATAATTTATGTTTTCCATGCCAATTTTACTCGAAAAGCCTTGTCCTGGAACCTGGTATAGAAATGGCTCCTAGTACTAGGTAACTACTGTACAATATTTTGTGACAATAGTTAGCTTGTGTTATATATTTTTCCACTTTCTGGATTGAATTGCTTTCTGCAATATTTGCAATGGAACAGGTGTTAGTGAAGTCCATACCTTTACAATGGTTGACTACAGATTTTCGTATTTTGATGAACTCTTTAGTTTGTCAGTTCAAATCCTGATTGAAATAATTCTATCTGGAAAGCTGTAGAGACTGCAATGGTATGTGTTCCTAATATTTCCATCAAGGGGCCAACTAGGAGTCATGTGGTGACAGAATTGAAAGAGTGTTTGGAGATGGAAATTGCTCGTGATCAACAAACTTGGAGGATGGAGAGCTTAATGTCGAAGTCTATAAATTCAATCAATACGAGTCTTGTGGATCTTAAAACTGAAACGGGTCCTCAATTAGATAGAATAGAAAGATCAGATCATAGTTAAATCTCTCATCATATATACATATATGCAAACTCTTTAGAAACTCTTTAGTTCATATCAATACTAACAATATCTTAGGCACTTGAATCTTTTGTCTTGTTTGTAAAAATTTAACAATGGTACTTAAAATTCTAGCCTCTCCATGCTATTAGCAACGTAGATGGAAAATTCTGAAATATGTATTCCCAGGAAATCAGGTTGTATGGTGGAGCATATCATGCAAATATCAGGAATACTCTATAACAAAGAAAACCAAGTTTAGCATATATGAACACAATCTACAAATTAAACTTGCTAGGTGAAGAAGTAATCCCATTAACAAGAAAAGTAAAAGAAACATCTGAACTTGAGTAGAAGTTTCCAAGATAGATTGCTGCACAACATATTTCATTTTACTATGCAGATTTAGTTACGATAGAAGTAGGGGAACATCTTAGTGGTGCTAGGGAGATGCACCTTGTCTCCCCCCATCACAATTGTGATCATATATCCTCATCATGATCGTGCCACATAACATATGAAAAAAGTTTTTTATTAATTAACAATGATTTCCCTCACCGTTAGTCAAACTTAATAGGCAGAGGGGTATTTTCGCTTTTTGAACATTTAAAAAAAAAATTATTAAAAAATTCAATTACAAAAAAGGATCTCCATGAACAGTGGAGATCTATTAAAAAAAATACAAACCCAAAAATAAATAAATAAATAAATAAAAAGAAGGGGTGAAGATCCAGCCAATAGGGCACCGTTGGATCTCCATTGACCGAGATCGTCTCCATCGATTGATGGATAGAGACTATTGCAATTAATTTTTTTCTTCATTTTTTAACTTTTTTTTTTTTAATTAATTGGATCTCCACCATCAATCATTGTGAGTATCCATTTAATTATTGTTTTTTCAGTTATTTATTTATTTTTTATTTTAAAAATTTATCTCCAACATCTATCTCAGAGTTGAATGGCAAAGTTCCAACTTCCAACTATTATTTCCATATATATACATATACATATAATTTTTTAAAAAAATTAATTCATAATTAAAGGGGTATTTTTATTTTTTTAACTGGAGTTAAACTTGATCGATAGTTAAGTTTGTACCTGACTGAAATATCTACATATTAAAATAAAGTTGTTTCTAATTGTCATTTGTAAAAAATCAAAACTCTAGCATGTTGGTTGGCTATTATAATTTGCACGTCCCGACTCCTATCTTGAGTACGAGAGATCCCGTAAGAATCTTATCTTTTTCTTTTCTTTATAATTCTGGTTGGGTTTTTCAATATCTCTCATACTTCTGTCTCAATCTTTATCGGCTACTACTTCTGATCTCCCATGTCTCTTGTTTTCTTTCTCTTTCAATTCTTCTCAATTCTCTCTATTTCTATTCTTTCTTCTGTTTTACTGCTATCTCATCTCTCTATTTCTCTTTTTTCCTCTTCTTCTTCACTCTTCCTGTTTCTCTTATTTCTCACGAGCTATATATCTCTCCTACTGCACCTAATTTCTTTCAAAATCCCATATTCTATCTCTTTGATCTGGTATGGATTCTCAGCTCACAAAACTTTTATCTACATCTCTCTTCCTCTCTCTAGATCTTCGTCTCTCTCTGTTTCTCTCACGCGCACACACCATCTCCCTTTCGTTCTTCTTTCTTTTCTTTCTCTTTATTCTTCTCCACCGCCTGACTCTTTTTTTTTTTTTTTCCCGAAGTCTGCTTCTCTCATTTATCTCCTTTTCTTATTTTATTCATTTCTTGTTTTGCCACCAAACTTTGCCTCCTATTAACCAGTGGCTCCTTGCTTTGGTGTATATATATATAATTTGTCGCACCTTGGCTATTAAATCCAAGTGTGAATGTCCTCTCCTGGTTTTATTAGGAGTAATATTCCGGGCTGTGTTTATAGAATCTAATCTCGTCAGATCCCGGCAGTTGTTGTAATTCAAAAAAAAAAAAAAACTTTGCCACCTATCCACCATCTTTCCACCTTACATCATCATGCACGGCCACTTGTCCCATTCTTATTATTATTATAATAAAAATCTCATCCCAAATTAGCACTTTTACCAGGCTTGGAATCAAATTGGAGTTGGGCTTTGATTTTTGACTTAGGTTTGGGCCGGGGCTTGGGCAATTTTTTGGGTTTGATAAACCCAAATAGACTTTTGGGCTGTTGACTTGGGTTTGGATTATGGATTTGGGTAAATTTCTTGGATTGGAATATTATACGACAAGTTTGGAATAATTCATAGCATATGACTTTAGTTGACTTGAGCCATATTGATCAGCAGGTCTAACTTTCATCCCATGTCCTTCAGGCTCAGAGATTTTTGCTCTGGTTGGCTAGTGACGTCACTAGTGACGTGGACCAAAAGTTAGTCAATCTGCTGACTGCTTCTACTCCTGCTGGTCCATTCGGAGTTGGAAAAATTTATCCTATATATTGTCTGTACTCCTGCTGGTCCATACGGAGTTGGAAAAAATTAGCCTAATGCCAAGGCGGCCAGCTGGGAAATGCATGCATGATATTGAAGCTTGAATCAATTTTTCTATAGCGTGTAGTGGGGACTGGGTGGAATCGAATATCGACTTAGACTTGTCCTCTTCTAATTTTTGGAGCAAAAAGACAAGATAAAAAGAGAGGAAGAGAAAAGTAAAACATCTATGTACAATCCTTTGAATATAGGTGTGAGGGGCTTACCACTAAACCAACTCATAACTTGTCTAAACTGTTTAATTTTTTGATGGGAAGTCTTTCTAAGAAGGTTTCAAGATGGTCTTTATGAATTCTATTTTTTAGAATATTAAGGAAGGTTTTTATTTTTTAATGAAAGAAATTTGAAATAGAATAATCTAGATTCATTTATAATCATGCTATAAGGGCGCCCTTACTAATAAGAATCCCAGGAAAGAAAACTTGTCTAGATGCACTCCAAAGTCCAAACCCAAATTAAGACTTCTCTTAATTACTAGAGAATTAAGTTCGCTTACCTAATTTCTTTTTTTAATGAAATTAAATTGATTCCCTTTGATTTTCATTTTCAATTTAGTAAACTCGCCATAAATACGAGGAAGTATATGGATAAATTTGATAAATAATAATTTTCATATTTGTTCAATTCTTTTATTCAAATCATGCTACGAAGCATAATAGTTTTAAAATATATATATAATTGCTATATATAAAAGATGCCAAAATCTCTGCTAAAGTTGATTAATCAATGTATCACTATCACGTACATGCCTGCATTTTCCACAAGTAGAGCTAGTTGAAGCACCAGTTGGTTTAAATTCAGCAACCAAGTACATATTTCTTAATCAGAACTTACAAATTCTCAAGTTTGATCATTCTCTTGTACGCTCTTGACTTAATTATACTGAATTTGCTAGAAACGACCAACATGGTTGATGGGCAGCCATTGTTTTTGGTCACAAAGCTATGGCTGGTCTTAGTTCCAGTTATTATTTCTGCAGTCAGCAACTCAAAACTAGTTGCAGCACATGATGAACAAGCTAAAAGGAAGTTAGAAGCCGATGCCGACGCTTCTGGTGAGTACAAGTTTCACCTTTTAGAATTTTTTCATATATCATGCATAATCAACTCTGCACTTACTCTGAAACTGGAAAATTTGCTTCACTGTGACCGCTACTGCCTCCAGATCAAGTTTTAGGTGATGGATCAACTTTTTTTTAGAATTTTTTCATACATCATGCATAAATTATGATGTTTCCTTCACTATATGATGTTTTCTTCTACTTCTTGAAATCTTAGATCTGTAACATAATTTTTTTTTTAGGTGCCCATATTGATACAAATAAAACTTATTAGTACACATATATTTTATTAAAGAGAGCTTCTTTTGACAATCTAATTTTTTCTTTTTACACTTTTTTTTTCTAAAAACACTTCATTCTTAAAATTTAAAATTTAAAAATTCTAAAAACACTTCATTTTATTCCAAGATTATCCTTTTTTTTTTTTTTTGACACTCATATTCTAAATACACTCTATTTTATTTTAATAAAAGTTAGGATGAACCATTGTAACCTTTGAATTCATCCGATGAGTAATCTTTTTTTAATTAAATTATTAAAAAATAAATCATTAGATTAAATATCAAATATTAAACATTCTCTTCTAAATTTTTAATTACCATATTAAAATCTTTTTCCTCCAATACATACCTCTAATTTTCTATCTATATTCCTTCTCAAGTAAGATTAGCAGTTAAAAAAATAAATAAATAAATAAAATAAAATAAAATATATAAAAAAAAAATTACGAATAAGCTAGATTTTTAGAAACCGTATATATGTATATATAATAAAAAATAAATAAATAAATAAAACTCAAGAAACAAGTACCTTGTTTTTAATTCTTTCATTAGCCTTACAAATTATTAATCGAATCTAGTTGTAACAAATCAAGTGTTCATATATCTTTTTTTTTTTTTTTTTTTAATATTGACTTTTTAATATATACATATATATATGTATATATATATATTACTGTTAGTAAAAAACCAAAAATATTCATAAGTTTTTTTTTTCTTTAACTACTAAGGGCCAGTTTGGTATTACTGTAACTTTTATAATAATCACTGTTAGCTGTGCTGAGGGAATAATAAGCTGTGAAGTTAATCAGTAGATGTTTGGTTAATTATACTTTTAAAACTACTGTATAACTCAAAAACATTATACGTATGTTTGGTAATTTTATTTCAAAAGTGCTGAAATTAGTTACAATGACTAAAATAGACATGATTTTAGAATCTTATTTTATTTTTTCCATTAATTATATATATTAAATCAATATTTAAGTAGAATATTTAAATTAGAAAAAAAAATCCATAAGGAAAATAAAAATATTTTTTTAAGGTTTTATAAATCAAATCAATATTTAATTAATCTTTAATTTTAAGATGAAATAAGGTATATAAATGATTTTAATTTGATTCATAAGGATGATAATGATATTTTAAAAGATTCATTAAATGCTGAAATAGATTATTCTATAATCACTTTCAAAAAGTAACCCCTTATCTACTTCTCAAAATCACTATCAAAACTTGCCAGATTATGAATTAATCACTTTTAAAAGTTTTACCAAACATTATTTTATGGCAAAATTATAAAAATAAGCTGATTTTAACTTCTCAAAAGCAATACCAAACTGACCCTAATGAAGAAAGTATGGAAATAGGATTTTTTTTTTTTTTTTTTGAAGAAGAAGAAGAAGAATGGAGAGAGAGTGTTTAATATGGTAATAACGGATTTAAGAGAGAAATTTTGATATGTAATATTTAATCTAATGATTTAGGAGAGAGAATATCTTTTTTTAATAATTTAATTAGTTTAGAGTGTCTTTAGAATTTTTTTTTCTCTTGATTAGTAATTTTAGTTCATGTTAAAATTGTCATTAACAAAAAAAAAATTAAATTAGAGTGTAAATAAATAATTTGTGGATTGTAAGGACATGCTCTCTTTATTAAAAAGAATTAATTACAAAAATATCCCAATAGAAATTTACCAATAATGATAAATTACTTTAATTAAAAATAAACTTAAAACTATATACATTCATTAATTACACTCATATTTCCAACTATATTTCTTTATTTAAAAAAAACTTACCTTTCAAAAAAAAAAAAAAAAAAAACACAACTTATGATAAACCCTAATTAAACTCTAATTTTATTTCAAGTTTCGAACTTTCTCTTTATCACATGATTATCATATTGTTTTTGTCTTTCTTTTATGTATAATTATAAACACTATCAATAATCAAAATATTTTTTTTAACGATAGCTATAGATATCAATAAGTTTTTTTTTTTTTTTTTTTTTTTTTTTAAGGTAGCTGTATAAAAAAAAAAAAATTCCAGATTGAAAATCTCTTGACCCCATATACGGTTTCACATATTCCTTTTTATAAGGCTCCTATATTCGAGATATTTCCAAAAGCAAATTGGACCATCATTAAAAGAGGATTTGATTCCAAAAATAATATTATTTCTTTTGTAAATTGGATGTGATAATAATTTAAGAGTTTTTATAAATAATAAGTATTAAAATGAATATATTTATTTCGATGAGGGTATTATTGGCATTAGGATGGGTGCTTATAGTAATATTTATTTTTTAAATTTTAGACATGAGTGTTCTTATAAAAATGGGTGTACTAATAAGTTTGATGGGTATTAATATCCGTACCCTTTAAAAAAGAAAAAAAAAAAAAGGTAAAATCTGAGGTATAGATTTCCGGATACCTGGATACCCGGCCTAGTCTTTCTAGGCCGGGTACCTGGATTGCAACATCTGGGTTTTTCCCGGGTGGATACCTGGACTCTCTAAACCCAAGTACCCGACCATATCTATGTATACCCAGCCCGGACCCGGGTTTTTGCCATCCCTATAGCATTATCAACTCTGCACTTACTCTGAAACTGGAAAATTTGCTTCACTGTGACTACTATTGCCTTCAAATCAAGTTTTATGAGATGGGTCAGCTTTTCTTGACAAGTTTTCATTATTCTCGAAAAGTTTGATTAAAAATAGTTGCTGTAAATTAAAGTTTATAAATTTTCTTTTTGCAAGGAGCTAGAAGAACAATTTAGCTTTTCAAGACCCTGTTCAGTTAATCAGTCCTCTGTCATGACATTTTTTTTTGTAACATTCTTCAAGGCTGAACATTGATCAAAGAATAAAAAAAAAGTAGTAAAAACATTAATCAAACTTCTAAATTGCAATACTGTAATAGTGGCTTGTGTTTAGAGTGTTTAGATACTTTTGTTGGGCCCTTTCCCGTCAGTTTAATCTTTTAGGTCCAATTGAATTTTTATTTGTTTTTGATTACTAACCTTTTAGATCAGATGGTTACTAAGTTTCTAATAGCTTATATGTCTAACTTGATACCTTTTTCTGTCACTTATGATTTCCAGGTTTCATAAACATCAACTGTGGGGCGACTAAAGGTTACCGAGATAATGTAACTGGTCTTTTTTATGAGACAGACACAAAATATGTAGACACAGGAGAAGTTCACGAGATATCGCCTTCCTTCACCTATTATGGTTATGATTTTCAGAATATAAAGAATTTGAGGAGTTTTCCTCAAGGAACAAGGAACTGTTACACACTGAAACTGGAACAAGGCACAAAGAACAATTACCTGATAAGAGCTATCTTTGTGTATGGGAATTATGATAACAAAAACCAGATCCCAGTATTTGACTTATATATTGGTGTTAATAAATGGGCAACCGTGAAAGATGAGATGATTTATTTTGAGATCATTAACGTTTTCTCAGATGAATATATAGATGTCTGTCTCGTAAATACTGGTTTCGGAGTACCTTACATTTCAGTGTTGGAATTACGACCTCTAGACAACTCCATTTATCTACTTAAAGATGCGGCACTCAGACCCTTTAGTAGATATGATGTTGGTGCTGGAATTAATGACATTACCAGGTAACCCAAATATATATATGGCTGCTTTTTTCTGTGGAAACCATATTTTGAATTCCGAGTTACGTACCTTTGTTCATATCATAGATTCACACCATAATGTATATATGCAATTTTTCTCACTGTTAGGTACCCGGATGATGTCTATGATCGAATTTGGTATCCTCCTAACAGTATATTGATTCCGATTTCCACGGAGTCAAAAATAAACACAGAAAGCTTTGGTGATGCTTATCAAGTACCGGACAGAGTGCTGAGGACTGCTTCCCGAACAGAAAATGCTACTTTTTCCTTAACTCTATCCTTTGATCCCCCGGATTCTGCTTCTCCATGTTATATATATTTTCACTTTGCAGAGATTGAGAAGCTCAAGGATGGTCAGAAGAGGAAATTGCGTATTGATCTCAACAGTACTAAAAGTGGTCTCATTGAAACAAAACCTATAACACTTGAATACCTTAAGCCAATGATCTTGAATACAACTGATCTGCCAATCAGTGGCACCGAACTTCAATTCTCCATATATGCAACTGGTGGACCTGACCTTCCTCCAATAATTAATGCTGTTGAAATTTTTATGTTTGTAGGACTCCCACTTTCTCCAACAAACCTTAATGATGGTAAATTTTCTTCCTTCGATCTGAAGGTTTCATTGTTAGAATTAGATGATCATACTGCTATCTTGTACTGAATTTCCTTATTAGATTGTTGATGATCCTTGCTATAAGTCATACTAATCTGTCTGATTATAAGTCAGTTAAAAGACTAGTAAATCTCTCTCAAATTGCTTTCTTGATCATAAGAGCTAATATTGATCATCCTTGAAAACAACAGTGAAAGCTATCAAGGACATCAAAAGGATTTACAATATCACTAGAAATTGGCAAGGGGATCCATGTCTTCCTAGTACTTTATCATGGGAAGGTTTGAATTGCAGCAATGACAGTACTCCAAGGATCATTTCACTGTGAGTTGCCTTACTAAAATATCTTATTGTATGAGTGTTATACATTTTCTGTGGCATTTTGAGGGGAAAATGTCCCTCCAACATGGAGGACATGTATACACAATGACAATAAAAAATAGGTTGCTCTCATTTTGAATGCCTTCTGAGGTAGTGATCAATTTAAGTTGATGTATTGGTAATTGGTCAAACATATGCATTACTAATTTATAAAAAATTTGGTTTAAATTTCACTTGTAATTACAATTTTTTCTTTGATGATTCTTAAACAGAAATTTGAGCTCAAGTGAGTTGACAGGAATGATAGCAACTTCAGTTTCAAATCTCAAATCGATAATATATTTGTAAGTATAATTGGATCATGATCTTCTGCTGAGTTTTTGGTTGTTGAACTGTGCTGATATTTTAAGATCACCCATACATGTGACTATTATTAACAAAATAAATGGTCAAGAATTATTTTGTATTTTCCTTTTTTAAAATAGATTTATTTTGCTTTTTTTTTTTTACCAATACAGTGTCGTTTCACTCCAAAAGAATGACGACCCTTTTCATCTTTTTCTCTGGTTGCTTCTTCAGTTCTCCCATGAATTCTGACGACAGTAAACCATTTTCAAATCGGAAACCAGCCACTAGGAATTGAATCACATATATGATAACTATATTTATTGATTTCCCCTCATTATTCTCAAGAAGAAGACTATTTGGTCACTCTTCAAATCTGCGATGGCTTGCTAGAAACCATGAATGAAATCTTTTAAAAAATAATAATAATAAAGTGGCCAGGAAGTCTACTCTTGCTAGGGAGGAGTTGACTCTCTACTGGATCTCCATTATATGTTGTTAGAAAAATGAAATCCAAGTTGGTTGTTCGATTTAATCAGTTGATTCAGATTTTACATGTAAAAATTTGATGAATGATATATGAGAAAATTTTGAAAAGTTTTCTCTTGCTTGAGGAAGTTCTTGGTTTAGAAGAAACAAGAAAATGCAAAACCCACTTTCAAAACTCACTTTTCCCAATTACACCAGCAAACCCACGCCTACACCATCCAAATCTTTAACCCAAGCTGACTTTTCATTCAACCGGTTAGTGGGAATGACAAGTTTAAAACTCAAGATTTCTACTCCAATTGTGCCAAACTTAGTTTTTCTAATTCAGATTATAACAAGTTTAGGAATTAAAAATCAAATAGAAGAGAGAGAAGGTGGTGAGAGAATTGAGTTTTCAGATTTTTTGGTGGCGAAAGCAAGAAGATTGGTGGGTGCCAGAATTATTGTTCTTTTCTCAGTCAGCCGTTCAACTTTATCAGTTGAATTAGCTCCGTAAAGTTCAGTAGAGACTAAGTTCATTTGAGGATTCTAATCCAGTATAATTATGATGTCAATCGGGGGTGTAGTTTTTTCCATTTTGGTCACTCTCAAATATTTTGTATTTATATAATAGTCTCTCCAAACAAAAATTTCTGACTCCATCCTGAATTCAGCCACTTTCCAGGGTCTAGTAGTAAGTTACCAATTCTCTTTTGGCTGCAGAGATTTGTCCTGTAATGACTTGACAGGGCCATTACCAGAATTTTTGGCCCAACTGCCAAATCTGAAAATGCTGTAAGTAGTTGACCTTTGAGTTTGATATTGCAATTATAAGATTGTGTGTAGAAGCTAAACTTTATCTATTTTGAATTACATTTACAGCAATTTATCTGGGAACAAATTCAATGGTTCAGTTCCAGATGCTCTTCTAGAGAAGTCCAAAAATGGGAAATTGCTTTTGAGGTTTATGTTCTTCTTTAATTGCTTTCATAAATGTTGAAGATACTGAACTGTTCAGGTTTCAAGTTTCACAGCCTCTGTTGAGTTTTCAAAAAAAAAAAAAAAAAAAAATAGGCATATTCGGTCTTTTATTTTTTATTGTTAACATTCTGTATCTGATTTGTTGTGATTGTTTCTACATACCAAGAAAATTTAACATGTTCTTTTTTTATGGAAGACTGGAAGAAATCCCAGGGGTTTGCCAGTCAAAATCAGGCCATGGAAATAAAAAGAAGTTCATTATTCCAGTAATTGCATGCACCACCATTGTTGGACTGCTCATTCTGTTCTCCTTCATTTTCCTAGCTTTTTACAAAAGACACGGAAAACGAGGTAATATCTTATTTCATTCTTCCCTTTGTTTTTACCAAATATGAGTAGAGAAAATCTTCCATGCAACTGGTGCAATACAACAGCCCACTAAAATCCTGTCGCATGACATGAAAAAAAAAAAGCGTATTAGCTATCCATGCCAATTGGCATGATGTTATTTAACCAGACGCATAGAAGATTTCCTATCATGGGTGCGCCTTAGACTGTGAGATCCTATTATTGTTGATGCATTGCAAACATCTATGTTAACATACAAGATCAATGGGCTCATATAACATTAATTGCGTGGGGACTTGAACTCAGACACTCTCAAGTCCAAACATAAATACATAGCAAATTCAAATAACATATAACAATATTATGTAAAACAATGTTTTAATACTATGTCAATAACTACTGAACTCAAAAGCCTAAGCTATCCGACAATAGTAGTTAAGCACCGTAACAATCTGGTCACAAACATGTGTCGAATTTGTAAAACTCTTAAGGAAATGACTCACATTCTAGAGTAAAATGCATATACATGCATTCAATAAAAAAATTTGGAACACAAAAGGCACCCCTGTGAATCTATAATACACCATTTTCTTAGTAGATTTATGCTTATGCAATTATAATGATCATCTCTTGATATTTATAGTAAATTTGTTTTTTTTTTTTTTCTTTCATGAAAAATGACTATATTCATTGATGTAGAGAGGGCTGCTGGATCCGAGCAGGAAGGGTCACTGAAGTCGAAGAATCGACAATTCACTTACTCAGAGATTGTTCATATTACTAATAACTTCCAAACCATTATCGGAGAAGGAGGATTTGGAAAAGTTTACTTGGGCACTCTTAATGATGACTCTGATGTTGCTGTTAAGGTCCTCTCTCCATCATCAAGACAGGGCTATAAGGAATTTCGAGCAGAGGTAAAAAAAAAAAAAAAAATGCTGCAAGAGTTTCCAATTGCTGTGCTGTCCCTATATAGATTTAGAATTTTGGTTGTAATAATATCAATTTGAATGCAGGCACAACTATTAATGGTTGTTCACCATAGGAACTTGGTTTCTCTCATTGGATACTGCGGTGACCGCGAAAACAAGGCACTAATATATGAATATATGGTCAAGGGAAACTTGCAACAGCATTTATCAGGTATATTATGTGTTTCATATCATAACGCTTCGTTATATAAACCCGACTAAGAGAGAATATGTTATGTTTCTTGTTTGCAGGAACAGCTACATGTATGCTGAGCTGGTGTGAAAGACTTCAAATTGCTGTAGATGCAGCCCATGGTTAGCATTTTTTGCCACCATATTTTTCTAGTTTTTTATTTCTTCTGTCGTTATTACAAGTTAACTGGTGTCTAACTGGATTTGCAGGATTGGATTATCTACATAATGGCTGCAAACTTCAAATAATCCACAGAGATTTGAGGCCTTCCAACATCTTACTAAACGAAAACAAGCAAGCGAAATTAGCTGATTTCGGCCTATCTAGAGTTGTTAACCAAGAAACCGACACTGGTTTAACAACTTGCCCTGCTGGCACACCTGGATATCTAGATCCAGAGTAAGTATTAAAACTTATGGATTCATATTCTTTCCTATCAGTTGAAGATTTTAGGTCTGATGGTTATGGTATTAGAGTTTTATTGTTCCAAGAGTTCTGGGCTTAAATCTCCCCACATGCATGTGTTTCTGTATTTGTTCTGTAGTCTGCAAATGTTGGGCTTGGTCCATGTGCCAAGCCCATCGATTTGGCACGTGATGAGGTGTGTTAGATTGGTATTGAAAATATTGTATAATATAGTTGTAGTGGGAAATACACTTTGGTTGCCCTGCTAACTTCATATTTCAGCTGATAAATTTGTTCAGTCTTATGTTACTTGATTGTGAAAATTGTTGTCTAATATTTAGTAAATTTGTGTTGAGAACTTGATAAGTAAGTCTCATTGTCAAGAAGAACTTGAATTTGCGTGATGGGAAATCCTTGATATTGTTATATCAGTCTAATCATTTTTGGTTCCATGCAGATTATTTGCTTGCGGAATCTCAAACAAGAAAGGTGATGTCTATAGCTTTGGGATTATTCTGTTCGAACTTATAACTGGTCAGCCCGCCTTAAAGAGAGGCCCGGAAGAGGATAGATACATACTTCAACGGGTCACTCCTGTAATCGAAAGAGGGGATATACAAAACATTGTTGATCCAAAGTTACAAGATGAATTCAACACCAATGCTGCTTGGAAAATTGTGGAGATAGCCATGTCATGTGTGAGACCAACTGCAGTCCAAAGACCAGACATAAGTCATGTACTGGCAGAACTAAAGGAATGTTTGGTTATAGAATTAGCTTCCAGAAGAAATTGGATGACAGAAAGCAGCAGCAACTCAGGATCAAGCTTGTTTCTCGAAAAGCCTTGTTCGGATCCTCATCCTGGTATAGAAATAGCTCCCAGAGCTAGGTAACTACTGTCACTTGTCACATCTCACATCGCTAGCAAGTGAGATCCAGGACTTGTATATAAGCATTGAACTCTCGTAATTAAACATTTGTGTTTTTGGCCATGGGTGAAAGACCCGTGTGTGAAGTGCAAGGACACGTGTGTGAAGCCTAAAGACCTAGTACCGTAGAGGTATAGCTTGTGTTATATCTAACATCTTATGATATAACACAAGCTGTTATAGTATGCTAAGCTATGATCTTTTCAAGTCCATGTTTTCTTTGGTTTCAAGTTGGAAATTTTAGTATAATAAATGACAACCTGTACTGTGAGTTTGTTGAACATTTTATTTTCCTGTTTGAATCCAATTTCTCTCTTACTAAAGTGTTGTGGATATTTTCCTATTCAATAATGCACAGCAAGAAAGTTTTTTGTTTTCTTTTGTATTTTATTTTTCGGTTGAGGCCAGTAGATTCATTTATTGGAGACAATTAAGGCAACAAAACCTAACCATAAGCACACGCCTATCGAACTACTGTATTTATTGCTTTACTGGGGGATTGAATTTGAAAGCTTTGGACCACGTTCAGATACTATTCATGATAGATAAAATTGGACACATTTTGTGATATTTTTCCACTTTCTGGATTGAATTGCTTTCTGCAACACTTGCAATGTATTAATTGTGAAGGGTTTGAGATGGAAGTGGAACATGTGTTAGTGAAGTCCATACCCTTACAATGTTATTCAATCACATGAAATTTGAAGGTTCAGACATCTCACATAGTCGCATCTGTATTTGTTTGACTAAAGATTTTTTGTATTTTGATGAACTATTTAGTTGTCGGTTCAAATCCTGATAGAAATAAATTACAACATGTGCACCACAAGGAAACTTGGGTCCAAAATACTGTGACAAGCTATAGTTAGAAGAGGAATTGTGAATCAAATATTCAAATTAATGTACTTTCTTAGTCAATTATGTGTAGCTAGCTACATATCATTATGAGGTATCATTCAAATTCCAAGCTACATATAATCATGTAGTTTTCAAAAAATTTAGTGATTTTATGAATGATTAAGCTTCCCTCAATTCCGCAGACTGCAGAGAAAGCATTTGACATCGTTAGAGTGTTTAAATACTATTGTTGAGCAATTTCCTATCAACTTAAGCTTGCAGTTTGCAGAGAAAGCATTTGACATCATTAGAGTGTTTAAATACTATTGTTGGGAAATTTCTTATCAACTTAATCTTTTAGGTCCGATGATTACTAATAAAGTATCAAATTCTGGTTGCCATTTCGTTTTAGTCTTACGTGTGAATGGGTAACATTTTCGGTCCGATGATTGCCGACACAAATTTTAAATCTATTAACATTACTTATCTGTAAGTTATGAGATCAGGATTCTTTGTTCAAAAGTTAAAGAAATTATTAAGCAAAATTTGCATATTTATTTCTATTATTTAGACATAATTGCATACAGGGTGGCAGGCAAATTGACTGCCATCACATGCAATCATCCCCAGTTGCGGTTCCAACTCATAAAGTTGCTAACAACTATTTAATCATCTCAACTACCAAATCCCTCTCATTGGCTCCACACAAGGCACAAATCAATTACTACTGTTTCTTGCCAACGGGACAAGCTTGGGACTTGGCCAAATGATTCACAGATCAGCAGTTCGAATCATATCAATGGCGAAAGTTTTTAAAAAAAAATACCTAATCCTGGATTAATAGATATTGTCAAAAAAAAAAAAAAAAAAAAAAAAAAAAAAAAAAAAAAAAAAAAACTATTGTTTCGCTTCTCTCTATCCATGTTTAGATGTTGGGTTGAAAATTAACTTGAAATCTTATAAAAATAAGTTTCCATGCCATGAATGCTATTATATAGTCACTTCAATCATTGTTATACCGCTCTCATTTATTGGCCACTTTCTCAACTTCTATCCTCCTCCTTCAAAGCAAAACTTAAATGGGTTACTGTCCTTCTTCATTATAAGGTCCACAGAGGTCAAAGCTTCAACAAATCTCTCCATTGTTAGACAACTACATCAGTTTCCATGGCTGTTTCTTTGTTGGTACTTGTAGTATTTGCAGCATTTTCAGGCAAATTAGTTTTTTGTCAAGACTCAGGAGCTTTAGTTCCTGCAATCATAACTTTTGGTGATTCTGCTGCTGATGTTGGCAACAACAACTATCTTCACACGATTTTCAAGGCCAATTATCCTCCTTATGGAAGAGACTTCATCAACCATAAACCCACCGGCAGATTCTGTAATGGAAAACTAGCAACTGATATCACTGGTAAGTTTTTTTTTTTTTTTGTAATTACCAAGATTGGTTTTTTAAGTTGTGTATTTTTAACTTGAATTTTTCAAATTTTTTTTTTTTACACAGCTGAAACTCTTGGCTTCAAGACTTTTGCACCACCATATCTTAGTCCACAAGCTTCAGGAAATAACCTTCTAATTGGAGCCAACTTTGCTTCAGCTGGTTCTGGTTATGATGACAAAACAGCTATCCTAAGTGTAAGACTAGGAATGAGTCAAAGTGCTTTCTGAAAAAGCACTTTTCATGCACTACAACAACACCCCATTAACACAAAATTTCTTTTCTTATCTTTTTTTTTGTTTTCTCTGAACAACTGTGCTTTGTGTGCAGCAAGCAATTCCATTGTCTCAGCAAGTGGAATACTACAAAGAATACAAACGAAAGCTGGCAAAAGTAGCTGGAAGCCAAAAAGCAGCTTCTATAATCAAAGGTGGAATATATATAGTGAGTGCAGGGAACAGTGACTTTCTTCAAAACTACTATGTAAATCCATTGATCAACAAAGTCTATACTCCTGACCAATACGGCTCAATCCTTGTCAATATTTTCTCAAGTTTTATTAAGGTAATCTTCGTATGCATACGGTAATCGATTTTTCTCAATTAAGTAGGCTAAAAATGCTATGATTTTTCAGAGAAATTGAGGGTATATCAATGTTGTCGGTGCTATAATGTGTTACAGGAAGTGTATAATTTGGGAGGCAGGAAATTTGGGGTGACTTCACTCCCACCACTGGGTTGTCTGCCTGCGGCGAGAACTTTGTTTGGTTTTCATCAGAAGGGGTGTGTTTCCAATATCAACACTGATGCTCAAAATTTCAATAAGAAGATCAACTCAGCAGCAGCAAGTCTCCGGAAGCAACTTCCTGGTCTGAAACTCGTGATCTTCGACATTTACAAGCCTCTATATGATCTTATTAAATCTCCTGCAAGTCAAGGTATGATCTAAATCTCCTTTTAGATTGTGAATTCAGTCATGATTAGTTAAATAACGGCTGCTGTGTTTTCGTTCAGGTTTCGTTGAAGCAACGAAAGGGTGCTGTGGAACCGGCACAATAGAAACAACTTCACTTTTGTGCAATCCAAAATCATATGGAACATGTTCCAATGCATCCCAGTATGTGTTTTGGGACAGTGTTCATCCATCTCAGGCAGCTAATCAGATCCTTGCTGATGCATTGGTTGGTCAAGGATTTGCTCTCATTTGATGAAAAGATAATACATACATGTCCTTTAAGTTTCTCCATGTAAAATTGCTTACAAGTGGGTGTTACTTCTCTGTGTTGTTTATTGTCTTAATACTATGTGAAGCAAAAAGCTTGTTCCAATAATCATGTCGGTGAGAAACTTTACTGTCTATCAAGAGATATTTCATTCAATGTGACACAATTTAAAGTTTTTTTCTTTTTCTTTTTCTTTGCTTTCTCCTTAAAAATTAATCAGAAAAGGAAATAACAAGACTTGGAAAACTAATCAGAAAGATCTAAAATGAACTACTTCAGATATTATAGAACCAAACATGCAACATTTACAAGGAAAAAAAAAAGGTTTAAAAGTTCTAAAGTCATCAGATATTACTACTGCTGGTTCCTCAAAAGTAAAAGTAACACTTGCTTCCCATAAAGATGAAAAACAAAAATATCAGAAAAATTTTGCAAATCAGCAGTGCAGAAGACTACCGATTGTTGACAGGAGCTAGAGTAGTGAGCATGTAAGAAATGTGTAGTGCCAATGGTTAGTACGGTCAAGCAACAGGCAGACTTGGGCTAAGAACACCACCATTATCTGCATTGCTCCTAGCATTTGCCTCCTTCAATACTTGAACTTCGTTGTTGTCAGCTTGTGTGTTCAAGGAATTCGGTGTGTTCAGAATCCTGATCAGCTCTGAGTTGTTCATCTTCAATAGCATTCCTGTTATCTTTGCTGCAGAATCGGTCTAGATAGAGAGAACGAGAGAGAGAGAGAAAAAATTCTTTAGCAAACATAAATCTTTGGCACTAAACCAACACAGCATATTCTCCCCCAGATTGATTTAAGTTTAGGGAAGAAAAAACTGACAAATCACAAACCTGAATATTATCAGCAAGAGTGTTGAGGTGGAGAACATCCCTAGTGTTATTCATTTTGTTCACAGGGGTTGTTGCCGTGGCAAGGCTTCCAGATGCTGCTCCCTGAGCTGAACTTCCGAGGGAACCACTTTTTATGCTCCCCTTCTTGTGACTAGTAGCTTTCAGACCCCAATAATTCCCATAGTTCAGATCTTTGTTAGAAACATTGGAGGTAGAATATTTCATGGACTGCAAAACAGAAACAGAAAAAGGTAAGCAAATGAAACTAACAATTCAATCCAATACAATTCCAGCATTAAACAAGCACCAGTTCACAATGAGTGCATGATCAATATCATTAATTTGTGTAAGCCGATAACAAATATGTGAACTGTTCTATCACTTACAAGCAAGTCAATTTAAAGCATGGTGATATAGACTGATAGTAAAATTGTAAAGAATTGCTTTTTCTTAAAGAAGGGTACAACGTACATGCTGTTGGTAGGTGCCACTCCTGATGTTTCCAGTGTTTCCAAATTGGGTCTGCTTCGTTGGAATCTGTGATTTCATAAGCGAGTTAAGAACAGGAAAAAAAAAACTTTGGTCATAACTCATAAACCTTTAGTTGCAAAAGAATTAAGATGATATACTTACATAGGAGGAATAGTTCTCTTGGTAATTCTCTGCTGCATAAAGATAAGGAAGACCCGCATTTGTACCATAATGTTGATATAACATTTGCTGGTGCAGTAGAGGAAATTGAGGAGGGCAAGGACGGTAAGTGAAATAAAATGGGTCATTAATCTGAGGGGAAGTGGCATTGCTGTTAGAAGGACATAAAGAGTGCACTGGGAATTGTGAATAATGGTTCAGCAACTCCTTGCAGCGATCTTCTTTACGCTGAGCTATCGAGACATACAGAGTTCTTCCTTGAAAAGTAACTCCTATGCAAATAAGAACTCATCAAGATTAATATGGAACCGATTACCCTAGAAAATATAGAATGATAAAAACAAGATACATGAAGATTGAAGTTACCATTACAAGCATCCATAGCTTTCTTTGCTTCTTCAGGAGTAGAGAAACACACAAAGCCAAATCCTTTGCTCAATCCACTATCATGGCGCATCACTTTTACAGAAGTTATTTGTCCAAAACAACTGAAAATTTCTTGTAATTTGCTGTCATCAACAGAGATATCAAGGTTCTTCACATACAGATTTGAGAAGTTAGGGTTCTCAATACGGAAATTGTACATCTCCTTGTACTGGTGTTTTAATATCTCTGCCCTCTCAGCTTTCATTTGAGCCCTTCCTACAAACAGATTCTTCGAACCTGATTTACCAATGAATCTTACTATTAGAAATGATTCATCTCCACATAGTTTAGATGCTTTAAAACACTAAAAACAGAAATATCAAGTTGGATACTTACCAAGTTGTGCACCATTCAAGACCTCTACAGCCTTTCTTGCCTCTTCTGGTGTTTTAAATTTGACAAACCCAAAACCTTTTGATTTACCCTTTACATCCTTCATGATGACAGCATCACAAACCTCCCCGAATTTAGAAAACATCTCACGAAGGAAATCCTCTGTCACATCTTTAACCAGATTTTTTACATAAACATCTGTGAATTTCAAGTCTTCCCCGGCAGCTGTCCTGTCATTCTTCTTTAGAAATTTGGAGACATGTCTGAAGAAGAAGTGCAGCAAACAAATCATTTGTAAGAGAGCAAACTTAAAACTAGCATTTGCAATAAAACACATTAAATAGGAAAAGTGAACAGGTTGTGACACAAGCTTCACCTATTTAGAATACAGCACAACTAACAAACAACTAATTAGAAAATTGGCTATATTCCAAATTACCTTTGAGAAAAGATTCTTTATGTTTCATTTCATTTTAAGTTACTTTTCGCTTGTGGAAATCCGAACAATGCAAGTGCAAGATTATAAGAATCATATATGAACTCCCGCAAATATCAATTACCCACCAATAAAGAATACCCCAAATGCATATTTTCGACAACAAATTTACAAATAATAAACCGCACAAGTAACAAATAGACCACAAGATAATGGAGACTTACAACTTCTTCCCGCGAACTAAAGTATCATGAAGAGCAGCACAAGCAGCCATGGCTGATTCCTCTGAATCAAACTGAACAAATCCGAAGCCCTTACTCACAACACCTTCTTCAACCACCTTGCAAGAAAGTACATTCCCGAAAGGGCAGAACAAACCCAGCAAGAAAGTACCATCGATTGAAGGGTGTAAATTCTTGACAAAGAGATTACCAATCCCACATTTCCTTGGAAAAGGGTCTCTCTGGCACCACATTATCCTCATCGCTTTTCCCTTCAAGTCCTTGTAGTTTAGACATGCCATAGCTTTACACGCTGAAGCAAGTTGAAGAGAGAAAACAATAACAAATCAAACATTTATCTCCAAAGTAAAACAAACCAACACATTTGTACTCAATTTTTTTTTCTTTATTTTCCTGGATAAAAGCAGAACAATTTAATTTTGCGTTTCGACTGCTTTCAAACAGAAACACTATTTTCAAGAGTTTCCCACTTTCCCCATATCAAGTAAACCGCACAATGCATATATATATATATATATATATTAAGAGTTGATACGCAACATAAATAATAAAAAATTTTAATAAAAGCAAAACAGAGAAAACAAAGCAAAAAGTTCCCAAATCAAACAAGAGAAAGAGATCAAACACAAGAAATGCACAAATAATATCACAGTTGATAAATAAAAGATAATACCCAAATAAATCTGGATCAAGAAACCCATTGAAAAGAGAGAACACAAAAACATGTAAAGCAAACAATAAAAATCGAGAATTTCATACACAAACACAGAGAAAACGTAGCAAAAACTTCCCTAAATCAAACAAAAGAAACAGATCAAATACAAGAAATGCATGAATAATAAGCCTTACACGTAGCCATATCAACTAAACAAAGAGCCAAGAAACTCAAGAAACCCATTAAAAAAGAAAGAAAGAACACAAAAACACATAAAGCAAAGAAAAAACGTAATGTGGGGTTTGTGTTTGTTTCTTGTCGTTACCGTCTTCGTAGTTGCAGAAGTTGACGTAAGCATAGCAGAGGCTCTTGCGAGTGAGAGCGCAGCGACAGAGATGGATGGAGGAAACGCGTCCCATTACGTCGAACGCTTCGTGCAAGTCTTTCTCGGTGGTCTCCGGGTGGAGATCACCCACGTACAGTGAGCCTCGCTGCAGCGTACCGGAACTCGACGCCGCAGTCGGTTGTTGATGCTTCTGTTGTTGTTGCGGTGGTAGCTGTGGAGGTGGTGGTGACGGTGTCGGAGGCGATGGCGGTGGCATTTTGTCTTCTTTGTTGAAAAACCCAAAACAAAAACAAACAGAGAGAGAGAGAGAGAGAGAGAGCGACTGACTGAGTTTGTTTTTTTTGTTTGTTTGTTATGACCTTTTGAGTTATGATAGTGAAGTTAGTTGTAAAATATGGATGCAGAGAGAGAGAGAGAGAGAACGTGTGTGATTTTCGCTGATGTTGTACTCGCTATCTACGATTGACACGTGTACTAACGGCTAAGCGAAGCAGAGTGTGGTGAGGAGAACAGTGGACTCAGCGACAGAGTGTGATTAGCTAACCATTTGTACTCGCTGTTTTACGTCTGACACGTGTGCTGACGAACGAGGATTGTTATACTATTCGTTTTAATGGAGAGAGAGAGAGAGAGGCGGTGTGGATTGTACGGCGTATGTCCGTACGGACTATGAATCGATTGAGGTAAGGGGGAGAGAGAAACTTGTTAGGCAAGAAACAATTAAAACGATTCGTTCGAGGTAGGAGAGACCGAGAGGGTTGCTACTTGCTACTGGAGTTGGACACGTGTACTAGCTAACAATTGATGTTGCACTCGGGGGTACGTTATAACTTATACGATGTCGTTTACTGGTTGTAGTGACTAGTGACAATTGACAAATATGTTGTGAGTCCCATAATTTGATGTTGATGTGGGCTCTGGATAGTGAATACTACTTTTTTTGCACGTGTCGCGAGAGGGTGCTCCAGCTCCATAAGAGAAAAGAAAACGCTGCGTTTCGTCCTTTTTATGTATCCATTCATATTATGCCACGTCTTCTATCCGTGTGACCCTCATTGTCCCATCCATTTTGTGCCACATCATCCTTAATGTGGGCCCCAACTGAAAATTCTTAAAAAAAAAAAAATCTTTATGAATTTATAACATTGTCTTCATATTATGCCACGTCATCTATCCGTGTGACCATAATTGTCCCATCCATTTTGTGCCATGTCATCCTTAATGTGGGCCCCAACTGAATCAAAAAACAAAAAAAATCTTTATGAATTTATAACATTGTCTTCATATTTAAATTTTTTTCATTTTGGCCCCCCAAATTTTTTTTGGTTGGCTCCACCACTGCCCGTGAGATTAGATTCTAAGAGCACGGTCTAGATTGCAACTCCTACAACACAGAAGGAGTCTTCCCACACTAATCTAAACAAGCTTAATTGACAGAAGAGTGAATAAAAATACGGTAACCATGCATGGTTTCTGCTTTTATAACATCTACTAATGACATAAATTTGCATGAGATAAAAACATATGAAAATATATCAACATTTATTAAAAAAATGTCTGCTATGACAATCTTTGACAACAATCCTCCATTGTTGATTGAACATGATTGATCGGCTGTCCTCAGTTTGCAAAACTAGTTTCTAATGGTTTCTAACAAACAAGTGGTATTGACTGGTAAGAACAAAAACTTTTCTGCTAAACCAACTGAGAGTGGTAACTGTGGTGTATATATAAACAGGAATGGAGTGAAGTGAGGTGAGGGAGTTCTGAAGCTGTACATTTTCGCTATCAGTCAGTCAGTCAGCCGAAAGAAAACGATGTTGACGTTGAGTTTCTTCGTAATTTGCCTCTTCTGCCGCGAGAGTTCTGCAAGACTTCAGCAAATTTCACCAGATTAGTTTCCTGATCACTTTGATTTTCTGGTGTTACTGTAGTACCCAAGTCGCTGGCAGAATACCTACTCGTATTAAACTTCCTATATCCCCCTCCTCCGTGAGAAGATCCCATATCACTGTAACTCCGTCTGGTTCCATCTTCGTCTCCCTTTGTTGCGCTCCTCGATCTTGGGATATCTAACGAATGTCTAGATGAACTCTCGGACAGATTGGCTTCTCTATTGCTTTGTGCTTCAGCAGCAGCATTGATTCCTGCAGAAGCACTACTTGAACAAAACTTTGGCGATTCATCTTCATAGAATCCAACTTTATCCGTGGATAAAACCTGGTTCTGATGAATACTATCCTTTCCTCGTATAAGTTTCCTAAGCTTGCCAAAAAACTTGGCCTTGCTCGGGTGAGGGTTCTTCTTGGCAGTCGAAGTATCAAGAGAAGAGTCCTCAAGGTTCTCAGAGTCCGTGATATAGGACGATGCTTGGGAAGATGACCATTGGTCAGAATCAACGTCCATAACGTTACCAAACCCATCAGGATTTGCGTATTCAAGTATTAGCTTCTTGGCTTTCTCCTCGGATTTGGGGCTTAAAGTTTTGCTAAGGTCTCTCGCAACTGTCTTACCAGCGGGAGCCTGATAATTCCGCAGCTCATATCTTAAGCAAGCATTTATCCATTTAAGATATACCGTCTCTTCAACACCAGCCAATCTATCTGCTCGGAGTTGCTCAATTTCCTGCAATAAAGTTTCATTTTCTTGTCTCAAACTCTCACTCATTTCCTTTAGCGCTTCTGTCTGCAAGAGAATGTACCCAAATAATTAAATTCAATAACAGCATTACATAGAAAGAAAAGGAATGATAATTAACCACAATTGGCCTAATTACCTCTGAATCTTCTAATACGGAAATCGCAAGGACTTGGGTGGACTCCAACCTCCGTGTCAATTCCGAATTTTCTAGTTGCAATTCCAAGTTAGACTTCCTCAATTCTTCTGCCTCATCCTCCAAAACCTTTAGCCTTTGCAGTTTTGATTGAGCATCTGTATCACCCGCAGCAGCCCTGCATTCTTGTTCTTGCAACTTAGTGACTCTTTTCTGAAGGGATAAGATCTGCTCCCTGTTATGCTCAGCTTCAGACCTTAGTTTTCTCTTGAGCAGCTTAATTTTCGATCTTGCAGCTTCTAGCTCGACCATAAGTTTTGCATTATCAAACGCTTGGGCCTCTAGTCTTCGGTTATCTGACTGCAAGGACTCAATCTTGAGCGTAAACAATTTAGCCTCCACATTGTTAACCTTCAATCGGTTCTGAAGCTCCATTACAGCTGTTTCTTGCTCTTTAAGGCCGTAATACTCGAGTAATTGGACCTCGAGATTCCTCTCTCTGTCCCGAAGTATTCTAACCATGTTCTTCAGGTGCCTGACCTCTTGCTCGTAATCATCCTTCTCTGAACTTCTAAATGCTTTACGATTTTCAACATCTTTCCTCGGAGAACACAAAGAATTGGTGCCAGAAAAGTCGAGTTCCGACACAAGATCATTAAACTCTGGCAAGAGGAACATATTAGTATCTCCACTATGTCTGCTGCTTGGTGAAAAAACAGTGACCTTCGGCATGCAAGTCTCTTCCTGTAAGACAGAAAAAGGAAAATGTTAGGTTCACTGAAGTTATATCCAGAACGACTATACTTAGTCGTCTCTTTGGCTCTCTAAATACGATAGGACCATAATCCATGGCATGTTTTGACGATTTTAGCAGATATGATCATTTAATTTCCAAAGTTCATTAACGAAAATGTGCATCATAGCAACGAGTCATCAAGATTAACTGGTTACAATTCCATATGCCATTCTTGATTCTAAGTTTTTTTCAGAACAGATGAAAAAACGATTTCGCTTGCCAAAGAATTCTATGTTCAATCAATTTACAAATTTCTCGTTTCAGCAGTGCTTTGATTAGATTAAAAATTACGAAAATAAATTTCATCTTGCAAAAGAAAACCACAAGGCTTGTTTCTCTTTCTCTTCTCTCGCGATTAGCGATTACCAATTAAATGATGTAATTAACAATTATATGCCAACTAAACTTACATATTTTTTTGGTGTCAAGGTGTGAAGATCATCTTTGAGGTGAGTTCCTCCTCCTTTTTCAACTTCACTGCCATGATCTAAACGAAAATACACAAGATTTGATCAAAACAAGGGACTAAAAAGTCAAATCAACACCATATAATTCAAAAATTATAGAAAGAAAGAAAATCCAACCTGAAGAACTCGTCGAGGGAGGAGGAGGCAAAGAGGGCTTAGCTCTGTGGTTTCTAAGGCGAGCATAGAGAAATCCGGCAAAGGAGAGAGACAAAGCCACCCCAAGTTTTACTAGAATTGGTTTTATGCCTCTCTTCTCTCCCATCTTCATGGTTACAAATCACTAATTGTAACTATATTCATCAATTCGAATAGAGAGAAGAATCATAGGTCTTCCTCTTCCTCATCCTCCATCTACAAATCCAATACAATCAAATTAACATTCATATGACTAATTATCAAATTAAATAACACACAACAAGAAAAATAAATAAATTAATCAAATTGTTGATGTATCCATAAACCCAGAATAAAATATGATCCATATCATATCAAACCAAAAACAAAAACAAAAAATGGAAAAATCACATGATCCATCACATAAATAAATGAAAAAAAAAAAAAAAAAAAGAGAGAGAGCAAAAAAGCAAAATTTCAATCAACTTATACAGTTCCAGTCCTAAAAAGTAAACAAAATTAAAACTTTACATGATCCACCATAGATTAACAAATAAAATCACATAAATAATCAAAAATAAGCAGAACCCATTTCATTAATCACATGCTAAAAACGAAACAAAAAAAAAAAAAAAACCAAAAACCCAGAAAAATTAATATTGCATTCAAAAAACCCACCTCAGAATAATCAACTTACCAAAAACAAGCAACAAAAATGAAAAACCAAGCAAAACCCATTTATATATACACATACCCAGAAAACATAACTGCAATAAAAAAAAATAGAAAGAAGAATCAAAACCCATAAGAGCTTTTAAGAGGACTTACCATTAAAGAGAGGTTTCTCAAACGCATTGAATTTGAATCAATAAGAGAATCAAACAGAAGAGTAACAGCTTTGATGTTACTTTTTTTAAAATAAAATAAAAAAATTCTGCTTCAAAAGGGTACAGTTGAACAATGAACCAGAGGCTTGATGGTGTTAAAATATTAAAAGTTTTCCAACAACAATAATAAAATCAACAAGACAGTTGAGTTGGGTTTTGTCTTATGTCATGTTTAGGAGAGAGACAGAGAGATATTTGATTGATCAAAAGATTCTGATTACCAATTGGAACAAAAAGGAAAGTGGGATTTTTTTTTATTATTATTATTATTATTATTATTATTATTTTCTTGAAATAATTAAGTGCTTTTTTTTTTAATTTGTTTTTGAGATTTTTTTATTATATTAATTTTAGATAAGTTTTGTTTAGAAATAATGGAAGAGCTAATTAACCGCTCTTTATTATCTATTTTCCCTCCATTTTCACTTCTTTTTGGTGTCAAATTTTGTTAATTGGATTTTTGGATATTTAGATAAGACTGTTATTTCACCCAACTGATTTTATTTGTTTTTTTTAACCCAATTTTTAAAAAACTTTTTATCTTTTTTTTAAAAAAAAAAACTTTTTATCTATTTTTAATATATATTTATTTTACTAATATTAAAAATATCGTTCATATCTTTAAAATATTAAAGATATTAAAAGATATTTTTATATCAAAAGTCATCAAAATATTAAAAATATTGATTAGTTTCTTTTATACCGATAAATATAATTGTTTTTAAAGTTATAATAATATTAAAAGTAATGCTATATTGTCTAAATTTAGTATTCAAATCTGGTACCCAAATGATGTTGTAACAATCTAACCCATTCATTTAAATTGTTACATTATTAGAGTGTTGATACATTATTTGGACACCAGATTTAGGCATCAAATTTGACCAATGTAGCATTAGATGATTTTTTTTTTTTTTTTTTTTTATAAGGTAATCAAAATAAAAGAAAAAAAAAATGGAAGTACTTTTCTTTTTTGAAAAGAAAAATAGAAGGACTTTGGACTCTTCTAGATTAGTCTTTCATTTTATATGAACTCTTCAACTTTTATCTTTCCGTAAAATTTAGAATTTTCTTAAAGCGGTAGTGTGTTGATTAAGGTCGGCAAAGAATAATGTGAACAAAGAAGCTTTCATGATAAATATGTCATTATGTGGTCACGTTTTTTTGTATTTGTATTAAATTAAGTTAATTAAAGTTAAAGTTATTTGGCACAAGTCAATGTCACTTGACTTTTTATTTGCCTTCAATTAATGATATGATTTTTATACTTTCATCAAAATTTGCATGCAATAAATGTGATTTTGTGGTCATCAAGAGCTAGACATTTTGTTAGGTAAGAAGAAATGATAACTACTCACATAATGAGCTAACATTTTTGGGTGTAATGTTACTAACATAATTACGTTTAGCTTCTTAAAGTTTGTTATAAATACAGACGAAAAAGAAATCAAAAGAGTTCGATGGATCCGATCTAATCTAAAGTCAATTCCGAACGGTTCGGATCTTATTCGATATGAATCCCTTTTAATCCGATCCGAATATTGACAAATCTAGTTTTGGACTTTTAAAGGAAAAAAATGAATTTCAACCTGAACGGTAAATATATCGAAAATTTTCAAGGGCGGACCAATTCGGTTCAACTTGATTGACACCTCTAAACATACTCTAAATTTAGAATTGCCTTCTTCTATTCTTTCTCAATTTTTTAAAACTCTTACTATTTTTAATTATCTTTGCAATATATAATAAAAATAATGATTTACTTAATAAAGACAGTTTGTTCTTTATACATTTGGATGACAATTTAAATTTGGACTTTTTTGCCAACAGGGCGTAGCTCAGCTGGTAGATGGACGAGCTTGGGGTTTGGACAAATAACTCCCAGGTCAGCGGTCCAAATCCTACCAATAACAAAAGCTTTCAAAAAAAAAATATTAATAGATATTGTCAATAAAAAAAAAATGGACTCTTTTAAAATAAAAAATAAAAATCATATATATTTTTTCTTTTATAATTTTTTATATTTTTAAAGAATAAATTTTAAATTTTTGTTCAGTTTTTTATTTCAATCATCAACATAGGTCAATAAAATCCTTTAATTTGCTGCATAAAAAATGTCTTTGACAATCCGGTGGATTCAATCCAGTGAATCCACCAACTAATAGCATTTATTTTCCATACCTTCAAGTCATCGTCCATGAAAATGCCTCATTGATACAATAACTGATGTAGTTGGACTAAAAGATGGTTCAGAGCTTGACAAGTTATGTAGCTTTCTATCACAAAAATATTTACACAAATTCAGTTAAAAAAATCTATTTGGCAAAAGTCAGGATAAGTAAATTTGTCTAAATTACTTCGATTTAAAAATAAATAAATAACTGGCAACGAATGGATTAGGAGTTTGTTGGTACTTACTGACAGTGACAGACCTAGAAATTTTAACAAGATCAGGCACTCGAACAAAATAACAATTATATAAAAAAAAATACTGAAAATGTAAGGTCATAATAAAATGAGTTTTTTTATTAAAAAAAAAAAAAAAAATTGATGGCATAATGAAGTTAAGATAAAATAAAACAAATAGAATACTTACTCAAGATAAAATAAATAATCTTACATTTAAAAAGAAATAAAATCAAGAAACACAATATTAAAAAATAAATAATACAAGAAAAACAACATAAACAATGTGAGATTAAAAAATAAATTACAATCTAATTTTATAATAAGAATTTTTTTTTTTTTTCTTTTTTTGTATTTATGATGAATTCACTTTAAATTTATACAAAAATAATTGATTAATAAATATTACTAGACATGTTTTTGATTTTTTTTTTTAAATTATTAATAAATTATTGATTCTAAATAAATTAAAACTATAAAATAAAGAAAATAATAAGGATAAAATGAAATTAATCATAATAATAGATACACTATTTTAATATAACAAATTTAAAATTTAAAATTTTAGAGTTTATTGACCAAATATGTTAAGTATATCAATCTAAAATTATTGGAAACAAGAAAATTTTAAAATAATAATAGATAATTTACTATAAAATAAAATTGAATTAAGTAACCGCAAATTAAGGATAGTTAAGAAGTTGACAATGATGGGAAAGAGAAATTGAATTGTTTTGTTGTAGAAGAAGATGGATATTTGAGAAAGGAATCGGAAAATAGGATAAAATAAAAAGGGAGAATTATAAATAGCCCTATGACTTTTGATCAAATGTCAAGTCAAACCCTCTGATTTGAACAATTAACAAAAAATCTCATATTATTAATTAACAATTAGTTGACTGTTAGTGGACTTTAATTAAATCTAATGAATTATAATTATTTAAGTAGTTTTTTCTATAATTGATCTAAAAAATAATTAAAAAAATACTAAAAATATGTTAGAAAATAAAAAAAACAAAAAGATATTTAAATGAAAATTAAATATATAAAAATATATTATAACAAAGTAATAAAATCATTATAAAATTTAAACAAAAAATTTATTTTAAATTATTTTTATAAGAAATTGATTTTATTGTTATTAGTATATATTTTTATTATATTTTCCTTTTTTTTTTAATTCTGTTTATAATAAAGGATTTAAATTGTAAAATTTGATTTAAATAAAGTTATCTAACAGTCAACTAACAGTTAACTAATAGTAGGGGTTTTTTTTTACTAATTGTTCAAGCCAGAAGGTTTAATCAAAAGTTAAGGGGTTATTTACAATTCTCCCAATAAAAAAAAAAGACATTAAAAATGAAAAAAGCGGTGGGAATTGAACCCGTACCGTCAAGGTAGAATAAACTGGAAATCACATTATTTAATGATTATTAGCAATAATAGTATTAATTAAACTAAAAATATTATTATTGACAATAATAAGATTAATAGTATTCAAAAATCTTATTATTGAAACTAAAAATCTTATAATAGTATTAATAGTATTTAATGATTATTAGCAATAATATTTTTCTCAAGTCTATCTAACAAAAGAATAAGCCCCCTATAGGATGAGTTTTCTTAGTCCAAAATAATTAGAAATTCAAAAGGATTAGGAAAATCCAAATTTAATTCATCTCCAACATGAAAAACGACGCACACACGTGGCCCGAAAAGCTTCTCCACGCGCTCTCACACATCTAGCGCGTTACCAACTTCAGACGGAGCGTGACAGAGCGTCCATTATCTGATTCCAGTGCCGTTTTTGCCGTTGTCTTCCTCTCGGTCCCTTCTTTCAAACAACAACTGAATCACATTAATCCGACATCGTTTGGACCACTTCTACATCAATCAAATCTTGAACTTATTTATCTCTCCTGCCCCTTCTCTATCACCATTGATTCCAAAGGTGAGCTGGTGATGCCTTTCACTTGAGCCTGTTGGAGATTTTGAAATATCTGAAAATATAGAAGTAGTATTAAATCATTCTCCTATTCAATGAAGAAGCAATCACATAGATGATCTATTAACGTGCATTCATGATCATATACCTCTCCCGATGATATTTAAACTTGACAATTACCGACTATCAGGGGTGAAGGCATTAGGAAACTAGCCCGGGCTTCAGCCCAGGCTAGCTTTTCCAAAAAAAAAAAAAAAAAAAAAAAAAAAAACTAAAACAAAATTAAGCTTTTGTTAAGAAAAAAGAAAGTAAAATACAAATGAAATAAAATTACAATTGCTTGATAATTTACAAAAATAGTCTAGTTTTAATTTAATTGAGATAATCTCAATAAATTCATTAGAGTAATATACTCAATATTGTATTGACACTCAAATACATTAAAGTTTATTTCGCTTGCTATTTTTTTCATTTTTTTCCTAGTTTAATCATTTTAAATATTTTTAGGCAAAAAGTTCATTATATTTTTATTATCCAAGTACATACTTTATAATTAGAAAAATTTTATTGTAAGGTTTGCTAAAAAAAAAAATGTTGTACTACCGCTTAGTGTGACTTGAGTAGAAAATTATGTTAATTCAACCTAATAATGCCTCATATATGGGTAACTGCACATACTGTAGATGTATACCCAAAAAAAAAAAAATTATACTTAGCCCATCTGGACAATAGGTCTTGGCTTCGCCCTTGCCGACTATGATATTATATTCAAAAGTACATAAACAACACCCCTATTTTAATCACATTAACTAGATTATATTTCACTTACGATGAGACAAATGCAGCATTATTTTGTCCCTAACTTTCTTTGCAATGCATCTAGGCATGAGTGCATGACAATTCGCTTCCTCTTGCAATGCAGTTCTCCGGCCAAAGGGAACTTGATCACCGGTCTATGATCATGACATGAAAACTCTGTAGAGGAAAATTAAGAAAAAACCAAAACCATAGATTGTCAAATTAAGATTGCATAATTGAAATAAACCATACGACAAAAATCAAGTAAGATATTCATAATCACGTTCACTTGCCTAGTTAACTTAGCAGTGATTATATTCATCGCCCCGTACTATCTTCTTCTTCTTCTTCTTCTTCCATCTTTCTTCTGTTTCTGCGCATTCTATCATGCTACGAAGATGAATTCTCTTGAGACATATACTTTTTAATAATTTGAAGACAATATAGGACAAAGAAAAGAAATCGAATTCAGAAAAAGTTTGCTGTAACAATTCTACAAATGTAAGTACAGAGGATTGTAGAAGATATTAAAAATAGATTTTTGAAGAAATTAAATATTGATACATGCAGTCCAAACAGTAACACAATGTTAGAGAAGAAATCACCTTCCATTGAAATAAAATTCCAATTACCAAGCAGCAGGCATCTTGACTTGTTCTTTTGTATTCCGCAAACCACCTAAGCCACTTTGACAAGAAACACATTTGCTTCTCTTTCTCAAATCAAATACTATTGACATTTGCAACATTAAATTTTGTTAATCAGAAAGCACATTTTGAAATGTAAGCGTAGAGAAAATTGGATAAGATTTACCTATTTGACATGTCACATAAATATAGTCAGCATCAGTCATAAAATTCTGAAGAAAACCAAGTCTATGCTTTAAATATATTGTAAAGAGCAGATTTCAAACAATCCTGACTCTAAGTTTCTGTTGGATCCTGTAAAAGTAATCAAACAATCAGAAAATTAAAAAAAAATTTATCCCTTCACTTGATTGAATGTTCAAACTGAACTTTATAGAAATTATATAACGTTAGATGACCTACAAAAATTATATGAAATCGAATTGAAACAAATTTGGTTCAAAATATCATTTTAACATTCAAATGCAGAGTATGTTATGACTGATTATTGAATGATATTATGTTAAAAACTTATTTGTTTTCGGTATCTGACATTACACCAAGGTATTTTCAACATAACACAGATTAATCAAATACTAGTGACCAGCTAATTAATTTAATTAACCTCCAGTTTCCTAAGGAAAAATAAAAGCAGAGAAAAAGAAAATTGATGCATGTAATATTATAAACTGTTAAAAGTAATAACAAGGAAGTAAAAGAAGGAGAAGAAAATACCTGCATTTCGATGCTTTTATCACCAGCTAAGAATTTTGATACCGCAGCATCGTGTTAACAAATTTTGCAGTGGTGCCATCTGAAGAAGCTGCTTTGGCAATCTTTTTAATTTTTCGCACCTATCAATGTCCAAAGAATGACGGGATGGCATGATTGTAGAAGTGGGATCTCCAATCCCAAAATCCTACACTTCCCATTCGGGCATATTCGAATACCGGAGAGTTTTCAACTTGGGGAAGGAAATAAGCGATGAAGATGATGAAGCCACATCACTTTCTGATGAGGTTAAACATTCTGATCAATATCAGTGAAAACAACAGGCAAAAGAGCATATGCATGCAGTGCCATTACCTGCATAACCAGCCCAGTACTCAGACAGGTAAAAGAGCAAGACATGCTATTGTAAAATCTTCCTGTCTTTCTCCAGCTGATCATATCCCAGTTCTGCTCTCTCTTGTAAGCCTCAAACTACTAAATCCACTGTGACAAGGAATTTATATGGCTGATTAAGCACTAAAGAGTGATTGAAATGATGTAGTACGTATATGCACAGAACAATATATCAAATGCCTTGCCTATGGTCAATTACCGAAGAAAACCATGGTGTGCTGGTGGTGTCTGATAAAGACTGATAGTGAACAAAGCTTCTGTTATGTGGTTTGTGAAGACCTGATTCAGAACAATTTGATTATATGAAGGAAATTTCTGCTTATGCCTGTGAAGATGGTCAAACAAACATATTCACGGTAACTCCATATTGAAGTATGGAATCAAACTTTCTAGAAAACAGAACTAAAGGCTTGCAAAATTGTATGATATCAAAATTGGACACAATTTGGTCCACAATTAGGAGAATATATTATACTAGCAATGGCATAATTTTAACATTGTCCTAACCTTTCTTTCCAATGCATCTGGGCATTAGACTTTGCTTGCCCTTGGAAGTTGGAACTATTGCTACTCCCTCATGGAATTTTATGTCTGGTGTATGATTAGAATTAAGAGAAAAAAAATGGAAAAGGGAAAGATTATCGAAGATTGAGTAATCAAAGCATACCTTTTGCCGAAAAGTTTATAAGACACTAAAAGCCACTGGGCTAGCTAGCTTAATGTCTTGCACCACACATCACTTGACTTTGATTCTTTATATTGCAAAAAAAACCCACAAAAAATCTATGAAGTACTCTTACAAGAATATCTGAAAACAAAGAAAGGCTCTATGACCTGAGGAAGTCCACATTAGTGCCATGTGAGGAAATAAGGCCCCATGAAAAAATTCATGCAACACCTAATTAGGATGGATAGGTGCCAAGCAAACATCTACTGTGGAAGTGGAATGAGAGCACTACAAGTGAGCATGAAATCATGAGACAGCTAGGACAACAAAGAATGGCTACCCATCCTGGAAGTGATATGCTGGTGAAGATTTCACGACTTGTTACAGTAGTGATTCTACCGTTGACCTATTGCAGACCTGACAACAAAGTGGGAGAAGAGGCAAGTGACATTGGATTTTCTAGTCATTTTTGCATATAAATAAAAGGGAATCTCAGGCTTCAATTTATGAGAATACCTGTTGAAACCCTGCATCTTCAATTATGATTGTGCATTCTATCTTCTTCTCCCATCCTTCAACTGGTTCTGTTCACTCTATGAATTCTCTTGAGAAATGCAAATGTTACTGTCATTTCCTGTACATAAAAGTTTAAGAACCAATACTTTTTATTAATGATCATTTTTTTTCAGAAGGAATAAACCTGACAGTTTACTAACGTGCATTATTTCTTATCAGAATTGATGACTTCACCATGTATCATTGACTTAAAAATTGTTGAGTTACCCTGCACTAAAAATATAGACTACACTTTCTAAAATATTTGATTATTTAAGGAAAATAACAAGAATATCAATGTTAACTGATATGTTGACAAGTGATTCGAAGTGTGCTAGTACAAGGATTCTCAGTTTAATAGGTTTAGAATGGGACTAAAATTGACACAATGAACTTGGATACTTTGTAATTCTATGCATCAATCTGAGAATTTTTTGAAGAAATTGTAGGACAAAGGAAAGAAATTGCATTCAAAATAATTTATCCATAAAGATTCTACAACATCTAAGTGCAGAGTATTTTAGAACTGATTTTTAGTAATATTTTTGAAGCAAAATAGATGTACGATGAGATCAAAATAGTCATACATGCTTAGTTCAAACAGTACATACCATCCAAGATTTCTCTCCTGCTTTGATTACAAATAAAAACCAACTGAAAAAGGAGGAATAATTTAGACAAGAAATTAAATCACCTTCAGCTTGACGACAACAGTTGTAATGACTAATGAATGCTCTTTGAAGATCCAGAATTACACAAATCTTCAAGCACCTCTAATTCTTCTTTCTCTTGTATTCCACAAATCACCAAAGCCACTTTGACAAGAAACACATTTGCTTGTCTTTCTCTAATCAAATATTATTTACATATGTAACATTAAATCATGATAATTAGGAAGCAAATTTGGAATGATACAAAAATGTAAACAGAAAATTGGATAAGATTTCTACAGAGCCAATTACCTGTTTGATATGTGACATCAATCATAAAATCTTGAAAATCGAAAACCATGGTTTGCCAATTAAGTTTCTGCTTGAAATGGACTGTGAATACCAGAATTCTAACAATTTGACACCAAGTTTCTGTTGGATCCTGCAAAAGTGATGGAAAAATTGGAAAAATAAACATTTAAATTGGAAAAAATTATCCCTTCACTTGATTGAATGTTCAAACTGAACTTTATAGAAATTATATAACGTTAGACGACCTACAAAAATTATATGAAATCGAATTGAAACAAATTTGGTACAAAATATCATTTTAACATTTAAATGCAGAGTATGTTATGACTGATTATTGAATGATATTATGTTGAAAACTTATTTGTTTTCGGCATCTGACATTGCACAGATTAATCAAATACTAGTGACCAACTAATTAATTTAATTAACCTCCAGTTTCCTAAGGAAAAATAAAAGCAGAGAAAAGGAAAATTGATGCATGTAATATTATAAACTGTTAAAAGTAATAACAAGGAAGTAAAAGAAGGAGAAGAAAATACCTGCATTTCGATGCTTTTATCACCAGCTAAGAATTTTGATACCGCAGCATCGTATTAACAAATTTTGCAATGGTGCCATCTGAAGAAGCTGCTTTGGCAATCCTTTTAATTTTTCACACCTATCAATGTCCAAAGAACGAAGGGATGGCATGATTGTAGAAGTGGGATCTCCAATCCCAAAATCCTACACTTCCCATTTGGGCATATTCGAATACCCGGAGAGTTTTCAACTTGGGGAAGGAAATAAGCAATGAAGATGATGAAGCCACATCACTTTCTGATGAGGTTAAACATTCTGATCAATATCAGTGAAAACAACAGGCAAAAGAGCATATGCATGCAGTGTCATTACCTGTATAACCAGCCCAGTACTCAGACAAGTAAAAGAGCAAGACATGCTATTGTAAAATCTTCCTGTCTTTCTCCAGCTGATCATATCCCAGTTCTGCTCTCTCTTGTAAGCCTCAAACTACTAAATCCACTGTGACAAGGAATTTATATGGCTGATTAAGCACTAAAGAGTGATTGAAATGATGTAGTACGTATATGCACAGAACAATATATCAAATGCCTTGCCTATGGCCAATTACCGAAGAAAACCATGGTGTGCTGGTGGTGCCTGATAAGACTGATAGTGAACAAAGGTTCTGGTCAGTGGTTTGTGAAGACCTGATTCAGAACAATTAGATTATATGAAGGAAATTTCTGCTTATGCCTGTGAAGATGGTCAAACAGACTTATGCACGGTAACTCCATATTGAAGTATGGAATCAAACTTTCTAGAAAACAGAACTAAAGGCTTGCAAAATTGTATGATATCAAAATTGGACACAATTTGGTCCACAATTAGGTGGATTATATTATACTAGCAATGGCATAATTTTAACATTGTCCTAACCTTTCTTTCCAATGCATCTGGGCATTACACTTTGCTTGCCCTTGGAAGTTGGAACTATTGCTACTCCCTCATGGAATTTTATGTCTGGTGTATGATTAGAATTAAGAGAAAAAAAATGGAAAAGGGAAAGATTATCGAAGATGGAGTAATCAAAGCATACCTTTTGCCGAAAAGTTTATAAGACACTAAAAGCCACTTGGCTAGCTAGCTTAATGTCTTGCACCACACAGCACTTGACTTCGATTCTTTATAGTGCAAAAAAACCCACAAAAAATCTATGAAGTACTCTTACAGGAATATCTGAAAACAAAGAAAGGCTCTATGACCTGAGGAAGTACACATTAGTGCTACGTGAGGAAATAAGGCCTCATGAAAAAATTCAAGCAACACCTAATTAGGATGGATAGGTGCCAAGCAAACATCTACTGAGGAAGTGGAATGAGAGCACTACAAGTGAGCATGAAATCATGAGACAGCTAGGACAACAAAGAATGGCTACCCATCCTGGAAGTGATATGCTGGTGAAGATTTCACGCCTCGTCACAGTAGTGATTCTACCATTGACCTATTGCAGACCTGACAACAAGTGGGAGAAGAGGCAAGTGACATTGGATTTTCTAGTCATTGTTGCATATAAATAAAAGGGAATCTCAGGCTTCAATTTATGAGAATACCTGTTGAAACCCTGCGTCTTCTTGGCACATCATAGTGAAATTATCCTCCCATCCTTCAACTGGAATCATCTTGTTCTGTTCACTCTATGAATTCTCTTGAGAAATGCAAATGTTTCTGTCATTTCCTGTACCTAAAAGTTTAAGAACCAATACTTTTTATTAATGATCATCTTTTTTTTCCAAAGGAATAAATCTGATAGTTTACTAACATGCATTATTTTAAACATCACAAGGAATAGATTACCAATTCAAAGTACCCAAGGATAAATTAACATTGTCAATTTCTGACTTCGCCATGTATCATTGACTTAAAAATTGTTGAGTTACACTGCACTAAAATAAAGACCACACTTTTAAAAATATTTGATTATTTAAGGACTATAGGAAATAACAAGAATATCAATGTAACTGAACATGAGCTCGTCAATTCAAAGTGTGCTAGTACAAGGATTCTCAGTTTAATGGGTTTAGAAAGGGACTAAAATTGACACAATGAACTTGGATACTTTGTAATTTTATGCACCAATCTGAGAATTTTTTGAAGAAATTATAGGACAAAGGAAAGAAATTGCATTCAAAAATATTTATCCATAAAGATTCTACAATATTTAAGTGCAGAGTATTTTAGAACTGATTTTTAGAAAAAATTTTGTAGCAATTTAGTAAAAACGTAAACAGAAAATTGGATAAGATTTCTACGGAGCCAATTACCTATCATAAAATCTTGAAGATCGAAAACTATGGTTTGCCAATTAAGTTTCTGCTTGAAATGGAGTGTGAATGCAAGAATTTTAACAATTTGACACCAAGTTTCTGTTGGATCCTGCAAAAGTGAAGGAACAAATGGATAAAAAAGAGAGTAAATTTAACATTTCACAAAGATTGAAAGTTAAAAGAAAATTATATGGAATGACAAATTATATAAAGTAAGACCCACAAAAATTAAATGAAAATCATGAATTGAAACAAATTTGGCCCAAAAGATCATTGTAAGGAGAAGATGTTATGGCTGATTTTGAAATAATATTCTATTTCGAGTATAAAAGCTTCAGAAGGAGGCTGAGGGTTCCAAATGAATAAAGTAAAAAAAAAAAATTGTATAAATGAATTGATATATTTACAAACATGTAACTGGCCTATCCCAATCCAATTGATATATTTACAAACAAAATTGATACATATTGTAATTGTAAAAGGAGAAGAAGATAATACCTGCATTTCGATGCTTCCAGCAACGGGCCTAAATGAATTGAATTGATATAATTCAGAAGGAATGAATTGGTGCATACAAACAAAAATTGGTAAAAATGAATTGATACAATTTGTTCCAAACATGTAATAAGTATGTAAGTGTATAATAAATTGTTAAAAGTAATTACCTGGACTTGTATAGGATGCTTCTACTTCTCGCGCAATGCCCCCGTTACTACTACTCTGCATGCATCTATTCCCACAAGCTCCTCCTAATTTGGATATTAGGGATGTGAGAGATGTCTTGCCATTTGTCTCCTTTCCCTTTCTCATAAACTTCTTCTAAAATATAGCAGCATTCTATTTCCAAATGTTGCAGTGGTGCCATCTGATGAAGAAGCTGCTTTGGCAATCCCTTTAATTTCCCGCAACTAATGATTTGCAAAGAACGAAGGGATGGCATGATTGTACAAGTGTCATCTTCATTCCCAAAATCCCACACTTCCCATTTGGGCATATAGTTAAACCGGAGAGTTTTCAAATTGGGGAAGTAAATAATTGATGATGAAGATGATGAAGCCTCACCACTTTCTACTCCCAGAAATTCATTACCCACTTCTCGAACACTTTCCATATTCCTTATAGAAAGTGTTTCAAGGGATGGCAGTTTTCCCAATGGAGGCATATGCAAACACTCGCTGCAGTCAAACAGCGTTATCGACCTCAAATTGGTTAATGACGTCATCCTCCTAAGAGTAGACATTGTGGGACCTTTGTAACTCAAAATTGTTAACTGTTGCAAATTTGGAGTTGGTTGGAAAGCTTCCAGAATTGCTTGATGTTTCTTCGAATCGGACCGAGACATATGTATACCTAAACATTCAAGTTGCCCAATGTTATTCAAACATTCAAGTGGGCATGCTTTGCCACCATAAATATCACCATCCAAATGGAATTCGCTTACTGTCCGAAGACGGGTTAATCTCTTAATTCCTTTTGGCATGTACTCTAGAGAATCAGTGCAAAAAGTCATCAAATAGCGTAAATTGATTAACTTTCCTATCCCTTGAGGCAGTTCTTTGAGCTTCTCACACCCATCAAGATTTAGTGTTTGTAAATTATACAACTCACACAATGTCTCAGGCAACTTTTCTAACTCCCTATTATGACTCAAGTCAAGATATCTCAAATGTATGAGTTTTCCTATCTCCTTTGGAATATGCTCAATAGGCACCCTATAACCACTAATTCCTAAGGCCTTTAAGCACGTCAACTCATCAAATAACTTTGGTATGACTTTACCAATCAATTTGCTGCCTACAAAATCACATTCTATTAAGAGGCTCCGCAACTTTTTGAAATTGCAAATAGAGATAGGAAATGTATCTCTTTCAGTAACAATCAATCTTAATTGACGAGCTTTCTCACACAAAGCATTCATACTGTCTTCTCTAAAATCTTTTACTTCAATCATGCAACATTCATTCTTACTAAGATATTGAGCAACATCATGTACTATGTCATGCATCTTACACCTTATAATGCTACCATCATCATCCTTTTCAAACTCTTGAAAGAAGGAACGCATTGCTAAGCTATTAAAGTATTTTTCACCAATTATCTCAATCTCTTTATTATGATCTAATCCAAGATAACCTTGAGCCATCCACAATTTAATCAATTCATCTTTTTCAAATTTGAAGTCTTTTGGAAACATGGCACAGTATGTGAAACAATGTTTTACCATAGAAGGTAAATCGTAGTAACTTAATAATAAAGGAGGGGAAACACCTTTCTCAAACTCTTCTAGTTTCCACATTTCACTATTTAAGATACTTTCCTATTCTTTTCCAGTTTTTTTGAAGCGTAAGAGACTCCCCATGGCCTTTGCAGCAAGAGGCAAGCCCTTGCATTTGCTTACAATTTCCCTACCGATACCTTTTAGTTTTTCAAACTCATCATCAGACCTTTCAAAAAATGCTAATCGACTAAACAATGACCAACAATGCTCGTTAGACAGTTCTTCAATTGAGATGGTTTCAATTGATTTCATTATAAGAGCAGTTGTTTGCTTACGTGTGGTAACTTAGACTTTACTTCCATGGAAACCATTCTTTAGACAGTGGTGGAATGGTTCCCAATCCCCATAATCTTCTGTCCACACGTCATCTAAGACCAGTAGAATTTTTTTTATCCTAAGGGATTCACTAATTTTATCTAGAAGAGATTGCAACGTAGATAAATTAGAGGCATGACCTTCTAGAGTTTCAAGGATTGCTTTGGCAATCCTTAATTTATCAAATGGGTCTGATACGCACACCCATATTCTTTTTTCGAAATTTTTAATCACCTTATCATTGTTGTAGGCATGTTGAGCAAGAGTTGTTTTTCCTATTCCTCCCATCCCTACTATTGAGATGATATGGAGGCGGTTTCCCTCTTCACAACCCTCAAGCAACAACTTGCCCACTAAAGCATTCCTTTGCTCATCTCGACCAAATACCTCAGACACATCAATAAAGGAGGTGCTTTCTACTCGTTGAGGTTGTTGGATACTCGTAGTTGTTTTAAAATTATACATGTCTTTCTCTTTAGAAATAGCATCTAAACTCTCATTTATATCTCTTATTTTGAAAGCAATGCTATGGCCTAAAACAACTCGTCTTAAAACAGAGTAAGGAAAGAGAAAGCTAGAACATACCTTACTCTTAAGAGTATGAGCATTTTCAGCTCCCTCCATTTGCAATCTTTTCATGACTGCAGTGTTCCACTTGTCCAACACGTCATCCATGTCGTAGGAAACATCTTTCAGCTTCTCCAACCAAACTCTCACAGTTGCTTCCGTAACTTGTCTTTGCTCTGCATCATCGAGCACAGCTTGAATGCTTTTGAAGTTTGATGTGAGCTTCTTGACTTCTTTGTTCAGACCCACCACCAGCTTCACCTCTTGTTGTATCTGTTGACCAACGACCGTGCCCAATTGCTCCAAGATAACAGAAACAATTGCTTCGGCCATGATACTGAGAGATGATATTTGAATGGAAATTACAATTGCAGAAGAAATTTGAGTGTTTGAATGTGATTGTTGTGTGATAATCTTGCAATGTACTTTTAGCTTTTATACGAGTTTAAAGCCAAGGAATATTGATATATCAACTAAATGGGCAAAGTGAAAACTTGCTTGGAGTCTGGTTCAAGTATAATGCCTTTATAAATAAATATTATTACTAGTTCCATTTCCAAAACAAAGAATCTGATGCAAATTTTAGAGTAGGAAGCAAGTAACGCAGATGATTCCAAAAGCAAAATTGGAAGGCAAAGATTTGGTTAAAGAATAAACTATTTATGATTTGAAAGCGATACAAAAAATAAATATTATTGTCGACATTACAAATACATTAACTAATTGTTAACTAATCAAAAAGAAAAGAGAAACTCTTAATTAAGCAACAGAAAAGCATGATTGCTAACATGACTGCTTAGTTTGGTCTATGCTGGCTTTTTTTCACTTGGTTGCTATTTCCTGTGCATGATTCTCTGTACTCAACAATGGGGTTTATGATACTTCCTCTGTTTTGCTTTTGCTGATATCTTTCGGGTCCAAGAAGCTTGGCTGATTGGTTGACGACAGAAGCCTCGCCCACATCCTGTCGGTTATCACAACCTTGTTCTGTCTTTCGGTTACCCGCTGCATGAAATATTCAACTCCAAGTCATTTATAAGCATAAACCACCACTTGAATTTGTATTAAAAATGACTCATGAGCAGGAACAATTTTGAGTGTATAATTGCTTTTATTAGTTAGGGAGGAACTTACATGGAACGGTATGTAAGCATGTCTCCCGTTAACAGGTCCAACTGTGAACCCTGTGTATCCGGCCATAGCACCATGAATGGCACTGTGAGCCAGGAGTGTGCAGTACACATTATCAGATGCATTGCTTGGAATAGCACGGATCATGTATGTCGGATCTGCCAGTCGAATAAAACACAATCAATTGGTTATTTTATCTAATTTCAAATGGCTGCCAAAGGTTTCAACAATGTTAATGATAAAATACGAAAGTGGGACATCCGAGGCAATCCACCTATATATTTCAGATTTATAGGCATCTTTGGCCTTTTTGCGAAGTGTTCCTGCAAAATCAAAGTCAAATTGTAAACAACATTGCAGAAATCTGAATGTCAATTGCCCTAAGTCTATATAGAAATCTGACTGTAACACAAAAGAAGACTAAATTAGTCTAGCATCAGTACCTTTATCTTTTGAGATATCCACAAACCAACGTCCTGGAGTAGCTTGTTTCCCGAAGCATCTTGCTGGTCCATGGTACGCATGCACTCATTAAGCAGGTCTTGTCCTGCACCTTCGGCTATTACAATGACCATGTGTCCTTGTTCGTTTAATCTTTTCTCAATAAATTCAAAAAGTCCGCCAGGTCCTTCGAGATAAAAAGGTGATTCTGGAATCAAGCAACAGTCCACATCACGGCTGGCAAGAGTAGCATACATCGCAATGAATCCTATTCGAATATAATGTGTCAAAGAACCACAATGAAGAATATGGAACAAAACAAAACAGAAACAGAAGGGAAACCAATGAAAAAAAAAAATACTTACCACTGTACCGTCCCATTAACTTGACAACACCAATACAATTATCAAAGCTTTCTGATTCAACGTGTGCTGCGTTAATAGCTCTTTGGGCCTCCTCAACAGCAGTATCAAAACCAAAGGATTTGTCTATAACCTGACAGGAAGCATAATATCACACTATGAGATATTTATAAGATTAAATTTTATTGTTTTGCACTTAAAAATGGTGTGCATGTAACATTCACTGCACAAAAGGTAAGCATATATGGCACAAGAAATACCGGAATGTCATTATCGATGGTCTTGGGGATTCCGGCCACTGCAACTTTAAGGCCACGTCTTCCAATTTCCTGCATAAAGGAGAGCCATAAGAATGACTAGATCAAATGATCAATGATAATTCTGCAAATGAAAATTGTAGACAATCTTCCAGAGGGTTGGCATTTCAAAGTAGACCATGAAATTACATATATTACCTCAAAAATCACAGAAGCCCCTTTCTGAGTTCCGTCTCCTCCAATTATGTAAACCTAAGTTACAACATGTTGGAATTATCAAATGGATACACTGTACAAGCTAAAGTTTACTATATAAATTACAAATGATGACAGAATTGATATACCTGATTAATACCCCGGTCCTGAATACTATCAACAATCTTTGATGTATCATGACCTCCGCGTGATGTCCCAAGGATAGTGCCACCACGCTTATGGATGTCATTCACAACCTTTGGTGTCAAAGGAATTGTATTTCGAGCATAAAAGCCTCTATATCCTGCCTGAAATTACAAAAAGCCTCTATATCTATGCTCGATATTGACACATGCCATCACCAAGCAGGAAACACTAAACTGAACAACGAAGGTATGTTTGAATGAATATACATGAAAAACGAATATGCTTACCTCTATTCCGAGAACTTTATTGACTCCATACATGTAATGTAGGCCGCATACTATTTCCCTGATCACTGTATTTAAACCAGGGCAAAGACCACCACACGTTACAATACACGCATACACTTCATCTGATTCAAAATCAACCTGAAAAGCACAAAAGAACAAAGCACACCATAGTTCTAATATGCTTAGATACTGTAACAGTAAAATCACTAAATCCAAAAGAAAAGAAACACAAACCCTCTGACGAGGTCCGGCACGTCTAAAATGTGTCCCTCTCGGACTATCCTTATGTACAACAATCTACATAAAGTACCCAAAATACGAATCAAAACCATTGTGATTGTAGCGATTGATGATCATCAGTATGTATGCTAAAGTTTGAACAAATTCAATCTATAAACATAAATTAACTTGCCTTTTGCGCGACAGTGTCATCGACATTCACGAAATACTGTCTGTCACAACAGAACATATATAAGCAAACACATCGATTAACAATCAAACAAATACGAACAAGAATCGAAATTCAAGTGAAGCAAACTCACTTAACAACCGAATACGAATGATTGTCTTGCAGTGGATTAGGATATGTCTGCTCCAACATCACAAACAACAAACAAAATCAATAAATTTATCAAATCAAAAAGCACTTGCTACAGAAAAAGCACCTCCCTCTAATATTTTTATGTTTGCATCCAAACAGAGCCTTATAATAATAAAATAATAAAAACACACTTAAAATTTATTAGAATCGAAGAAATTCATTGACTTCATTGAAATTCGACTAAGTTCACTACAAATTCTACTTCAATACTTCAATTTTCCTTCATTTTCTCGCCAACCAAACAGACTTCAACGAAACATTAGAGAAATCAGAGCTTACAGGAAGATCGGGAATGTAATCGGACAAATGCGGAACATCTTCGAGAACGTAACCGGCGTCTCCGGTGACGATTTTCCTCTCAGAGTTCTCGGAATCGACCATATTGACTCTGGAACTTGATTTGAAAGTCGGAGAGAAGTTGGAGAAGGAGCGCCGGTGATTGGCGGCAGTCGGAGAGTAAGCGTAAGTAGGGTCGAAGCACCGAAACTTTGGAATGGAGAGAGAAGCTGAGCTAGAAATGGTGGAGTCCATGGAGTCTACTGGTGGTGGTGGTGGTGGTGGTGGTGGTGGTGAGAGCAGAGGAGCGGAGGGAGAGTGTATTTGTAGCCATTTGATTGGAGGGGAAATCGGACGGTGTTGATCGTATGTTGACTGTAGAAGAACAGTGATGTATATGTTTAAAAATTAGTTGAATAATTCATCAAAAAAAAATATACAAAGAATTTTTTATTTTTTTTATTTTTAAATATGAATTTGATGGTTTTAGAGGAGGGAGGTAGTAGAAGGTTGCAGAAAACAGAGTTTTGGTTTGGCAGTTGGCGGTTGGCGGTTGGCGGTTGGCGGTTGGCGGTTGGCGGTTAGCGGTTAGGGACTTGTTTGGCAATTAAATATTTGTTTGAAGGAGATTTACAATTTAGGCCCTGACATATGAGGAAATATGTTAGTTTTACTTATCTTTACATTTTTCATCGAATGGTCCTTGATTTTGTGAAAATTACTCATTAAGGTCATTTCGTTATTTCATTATTGATCAAACTTAACAATTTCATGGGTATTTTAGTGCTATCATATGTTCATAATTGATCAAAGAGAAAAGAAAAGAAAAAATTAAAGCTTAAAAATGGATAAATGGATCTCCACCGTCTATTTTTGAAATGGACGGTAAAGATAAGAAAATATAAACATAATTTAAAAATAAAAAAAAAAACTTAAAAAAGTAGATAGAAGGATCTCCATTGTTCATCTTAAATATGGTCGGTGCAAATGGAATGAAAATAGAACTAAAAACACTTAAAATAGATTTAAAATAAAATAAAAAAGGTGGAGTTCAATACTTCAATATATAGATCCGACCCGGCCAATTGGACTATTTTCATTTTTGAAAACGACTTTTTAAAAACCCATAAACAAACAACTAGAAACTGTTAAAACAGTTTTTGAAAATGGATCTAAACAACACTTAAAATTTCCACACAGTTTTTATTTTTCTTCTATTTGAAGCACATACCCACTTTGAAAAAGAGCTGTATTAGAAAAGTAAAAAACATTGCTTTTGGAAAAGTACTTTGAAGATATTTCCAAATTCTCTTTATCAACATCAAAGATTCCATCCATTCTATTTCAAGCCTCAATTTTTGTAATTTTTTTTTTTCTATATTCAATTTGTCTCCTTTTTGAGGACTTTTAAATGAATATTAATATGGGAATTTAGCAAAATTGCCCTATTTGAGGGCCAAAATTGCAAATATACCCCAAGTAGTCAAAAGCTTACAACAATGCCCCAAACTTCCAAAAATACCCCCACTTGAAAAATAACCACCACATTTATTACCATTATTATTTTGACCAACCAATGATACAAAACTAAAAGGAAAAAAGTAAATTACACATTGTTTGAAATCAGTAAAATGAGATGGAACTCTTCTAATTGTATTTTTTTTTTCTTTTGGATGTATAAAAGTGTTGAAGAAAGTTATATGAAGTGGTGATAAGGTGAGTTTTCAAAAAACAAAATATAACTATTTTCTTTCATCACAATCCATATTTTGATAGAAATAATATAGGGTAGTAATTTTTTTTTTTTTTTTTTTTTTTACTACATGGGTTAATTTATGAACGTACTTCGGGTCATGAGTGACCCGATATCGGGTCACGTGTGACCCGAAGCACAAATTCAAGGCTTTGGGTTGGGGGCAATCCGAAACTATGAATTTGTGCTTCGGGTCATGACTGACCCGATATCGGGTCACATGTGACCCGAAGCACAAATTCAAAACTTCGAATTGCCCCCAATCCGAAGCTATGAATTTGTGCTTCGGGTCACGTGTGACCCGAAGCACAAATTCATGGCTTCGGGTTGGGGGCAACCCGAAGCCATTAATTTGTGCTTCGGGTCAAGACTGACCCGATATCGGGTCACTCGTGACCCGAAGCACAAATTCAAAGCTTCGCCCAATTCGAAGCTTTGAATTTGTGCTTCGGGTCACGAGTGACCCGATATCGGGTCACGTGTGACCCGAAGCACAAATTAATGGCTTCGGGTTGCCCCCAACCCGAAGCCGTGAATTTGTGCTTCGGGTCATGAGTGACCCGATTTCGGGTCACGTGTGACCCGAAGCACAAATTCAGGGCTTCGGGTTGGGGGCAACCCGAAGCCATTAATTTGTGCTTCGGGTCACACGTGACCCGATATCGGGTCACTCGTGACCCGAAGCACAAATTAATGGCTTCGGGTTGCCCCCCAATCCGAAGCTATAAATTTGTGCTTCGGGTCATGAGTGACCCGATATCGGGTCACACGTGACCCGAAGCACAAATTCATGTTGTTAAAAAAAAAAGTTTATGTATTTTTATATTAATTTACACTCCTTATGTTTTGTGTAAAGTTTTTTTTTTAATTGATAATATGTATTTAAAAATTTTCAGGATTGAAGATGACAAATGTGCAATTGGTTTTGAATTGGGGTGGAGAATGGAAAAGTGATCATGGTGTATATTGGTATGATGGTCGGAGAGGAAGGGCATTTGATTTTCCAAGGGATGCAAATTATGATCAACTATTAGATAAGGTTTACCGTGTGATCGGGATTGATAGAAATCATTATCGGGCTACTCTTACAACAGTTGCACAAACCATCCGTCCTAGCTTGCCTATTGAGATTATTGATGATGATGATGTTGCATTGTTGCTGCGCCGAGAGAATGTTGACCCTCTAGTTTGTATAAGTGTTGAGGAAATCATTGATAACCGTCCAGAATTAAAGCAGAGTGTTGACCGCCCACACCATGCAACTCAATATGATATTCACCACACTACGAATGTACCTAACACAAATGCCCATTTGGATGACATTCGAGAGGGTTTTACGGAAAATGCCAACAATGGTAATTCCCCTCATCATCATTTTGGTTTCCAGGATACCACAGAAAATCAAAATGTTTATGTGCACGATGTATCAGAACCACAGTTTGACCCTATTCCTGATCGAGTTTCTAATCGGTTTGACGATCAATTTGACCATGTTCAGAGGCTTGTTCCACCTCCATGTGCGTTGTTTTCTATTAATTCAGGAGAAGTTGCACCTAGGCCTGTTGATATGTGTATTACAGTGGGTGAATTGTTTGAAAGTAAGCAACAATTGCAATCACAATTAGGTAGGTATTCCCTGCAACAACGGTTCCAGATTAGGGTGATGAAGTCAGACACAACACGTTATCAAGCTCGGTGCATCGTTGAGGAATGCAATTGGCGATTGCGTGCAGTTAAGGTTGGTAATTCAGATTATTTCCAGATAAGAAGATTTGACCATGAGCACACATGCTCCACTGAAGCACGATTTCCGCTTAAGAGGCAAGCAAGCGCACGGGTTATAGGGGAACACATAAAGGAGAAATTTCGTGATCATCGTTTATACAAGCCAAAGGAAATTATACAAGACTTACAGACGGAGTTTGGCATCTCATGTAACTACCACAAAGGATACCGAGCCAAACATATTGCATTAGATGAGGTTCAAGGAACGCCAGTTGAGTCATACCGAATTTTGCCATCATACTTGTACATGTTGGAGCAAACTAATCCTGGAACTATTACAGATCTCCACACAGATTCGGGTAACAGGTTTATGTATATGTTTTTCTGCCTCAAAGCATGCATAGACGGTTTTCTATCTTCGATTCGACCTGTAATTGCTATTGACGCAACATTTTTGAGGGGCCCTCATCCAGGGGTCTTATTTGTGGCCGTGTGTATGGATGGCAATGACCAAATATTTCCTCTAGCTTTTGGTGTTGGTGATTCGGAGACAAATGAAGCTTGGGAATGGTTTCTAACTAGGTTGCATCGTGCCATTGGCGAAGTTGATGATTTGGTGTTTATCTCTGACAGGAAAAATAGTATCATCACCGGTGTGGAAAAGGTGTTCCCAAATTCATTTCATGGCGCATGTGCGGTACATCTAGAACGGAACATGCTTGGACGTTATGGGAAGAATAAGGTACTAAAAGACATCTTCAGAAAGGCAGTCAAAGTTTATCGGGTAAATCAATTTGATAGATGCATGGACCAATTGGCAAATATTAATTCTGGAGCAGCTATGTATGTCACGGATGTCGGATTTGAAAGGTGGTCACGGGCATATAGTCCAAGGAAAAGGTATAACCTAATGTCATCCAACATTGCAGAGGCCATGAATAATGCAATTAAAGATTGTCGGGAATTGCCTATTACCGGAGTTATTGACTACATTAGAGGGGTCCTCCAGCGTTGGTTTCATGATCGTCGGACATCTGCAGGGAAACTTAAGTCGACATTGACAACCAAGGTGGATGTAAACATAGGTGTGAATGACGAAAAGGCACGCTATCTACGTGTCTACCCGATCACATATTACTCATTCCTTGTTAAGGATGGAGATTTGGATGGGACTGTTGATTTGACATTAAAAACATGTACTTGTAGAGAATTTGACATTGATGAAATTCCATGTGAACATGCATTGGCTTGTATTAGGGTCCGACGATTTTCATATGTAGATTATTGTTCACCTTATTACTCTAGTGCATTTCTTGCTGCAGCATACAGTGGGGAAATTCATCCCATTGGACACCCCCCGGAATGGCTGGTTCCAGAAGATATTGCATCAATAGTTGTTCTCCCACCCGTCGGCCGACGCCTTCCAGGAAGACCTAAAAAGAACCGTACTCCGTCATTTGGTGAGGAAGTAAGTCAAACGACATGTACAACTTGTCATCGTAATGGTCACAATAGCCATACATGCACATACTCGAGATCGTCTAGACCATCAACAAGTACGAGTGGTGTTGGTGAGGCAAGCGGATCGCACAATGTTTAATGTACTTTGTTCTTATTTTAAATTTATTTTGTTACATTTTCATGTTTCGTCTAACTCATAACTAGTGCCTTTTGCCCTGCTGGGATCTCTATTAAGTTTAATGTCTGGTTGATGATAATTTACACTCTAAATTGAATATTTGCAGCAGTGATATGCATATTTTTTTGTTTGCCAGTAGGAATTTTTTGAATATTTGCAGTAGAAATGTTTTGGTGTAAGCAGAAATTTTTTGATGTATCGCAGAAATTTTTTAACCCTGCAGCAGAAATTTTTTGGTATGCAGCAGAATTTTTTATTTTTTTTTTGTTCTAATACACTAGTAATAACACCAGAAATTTTTGACCATGCAGCAGAAATTTTTTGACACTACAGCAGAAATTTTTTGGTATGCAGCAGAATTTTTTTATTTGTTGTTCTAATACACTAGTAATAATATCTATTTTTTTTTTTTTGAAAATGAATTAGATGGTAACTGAAATTTTTTAAAAAAATTGGCATGAACTTTGTTTGTATTTTCAATAAATCCATACTATCTTCTGTACCTGCAAACAAGACACTCCCAATATCCACAACACTTCTCAACTCCCAACATTTCATTTCATACACAATTACTACCACAACAATTTTCATAGAAATCTCAATAATTAAACTAACAATATGTTAATTACAACTGTTATCAACTAAGTTACCGTCAACTATATTATTACATGGCACTTGTTTAGAATTTTTAAAAATTTCAGTTGCAATTTTAACTCTTAGGGCTGCTCCGTCTTTTGCTTCAAAGTCGAACGGTTTCCCGGCCCACAAGTACTCCAAGAATTTGAGAGCAAATATCCCACAGTCCGACCTATTTTATCCAAAACAAACAACTATATCCCATGTAAGTGACAGTCAAACTATTTAATGTAGTAAAAGATGACAACAGTTGGTTTGTGGTATACCCATTTCCTTGATTTGGAACGTCATTTTCGGGTCTTTGTACAGCAAATGGCAAAGCATCAGTATAAATGTCCGGCATTGTATGCACCAACAAAGAAGGTAACATCTTTCTAAGGCAAGATGTCCACTTTGTAATCTCCAATACACTATTGATTTCCGGTAATGAATCATAGATCTTAATGACCCGTTCTTTCAAGTCAATAGCAATTGCAACCCAATGATTTCCGTTCACGTTTGCTGGAAACAAAATCTGAACATGGCATCAAATGACCATTATCTAAACTATAATATTGTAATGGCATAATATTGGAGTCGGCTAACGATTAAATTACTTACAAGATTGACTTTACGCCAATGTTCCCACGCTTCAACCGGTTTCTTGCCGATCACATAATCTGTCATTTCAGTATCCCATTTGTAGGTTTCATGCTTGAACTGTGTTTTACTTTGCACAAGTAGTGACCACCTACCTTGAATTCTAGTCTGCAACAGTTATAAATTAAGGTTAGAATTAGTGAATATATTTCATATAAATTATGATATAAATAGATACACAATTACCATGAATGTGTAATCTAGTAACACAATATTGTGGTTGTATAACTGGGGAAAGAAAAACGCACGCCGCCGCATGAGACGGCAATATGTTTCCATATGCTGTCAAAAAAGAAAGGTAAGTTACCGAAATTATTGATGCTTACGAAATAAATCATGAATTAAAGTATATAACTTACATCTCCATCTAACCATCCACTTTCTGATAGAAGTATTTGAAACCAATGAGGATTTGCTTCGAGTACACCAGTGTGCATACTGTGAAGTTTCAACAATATAAATATGATATTTAAATGAGCCCAATAATTGATCAATGAGTTCGTAATAGCATAATAGCACATACCTAGTGTTCTTATTGTTGTTGATCCATGAGTTCAATGAACGTAAAATGTCCTCATCCAACGGGCTATCTCCACCGAATTCTGGCATTTTGGGTTTTCTACGCCGCTTAGCTGTGGGATCAATATATGGGCTAACGGTGTAGGCCGACCGCTTTCGATCTCTAGTAACTTTGAATGTAATCTTTGGTGGCCTTGATAGTTGTTGGACATCGTCGCTTGGTTCAGAATTAGCTTTGCTCAATTCAGGAGACGGAAGAACACGGTGTAATGTTGGTGGCTCAAATTGAATGTTGTCATCTTGGCTCAAGTTTATAACATCAGTATCCTCATTATAACATGGCTGCATTCAATTTCATACAAATTGTTAAACACTAGTAATAATAATTACAACATTTTTTAATCACAATTTACCTTTTCATTATTTGACTTGCATATAAGCTCGAATAAGCGAAGAAATCCTGTACGCATCTCGTTCTTCATAGAAGTCATCTCGTCATGTACTTTATGCCAATTTTCATCCTGTTGTGCTTGCAACTTCTTCAATTGTATTTCTATCTCCTTCAATCTCTTCCATCCTTTCTTACTTTCTAATTGGTCTTTTTTAACTGATGTAGGATTAACCCCTTTTTTCATGTCACAGCCAAAATCTGAATATTGTATATCATCCTTACCATCATCAAATTTTTTTTCAGCATCCCCCTCAACATTGTCAATATCCTCCAGCACATCATCCTCAGAATCAACATCATCAATTGGAAAATGACTTTGATCGATACCCGCCCAATAGGGTTTCCTAGTTTCTTCATCGGAAGGGACTAGAAATTTGGCGAGGGTGAGCTGCAATATATAAATATAATTATATATATATATATATGTATAAGAAGTATAATTTTATGCAAAAAAAAAAAAAGTTATTTTAACGTAAACAACACTAATACATACTTACATTGCTATATTTAAAAATGTTGTCATATAACTCTGCATAAGTGGGAATCCCTGTGCATTTCCAATTTAAAATTCTAGGGGCGACTTTGTTTACCCTTTCTGCATAGCCAAGCATGGCCCATTTGGGTATTGCTTCGATTGCCCAAACCTGAAAATGAAATAAATGAGTTAAGTTAATTGACGGCCATATGAAGGATGTTATTACAAAATAGAAATAAAATTACCAAATATCACACATCACCTGGAAGGCTGTCACAAATCCATAAACATTGTACTTCTCTGCTTTCCGCTTTGGTTGAGACTCAGGACGCTCCTTGTACTTGTCATCACGACCAACAAGACAAGTAGAAAGGGAGTCAAATGTCCTATCGTATATGAATGTTCCCCATGGAAAATTATTAAACGCATCTAAGTCATCCACTAATTGTAGCGCCCAATAATGAATGGAATTCCTATCATCCTTGCCAACCAAAGTCATCTCCAAAAAAAGTACTAAAGCCAACTTCACCATATCATCATCACTAACGTTATTATTAGGACCAAGATTCTTAAACCAATTAGCAAACATTTTTACCTTGACTTTACCATCTTGAAAGTAGGATCGGTACAACCTTTTATCCATATGTTTGGTGATGTTCAATGGTGATTCAGAGGAATCTCCAAAGGTAAGCCCAGTAACCAAACAAAACTCCACCGCACTAAACCTTATCACCTCGTTTCCAACATAGAACCACAAAGTCGATGGCGTGTCATCGACATCCCTAACATGACACTCCCGAAGCAAAATATGGTGACAAAATTGTCCAGACAACACCATATCACTGACATCCAAAAAATGACCAAAACATGTCACTCTAAACAAATCAAGTTGTTTCGGTGAAAGAATTGATTTAATAAGTCTTATACTCTCCCAATTGCAATACCCACTAACTCGTGATGGAAATCGATCATCTTCCTTAATTTTGAGTGATTCAAATAGTTGCTTTCGACCCATGTGTACCTAAATAAATACATTCCTTAATTATATTTGAAACAAGGTTAAGCTAATCTTTTTCTCATTTGACTCCACAATTCGAGTTAATTGTATTTGTAATTCAAGTCTCAAGAGGAAGCTTCCCAATAGAGATTGATAAACTTTCAAACAATACAAGATAAATAAAAACTACTCCCACCACATCCCTAAATACTTGGTAAAAATCCGATTATTTGTGACAACTAAAGTAGTTAATTTTGATTTTTTTTTAAATCAACAAGAACAGGGCAAAAAAGAAACAGAGCAAAACAAAACAAGGTGGCAACTCTTAGAGATGTGACAGGAAAACAAGAAATTGCTGCACTTTGACAGCAGAAACACCACAGCAAAAACAAAAGGCATCCAGCAAGCCAACCACCTCCCAAACACACAAACTCCAAACACAGGAGCAAAACCAAACGAAACAAAAACAACACCACCACCCCAAAACCACCACTAGGCAACAACAGACAGTGAAGGAGCAGCAAAAAAAAAACAGAAACACAACATTAGCGAGGCAAGCACCAGGTCACCGAATCCACCCCACCACCAGAGCCACTCCTTGGCAAGGATAATTACATTGTTAAAGATAATAATAACAATTAATTAATCAAAACGAATTTGAGATTCTAATCTCAACAGACTTCTTACCTCTTCAACACTCTTATTATAAATTATCTCCTGAAAATGCACAAAATCGAAATGCCTAACCTTTTTTTTTTTTGAACAATAAAAGAAACTTGCTCTATAAATTATCTAATTTGATTAGATGTTTAATCAACTGATCAACATGTAATGTAGAATGGAAATCAATAGATGTTCATTTTTTTGGCCCCTCTTGAGGTTTATCTCAAACAACACATGACCTACAATGGTATGGTAACAACCAGACAAAATACAAAATACAAAACCAATCTGGCAGCTTAAAATTGTCTGGCATGATCAAATGCATGAAATCAAAATGAGATAATCTGTTTCTGATCATCTGTGATCACAAACCATCTTCATGAAATCTACTTTGAGAAAACAAACAAATTCTCCATTATAAAATAAACAAAAAAAACCATGCAATTTTGTAATACACAAGCATGATTACACAATTCTTCAAGTAAAAAAAATAAATAGAGAGAAAGGAAGGGGACGTACCATGTTGCCACTAATGAGAGAGTGATTTGTGAATATTTTTTATTTTATTTTATTATATTTGTTGAAATTAAAGGAGAAGAGGAATGGTGCAAGAGACACAAAATGAGAATTTTTTTTTTTTTTTTTGAATAAGGCAAACTTTATTAAACAAGGCTGGAAAGACCAGCAGCAAAAACGAGCACCAACACACAGAAAAAACATACCAACGCACAGGCAAGGAGCCAACAGAAGACCAGGCACACACATGCACCACCCAAACAGCAAACAGAAACAAGAACCAAACGCAGCAGCAGAACAAAAAGGAAAAAAAACAGGGGGCAAACAGCCCCTGCACCCAGAACCCAAAAAAATAAAGCACTCAGAAGACACTCCAAACCACATCCTCCCCTTCCGAAGTCAGACCCCTCTTAGCCAAACCGTTGGCCACCGAATTGGCAACTCTTGGAACGAAATTCAGAGACGGATTATTCAACAGCCTGAGAGACACACGAATGTCATAAATCACCTCAACCCGAGCCAGATTACCAAAGTCATCATCTTTCACCCAACCTATAGCTTTCAAGGAATGCATCTACTTCTCAAAAAACAATTCGAAGCACACAGATGGCAATACACAAAATGAGAATTGAGCAAGTAAAAAAGAGAAATTAGATCCAAGAACTAGAAACGCAACAACAAGCAAAACAAAACAGGGCAGCTGCCCAGCAGAATCAATAGAGGACAACAACAAAGCAGACAAAAAGAACAACACAACAAAAAAGCACAACAACGAAGCAAACAAGAGCACAACCCAACGAAGAAATGCCTAACCTTGTAGCCGGCAACCGGAAATAGAAGAAAGGACGGCCAGGCGAGGACTGCGGTGACGAGAACTCAGCGCGGCGGCGACGAGAACTCAGCGCGGCGGCGACGAGGTGGCTTGACGGCGACGAGGTGGCTTGCCGGCGACGATGAACGATCGGGTTGAGAGGTATCAGGATAGCTAGGGCAATAGGGCAAAGCAATTGATTTAGGGATTTCACTTTCTGCGATTACAGTGAATGCCACATTAAGGGTACTTTAGTCTTTTAGGGGCAATTTTGCTATAAAAAATATTTATAGGGTATGTTTGCAATTAAGCCCCTCAAATAGGGCAATTTTGCTAAAATCCCTATTAATATTTGTATTCGATTTTACTTACTAAATAATCATTTCCGTGACTGATGTTCACATGATAAATTAATGAGTACTCAAATCTTTTAATTTTATTGTAGTTTATTTATTTGATTGAATTTGAATATCTATTTAAGAAAAAAAAAATTATAAATTCGGGGTTTAGAGATGGAGATGACTCAAATTCATAATCTCGTAATATAACCGTATAAGTGTGAAGGGCATATCACTGCATGTACCAACCTCATATCGTCAATATCTTTAAGAATTGAATTTAAAATATATATATATTTATTATTTTAAAGTATAAAAATATATATTTATTATTTCAAAGTAGAAAAAATATATATTTTTTGTTTTCTAGTTTTGATTCTTTTATAAAAGAGAGAAATATATTTCTTTGATGTCAAAAAGATACTATTTATTTTCTTCATTCTCATCCAAAGGCTATAAATTATATTAAAATAAAGAAGTGTTCTTATTATATAACATTACTTCTAAAAAATCATAAAAACCAAAGAAAATAAAAAATAAAAAATCTCATATTCGTGAATCGTGACATACATCTACCTACTAATTAAAATCCGAACATCGTGATTTTCGTTTACATAATCAATAATATAATTCTTTATCAACACAAATTTAATTAATATTCTATAGATTCGTACAATGCTTTGATATGCCTTGACTTTTTTCTATCATAATTTCTAGCATTTTTTATTTTATTTTATTTAAATGTAAACTAACATTAACAAATTTCAACTTCAATAATATTAAAATAACTACATAAAATAACAATTTTTTTGTAAAATAATAATAATAATAATTTTCTTTGGTGGGTGTTTCACTTTCACATCATTTCTCATGTAAGAAGCCATGCGCATCCAAAAGGCAAGAGGCCTGCCTGATTTCATGTGCAGATAAATAATTAACTCTACTTAATTATATAAGCTTTATTAACTAATTGCACATCATTATCATTTATTTAATTAAACAAAAGGGTCTGATTCTTTAATTAATTAATTAATTAATTGAACAAACAATTAAGTCCAAAGCATGCTTTATGTGTTGTGACTTGTGAGTTGTGACTCATGTTTCATGCTATTTATAAAATATAATTTAATCAAATAAAAAGAATACAAATTTATTGGCAAGTCGACTTAGAAAGTTCTATATATGATATAGAATATTGGTCTTCATGAGCATTTCAAATATTGGTCTTTAGAAAGTTCTATATATGATAGAATATTTGGATAATTCTGCATGTAGCATTGCTGTATGAGCACCACTACTAGCTGTGCTTCAAATTTTCCCATGCCATCCATTTCTATAAACAAACGAGCTTTGTTGAATAAACTACTTAACCTTCCTTTTCGAATTTTGAACCATAGCTCATCAACATTTGCATCATGATTTTTTGTGGTTTTGGAAAGCTGAATGAGATTGAACTGATAGAAAACTTGGAATTAATATATATTTAAATGAGATCATAATGCATAAAATTGAAGAAAGTTTTTTGAGTAAGAATATGCATGTATAACTCGTTATGTTTAATTAGGTGGTTATCATAGTTGGATTTATAGGAGAACTTGTTCGGAATATCGATAAAAATGTGACATTAAAACAAGGAATTTTCACGTGAAGATTGCAATCATGCAAAACATTAAATGGATTACAAGAAACATAAACAGAACTTTTGTTTTTTAGAATATAAAGCTGATATAAAATTAAACAATAATATTACTTTATCCAAATGATGTTGTATCATTATAATCCATTCATTTAAATTATATTAGATTTAAATGATTTAAATGAATGGATTATAATGATACCATATCATTTGGGAATCAGATTTTGACACCAACTTTGGACATTGTAGAATTACTCAAAATTAAATTAAACAGTCATATTCACATGAAGATCTTTGTATGACAAAGTCTTAGTTGTTTAAAATAAAATATTAATGTAGTGTTCAAAGATTTAAATAAAACTAATCATATTCATGTGAAGATGATTCCAATAAGGCAAAATTTTGGGTTTTTAAAATGTAACGTTCCATAATTAAATTAAACATTAATCTTCACGTGAAGGTGTCAATTTGACAAAATTTTAGTAGTTTAAAATGTAATATTTCAGAAATCAAATCAAATAAGGCTTCCTCACATCAGGCCAGCCCGTGGGGGCAGCAAACCCAACATTTTGCTATGGCCCCTAACCGGCCCAATCCAATTGTCCATTTTTTTATTTTATTTTTTTGAAATTAGGGTCCAATCATTAAAACTTGAAAAAGGGCCCAATCTTTCTCCTTTATTTGCTTTTTTTATTTATTTTCTTTTTCAAAGTCAAGCCCAATTCAACAATTAATTCAACAAAAACAAACTACCCAGTGACGATATTTGTACCCCCGAAAAATTGTATGTGCACCCTAAATCAATATATTTTAAAATTTCCAATATTACCCTTAAGCAAAATTATTAAATTGATTAAAATAAATGTATATCTCATACAACATATTAATACAATATTAAAATGATTAAAATAAATATTTCTCTTTTAAGAAAAATTAAATATATCTTTTTTAATCACAGAGGTGTTATAATGAAATTAAAACTATAGGGAACAATAATTAATTAAATAACAAATAAATAAAGAATAAATATAAGAAGGGATGAGAGATAGGTGAGAGAAAGTTGAGAGAATATATTGCCTTTGTTTTATTTGAATGAGAGTTTCAGTTTTCAACAACCACACAAAGGAACCAAAAAACGATTACAAGGTAAAACCAATATATATAGTTGGGAGGACCAATCAAAATATGCCAAGCAAAATGCCACTCTTCAATGTGCATGAGAATAAAGAATGTAGAGATGGCAAGTGTATTAGCTTCTTCAAGAAGCCAAATGGCAAATTGTGGTGGATAACCACACACATGTCATAATACTCCCCATTGGATTTCCACCACTTATATTTTAATTTGTTAGGAAAAACCCAGTGGGACAAAAACCTTAGCAAAATATATACAATGATCTTCTGGATCAAGTGGTGTGGATGTGTTCAGAATTGCTTCATTAAAACCTTTCTAGTAAAACCCAGTGGGACAAAATCCGGTAGAAAGAAAAAAAGTGCAGTACACATATATCCATTCAAAATTTTGCTCCCCCTAAATGAAACTTCAATATCAATCCTGTATTTTGCAGAGTCGACGCATGCCAATCCCATATACCAGTTTCTCAAAAGTTAATGTAGGCAATGTTTTGGTAAACATATCTGCAAGATTATCTGTAGACCGTATTTGTTTAACATCAATCTGTCGGTTCTGTTGAAGTTCATGAGTATAGAAGAATTTAGGAGAAATATGTTTTTCTTTGAGATGTGAATATGTATTTCTTTTAAAAAAAAAAAAAAAATTCCAAAAGTGGGCTTATAATGAATAGAAATGCTGATATGATACTATTTAGAAACTCAAAAATGCATATTTGTAGTGGAGATGCTCATATATGTTTAAAATGTTTAAAATGTAATATTTCAAAATGTAAATCAAACAATAAAGCATCATCACATGAAGCCGAACAAATATTAGGTGGTTAAAATGTAACGTTCTAAAATTTAATACTAGTATTTAAATATATTTTCACACATATATAATAATAATTTCAATAAATTAGATATATTATTTTATTTTAAAATTAATTTAAAATAAAGTGATATAATAAATCATTTATTAATATGAATAAATATAATTAATGATTTATGAAGAATAAAAAGCATGCAATTATTAAAATATTATAATTATGTGATTGTTAATATAGTACTAATAAATTAATTCAAATTGATATTAATATGAATAAAATATTTTTAAGTTAATATATATTTATTTATATATTATATTCGAGTGTTTGCTCTGTTTCAACTTCTCCCAAAAAAAAAAAAAAAAAAATACAGTAAAGGGCGAAAACAAAATACTTTTGAAACAAGTTCTACTATTTTCTGCAATTCCTGGGTTGGTAGGTTGTTCTGTGATACCAAGGTCCAGAATATATGACCAAAGCCAAAATGGCTGACAGCTTTGTTGATTCTGATTTGGCCTCAAAATTTACAATGTTAGCGACAGTATAAAATCAAGAAAATTTTGCTTTGTAGAATCCTGAAAGCACAGCCCAGTACCAGGTTAATTTAGCTACAAAATGTTCAATAAATATGTATTTACTAGGAGAAAAACTCTGACATGTCTATTTCGACTTCAAAAGTAACAAGTAACTCTATAAGAAGTTATTTATAAATCGAAAGACCATATTCTTGCATGCTTAGTTCACAAAATGTTATGTTTGGAATGTTAGAGAAATCTTGGTTTAGTCTTCTCTCTTCTCTTGGCAACAATGTTGCAGGATTCGAATCACATTTCACATGATTACTTCTTCTATCGTTTTTGTGGCCTCGTCTCATTCTGCTCGGTTCATCATGCTGTGAAATATAAGTCTCTTTAATCCATACATGAATGAGGTGTGCTGATACCGCTGCCTTGAACTTGTTTCTCTCTCCTGCCTGTTCTATAGCACCATTGATTTAGAGCAGGAAACTAACAAATCGAAGAGGTCTGACGGCGGATTCCAAAGGATAGCTGGTGATGCCTTTCACTTGGGTCTGTTGGAGATTTTGAAATATAATAGTAGCAATAAATTATCTTCTAATCTTCTCCTGATCATAGTCAAATTTCCCTCTCTTTTGCCAAGTATGCAATGAAGAAGCAAGCACACAGATGGTGTATTAACGTGCATTCATGATCAAATATCTCTCCCTGTGATATTTAAACCTAACAATTACCGATCAAGATGTTATATTCAGAAGTACATAAACAACACCCCTATGTTAATCATATTAGCTGGAATATATTTCACTTACAATGAGACAAATGCAGCATTATTTTGTGCCTAACTTTTCTTCACATGGCATCTAAGCACAGTCCTCTTCCTCTTGCAATGCAGTTCTCCATAGGTAACTTGAATCACTTGATGTTTGGTCTATGATCATGACGTGAAAACTTTGAATTAAGAAAAAAAATAAAAACAGAGAAAAAGATAGCATAGATTGCCAAAGATTGTATAATTAAAATACACCTTATCACAGAAATCAAGATATAGATAATTACATTCACTTACCTAGTTTATAATGTCATACAATCACTTGGCAGTGATTATATTCATCTCACCATAAAATCATAAAATTATATTTTAACCATAAAATCACTTGAGGTAAAATCATAGGCTTGGTGGTACATCCTTCAACGACAAAATCAGTAGCAGGCCCAGGGCATGGAAGGGGACTAAATTATTTAAGTAGAAAAGACAATACAAGAACTTACCTAGTAAAATTCTGCCTGCCTTACGAAATATCCAGAATTGCCTTCCAACCAAAGGATTTCACTCACTACCCTGCAGTAAATATAGGATTTCAATCACGTAACTTAATATCAGTAACTGTGAAAACAACAGGAAAAAGAGCATATGCATGCAGTGCCATTACCTGTATAACCAGGCCAGTACTCAGACAGGTAAAAGAGCAAAGACATGCTATTGTAAAATCTTCCTGTCTTTTTCTAGTTGATCACATCTCAGTTATGCTCTCTCTTGCAAGCCTCAAACTGATAAATCCACTTTGACAAGGAATTTATATGGGTGATTAGCGAGCACTGACGAGCAGTTGAAATGATATAATAAATCCATAGAACAATATATGAGAAGCCTTGCCTATGGCCAACTATGAATTACCTAATTCATATTTCCATATATCAATAACAGATGACATTATATACCAAAGAAAACTGTGGTGTGCAGGTGGTGCTTGACAGTGAACAAAGCTTCTGTTCAGTGGTTTGTGAAGACCTGATTCAGAACAATTTGATTATATGATGGAAATTTCTACTTATGCCCGTGAAGATGGTCAAACAGTTAATAAAAATTAGTTCAACAGACAGACTTATCTCTGGCGACATGTACTAACATTGCACCGGATTGAAGTACAAAATCAAACTTTCTAGATAACAGAACTAAAGACTTACAAAGTTATAAGATATCAAAATTGGACACGATTTGGTCCACAATTAGATGGATTATATTACACTAACAATGACACGTAATTTCAGCATTGTCCTAACCTTTCGTCCCAATGCATCCAGGCATTACACTTCGCTTCCCCTTGGAACTACTGCAACTCCCCCGTGGAATTTTATGTCTGGAAGAAATGAACAAGGGAAAGATTGTCAAAGATTGAGTAATCAAATCATACCTTTTGCCAAAAAGATTAATAAGATACTAAAAGCCACTTGCCTAGCTAACTTAATGTCTTGCACCAGATAGTCAAATTTCCCTCTCTTTTGCCACGTATGCAATGAAGAAGCAAGCACACAATGATGTATTAATGTGCATTCATGATCAAATATCTCTCCGAATGATATTTAAACCTGACAATTACCGATCAAGATGTTATATTCAAAAGTAAATAAACAACGCCCCCTATGTTAATCGCATTAGCTGGATTATATTTCACTTACAATGAGATGAATGCAGCACAATTTTGTGCCCAACTTTTCTTCGCAAAGCATCTAGGCATGACAGTCTGCTTCCTCTTGCATTGCAGCTCTCCATAGGTAACTAGAATCACTTGATGTCTGGTCTATGATCATAACATGAAATCTTTGTTCAGGAAGATTAAGAAAAGAAATAAAAATAGAGAAAAAGAGAACATAATTGTCAAAGATTGCATAATTAAAATAAACCATAGACAGAAATCAAGTAAGATATTCAAAATCACATTCACTTGCCTAGTTTATGATGTCATATAATCACTTGGCTGTGATTATATTCATCGCGCCATAAAAGACATGTTTGACTGGAATTGTTTGCTAGGTGGTACAACCTTCAACAACCAAATCAGTTAGCAGGCCCAGGGCATGGAAGGATACTAAATTATTTAAGTAGAAAAGACGATATTACCAAGCCAAATTCTGCCTGACGAAAGATCCAGAATTGCATTCCATCCAAAATTGAGAGATAATGCAAAGTCAATCACATAACTTGATGAGGTCAAACATTCTAACCAATATCAGTAACTGAGAAAAAAATAGCGAAAAGAGAATATGCATGCAGTTCCATTACCTGTATAACCAGACCAGTACTCAGATAGGCAAAAGAGAGAGAAATGTTACTGTAAAATCTCTGTCTTCTTCAGTTGATCACATCCCAGTTCTGCGCTCTCTCGTGTAAGCCTCAAGCTACTAAATCCACTGTGACAAGGAATTTATATGGCTGATTAAGCACTAAATAGCGGTCAAAATGATATAGTATATGCATAAAACAATATATCAGATGCTGTGCCTATAGTTACCTAGTTCATATTTCCAACAACAAATGACATGCAGTAGAAAACTGTGGTCTGCTGGTGGTGCCTGATAGTGAACAGAAATTAGCTTCTGTTTACTAGTTTGTGATGACCTGATTCAAAATAATTTGATTATATGATGGAAATTTCTGCTTATGCATATAAAGATGGTCAAACAGTTGGACAGAAATTAGTTTAACAGAGACATATCTACAATTTAACATGTACTAAAATCGCACCAGATTGAAGTTTGGAATCAAACTTTTTAAGAAACAGAAATAAAGACTTGCAAAATTATATGATATCAAAATTGGACACAATTTGGTCCACAATTAGATTAATTATATTTCAACATTCCTAACCTTTCTTCCCAATGCATCTGGGCATTACACTTTGCTTCCCCTTGGAACTATTGCGACTTCCCCAAGGAATTTTATGTCTGGTGTATAATTAGAATTTGGAAGCTTTGTATTGAAAAATTAAGGAAAAAAAAATTGGAAAAGGAAAAGATTGTCAAAGATTGAGTAATCAAAGCATACCGGCCTTTTGCCAAAAAGTTTATAAGATACTAAAGCCACTTGCCTAGCTTGCTTAATGTCTTGCACGGTTGCACCACACATCACTTGACTTTGATATTCTTTAAAGTGCATTAATCTTCAACAACAAAACCCACGAAAAATCTATGAAATGCTCTTACAGGAATATCTGAAAGCAAAGAAAGTAATAAGATCACACTCTATTATACCATAACCTGAGGAAGTCCACATTAATGCCACGTGAGGAAATAAGGCCCCGTGACAAATACGAACAACGCCTAATTAGGATGGATAGGTGCCAAGCCAACATCTATTGAGGGAGTGGAATAAGAGCAATACAAGTGAGCACGAAAAACCTCGGATCAGGAAAAGTCTCTTCATTGGCAGCATAGAGGCAAATCATGAGATAGCTGGTGAAGACTTCACGCTCTGTCACTGCAGTGGGAGAAGGGGCAAAGTGACGTTAGATTTTCTTCTCTTTCACCTGCCTATAAATAAAAGGGAATCTCAGGTTTAAATTTATCAGCATACCTGTTCATACTCTGCATCTTCTGGGCACATCAATTGTCATATAGTTATCTATTTCAACAGCTGTAATAAATGGTAGCTCTGCCCAATGAAGATCCAGAATTGCATTCCAACCAAGTGATATGCATCTTCACTTCTTCTTTTTTGATTCCACAACCCTCCAAAGCCACTTTGGCAAGAAACGCATTTGCTTCTCTTCTCAAATTAAACAATTTACATCTACAATATTAAATCATGTTAATCCGAAAGCACCTTTAAAATGTTACAAAAATATAAACAGAATTGAATAAGATTTCTACAACCAATTACCTTTTCGATATGCCACATAAATATAATCAGCATCGGTCATAACACCTCGAAGAAAACCATAGTTTGACAAGTTTCTGCTTTAAATATAAGTTTCCGTTGGATCCGGTAAAGTAATCAAACAATTGGATAAAAAAAGAGTATATTTATCACTTGGCAAAAATGAATTGAAATCGAATTGAAACAAATTTGGTCCAAAATATAATTTAAACATACAAATGCAGAGGATGTTATGATATTATGTTGCAAACTTATTTGTTTTCTGCATCTGACATCTATTTTGAGTATAAAGTTTTCACATGGTGCAAATTAAATGACTAAGCTAAAAACCGCCAAGATATTTTCAACATAATACAGATTAATCAAATAACAATGACCAGCTAATTAATTTAATTAACATCCAGTTTCCTAAAGCAAAATAAAAAACAGAGAGAGAGAGAGAAAATTGATATATGTTGTAATTGTATAAACCGTTAAAAGTAATAACAGGGAAGTAAACAGAGGAGAAGAAAATACCTGCAATTCAATGCTTCTAGCAATGGCCCGTGAGAGATGTCTTGCCACTTCTCTCCTATCCCTTTCTCATTAACTTTTTCTAAAATATGGTAGTGGAATGAGAACACTACAAGTGAGCACCGATAAACCTCGGATCAAGAAGAGCCTCTTCCTTGGCAGCACAGAGGGAAATCATGAGACAGCAAGTATGGCTACCTCATCCTAAAAGTGATATGCCAGTGAAGACTTCACGTCCTGTCACTGTAGTGATTCTACTATTGACCTATTGCAGACCTGACAAGAAGTGCGAGAAGAGGCAAGTGACATTAGATTTTCTATTAAAACGGAATCTCAGGTTTACATTTATAAGCATACCTATTGAAACTCTGTGTCTTCTTAGCATGCCATAGTGAAATTACGAATGTCCATTCTATCTTCTTCTTCCATCCTTCTTTCGGAGACATCCTGTTCTTCTCACTCTATCATGCTACGAAAATGAATTCTCTTGAGAAATGCAAATGCTTCTGTCATTTCCTGTACCTAAAAGTTTAAGACCAAATTTTAAAAAAATGATCGTCTTGTTCTTGTTTTTGTATCTAAAAGTCTGAGTAAAACACCAAGCACAAAGACAAGAAAATTACATGCCTCCCAAATACAATACCTCTCCTTTGGTTTCTTTGGATGATAATGTTGAGAACCAAAGACACCAAAGAAGCAACGGTATTACAAATGGATATGTAATCATACAAGTTTCATGCCAGTCTACCTGAAAACATGATTGCACCATTGCCTTGCTTGAGTTCTGACTACTACCTAATTCACCTCGGTACCTATGCATCTGGCCGAGGCAATTCGATTCCCTTTGAAATATGGTTCTTTGATGCAATATTATGTCAAATGATGTAGAAAACAGAGGATTTCTACATAAAAACTAAACCAACAAAAAAAGAAACGAAAGATTGATTGTCAAATGTACATAATCAAGGGATTCCTTACGACAGAAAATCAAATAAATAAGAAATTTTACATCCCTAACCTCATATACTGTTTTTTACAGTCACTGGTTATTGATTATGCAAGGCAGTACTAGACATTTCAGTCCACCAATGTGTTGTTCTCAGAAACTTTGCAATTCGCTAATATCTGCAAATATAACATCTAATACCTAGTTATTCTTACAGGAGAATCTGGAATCAAATAAAGCGATAAGGCCATTACATCTTAATAAGTTACTTGCCTTCCCCCTTGAAAGATCTAGAATTGCATCCTGCAAAAAGATCTAAATTCCTTCTCCTGATGTCTGCATCACATTCTTCTTTCTCTTGCAGTACACAACCCACGAAAGCCGCTTTGACAGGAAATTTATTCACCAGCTTCTTCGACAAAATAACTATCCCTGTAACATTAAAATTAACACATTAGAATTGAAACAAATTTGGTCCAAAATATCATTTTAACATTCAAATGCATAGGATGTTATGACTGATTTTTTTTAATGATACATATTGTAATTGTATAAACTGTTAAAAAGTAATAACAAGGAAGTAAAAGGAGGAAAAGAAAATACCTGCATTTCGATGCTTCTAGCAATGGCCCGTTACTTTGCATGCAGTATCACTATCCAATTTGGATATTAGGGATGTGAGAGATGTCTTGCCACTTCTCTCCTTTCCCTTTCTCATAAACTTGTTCTAAAATAGAGCAGTTATATATTTCCAAATTTTGCAGTGGTGCCATCTGAAGAAGTTGTTTTGGCAATCCCTTTAATTTCCAGCATTCAACGAGTTTCAAAGAACGAAGGGATGGCATGATTGTACAAGTAATCAGCATATCTAATTCTCCTTCTACTTGTCTCTCTCTTGTATTCCATAAACCACCGAAGCCTGTTTGACAAGCATTTATGTTCTTATCTTTCTCAAATCCATTATTATTTACATCTGTAACATAAAATCATGATAATCAAGAAACACATTTGAAAAATGATAAAAAAATGTAAACATCAAAATTGGATAAGATTTCTACGGCCAATTACCTGTCTGATATGTCACATAAATATAAACAGCATCAATCATAAAATCCAGAAGAAAACCATGGTTTGCCAAGATTCTGGTTTAAATGGAGTGTGAAGACCAGAATTCGAACAATTTGACACCAAGTTTCTGTTAGATCCTGCAAAAGTGATGGAACAATTGGATAAAAAAGAGAGTAAATTTAACATTAATTCAGAAGATTAAAAGTTAAGAAAGAGAAAATGTTGAAGAGAAATTATATAATGTAAGACCCACAAAAATTAATCATGAATTGAAACAAATTTGTTTTGGCCCAAAAGATCATTGTACGAAGACGATGTTATGGTTGATTTTTAAAATTATATGAAATTCATGAATTGAAACAATAATATTCTATTTCGAGTATATATAAAAGGTTCAGAAGGAGAGGAGCATAAAAGGAGGATGAGTAAAAACAAAATTGGTATTTGCAAACATGTATGAAGACGGATGTTATATGAAGAAGGTGTTACGACTGATTTCGAGTATAAAAGCTTCAAAGGAAGGTGATAAACAAAAATTGGTATTTGCAAACATGTAAATGAATTGAATTGATATAATTCAGAAGGAATGAATTGGTGCATACAAACAAAAATTGGTATAAATGAATTGATACAATTTGTTCCAAACATGTAATAAGTATGTAAGTGTATAATAAATTGTTAAAAGTAATTACCTGGACTTGTATAGGATGCTTCTACTTCTCGCGCAATGCCCCCGTTACCACCTTTCATACATAGTGTAAAGTCCAGTAATTTGGATATTAGGGATGTGAGAGATGTCTTGCCACTTGTCTCTTTTCCCTTTATCATAAACTTCTTCTAAAATATAGCAGTATGCTATTTCCAAATGTTGCAGTGGTGCCGTGTGATGAAGAAGCTGCTTTGGCAATCCCTTTAATTTGTCGCAGCCACGGATTTGCAAAGAACGAAGGGATGGCATGATTGTACAAGTGTCATCTTCATTCCCAAAATCCCACACTTCCCATTTCTCCATGGAATCAAATCGGAGAGTTTTCAATTTGGGGAAGTAAGTAATTGATGATGAAGATGATGAAGCCTCACCACTTTCTACTCCCAGAAATTCATTACCCACTTCTCTCACACTTTCCATCAAATTTATAACAAGTGTTTCAAGGGATGGCAGTTTTCCCAATGGAGGCATATGCAAACACTTGATGCATTCAACCAGCGTCAAACTGGTTAATGACGTCATCCTCCTAAGAGTGGACATTGTGGGACCTTTGTAACTCCAAATTTTTAACACTTGCAAATTTGGAGGTGGTTGGAAAGCTTCAAGAATTGCTTCATCATCATTGTTCATCGAATCTAACCAACGGAAGTGTAATCCCAAATCACGGATGTTTTTGTTATTTTTAAGCTGAACAATCTCATCAGTCACTTTGGCCAAATTTTTCAAACCTTCTATCCATAAAGATTCAATGTGCCCAAAGTTATTCAAGAATCCAAGTGAGCATGTTTTGCCACCATAATCACCACTGTCCAAATGGAATTCATTTAATGTCCGAAGATGGATTAATCTTTCCATTCCTTTTGGCATGTACCTTAGAGAATTGGTGCTCCAATTCATTAAATGCCGCAGGTTGATTAACTTTCCTATCCCTTGAGGCAGTTCTTCGAGACATGTACACCCATCAAGATTTAGTGTTTGTAAATTATACAACTCACACAATGTCTCGGGTAACTTTATCAAGTTCCTATTGTAACTCAAGTCAAGATACCTCAAATGTATGAGTTTTCCTATCTCCTTTGGAATATGCTTAATAGGCACCTTATAACCACTAATTCTTAAGGCCTTTAAGCACGTCAACTCATCAAGTAACTTTGGTATGACTTTACCAATCAATTTGCTGCCTACATCATCAAATTCTCCATCATCAAATTCTATTAAGAGGCTCCGCAACTTTTTGAAATTGCTAATAGAGATAGGAAATGTATCACTTTCTACAACCATCAATCTTAAATGACGAGCTTTCTCACACAAAGCATTCATACTTCGTTCTCTAAAATCTTTTACTTCAATCATGCAACATTCATTCTTACTAAGATATTGAGCAACATCATGTACTATGTCATGCATCTTACACCTTATAATGCTACCATCATCATCCTTTTCAAACTCTTGAAAGAAAGAACGAATTGCTAAGCAATTAAAGTATTCTTCACCAATTATTTCAATTTCTTCATTATGCTCTAATCCAAGATAACCTTGAGCCATCCATAACTTAATCAATTCATCTTTTTCAAATTCAAAGTCTTTTGGAAACATAGCACAATATGTGAAACACCGTTTTACCATAGGAAGCAAATCATAGTAACTTAATAATAAAGGCAGGAAAACGTGATTTTCAAACTCTTTAAATTTCCACATCTCACTATGCAAGATATTCTCCCATTCTTTTCTAGTTCTTTTAAAACGTAAGAGACTTCCCATGGTCTTTGCGGCAAGAGGCAAGCCCTTGCATTTACTTACAATTTCCCTACCGATTTCTTCTAGTTTTTCACACTCTTCAATAGACCTACCAAAAAATGCTAACTGCCTAAACACTAACAAGCATTGCTGATTAGACAATTCCTTAATTGAAATGCTATCATTTGATTGCATTTCAACGGCAGTTCTTTGCTTACGTGTGGTAATCAAGATTTTACTTCCACGAAGACCATTTTTTAGACAAAAGTGGAATGGTTTCCAATCTTCGTAATCTTCTGTCCACACATCATCTAAGACAATTAGAAATTTTTTTCTCCCGAGGGATTCATTAATTTGTTCAAGAAGAGATTGCAATGTCGATGAATTAGAGGCATGACCTAGAGTTTTAAGGATCGCTGTGGCGGTCTTTAATTTATCAAATGGGTCTGATACACACACCCATATTCTTTTTTCAAAAAAATTTATCACCTTATCATCGTTGTAGGCAAGTTGAGCGAGAGTTGTTTTTCCTATTCCTCCCATCCCTACTATTGAGATGGTATGGAGGCCGTTTTGTTCTTCACAACTCTCATTCAACAACTTACCCACTAAAGAATTTTTTTGCTCATCTAGACCAACTACCTTAGACACATCAATAAAGCTGGTACTTTCTCTATCTATAGGTTGTTCGATGATACTTGCAGTTATTTTAAAGTCATAACTATCTTTCTCTTTTGCAATATCATCCAGTCTCCCATTTATTGCCTTTATTTTGAAAGCAATGCTAATGCCCAAAGCAACTCGTTTTATAACAAAGTAAGGAAAGAGAAAGCAGGAACATACCTTACTCATAAAAGTATCAGCATGTTCAGCTTCCTCATCAATTTGCAGGTTTGCAGTTCTCCACTGGTCCAACACATGATCCACGTCGTAGGAAACATCTTTCAGCTTCTCCAACCAAACTCTCACAGTTTCCTCAGTAACTTGTCTTTTCTCTGCATCAACGAGCACAGCTTGAATGCTTTTGAAGTTGGATGTGAGCTTCTCGACTCCTTTGTTCAGATCCACCACCAGCTTCAACTCTTCTTGTATCGATTGAACAGCGAAGGAACCTAATTGCTTCAAGACACCGGACACAAATGCTTCGGCCATGATACCGAGAGATGATATTTGAATGGGAATTAAAGTAAGAGAATTTCGAGTGTTTGAATGTGCTTGGTTGTGACAATCTTGCAATGTCGTATGAGCTTTTATAATGCCAAGGACTAGTGATATTTCACAGAAATGAGCAAAGTAAAAAAAAAAAAAAAACACTGCTTTTACAAGATGCTGGCATTTTTTTCATTTTTCATTTTTCATTTTTACTGTCTGCAACAAGCGAAACTTTTGCTTCCATGCAATTAAATTAGCTCTGAAAGGGCCCATAAATGCCAGCTGGTCGCGTCTTTGTCAACCCACCTATAATATCTTTAAATATCGAGCTTTAGATTAGTTTTTTTTTTTTTTTTTTTTTTTTTTTTTTTTTTTTTAATATTTCAATAAAATTCGGGGTTTAGGTTCAGGATGGAGACATAATTTAAACACATAACCTCATAACATAAGTGTGATGATATATTACTAAATCAACTTCATCTTATTATTTAGATTAATTCTCTTGAGGATTATAATCTGAATTCCTGACAAGTATATTTTCTATAATTCTTTATTTTAAATTATTATAATTAATTTGAGATTTAGAGAAACACGTAAAAGAACTTGAACATATATAACTTCTGGTATAAGGGGTATATCATTGAAGCTTCCTGTAAATTTATACCGCAACAATATTTTAAAATTCAACCGATAAATTAAGGTTTATAAAACCTCATTTTTATTTTTGTTGAGAAAATAATAATTAAATTTTTGTCGTTTAATGCATAGATTCATAATGGCACTATTTATTTTTAAAGTATTTATACATTATTTTTCTCAACAAAAAATGTACATTTAAATTATATTTCACATTATTTGGATTAAAAAAAAAAAAAAAAAAACGAAGGAGATGGTTGGAAACTTTTTCATAACGAAATAGTTTTAAAGTTTCATTGGAAAACAATTCTACGACAAACAAAATATTTTATGCTTGAGATATTAAAAGAAAATAAGATGATTATAAAAGTATAGTAACAAAAGGTTTTACTTTATATTTAGATCGAAAAGGATTTTTTTTTCACAAGTATATTTCATTATTTTGATCATTATAAAAAATCACATCAAAACATTACTTAATCACTTATCTGATGTTCGAATCTAGTCCTACATCTAATGTTAGAGAAGTATTTACTCGCACACTGCTTCTTCATTCTGGCCTGTGAGAACTAGTTTGAAAGGTTGAATTAAGTTATTAATTACCGAAAAAAGAAAAGACAGGAAAAAAAATGAAACAGTTTATACAATTTTTTGAATACATAAAATAATTTGTGCTCTATCAATTAGATGCTTAAAATTATTTCATATGGCAACATTTGAAAAAACTTCCTCGTGTATGTCAAAACTTCTCCACAATCTATGGTTCATATTCTTGTTCTGATATATTTATTGTCAGGACGAATTGACAATAGAAAGATTGTATATTTACATTAATGCTAGATAATCAATGGTTGAGAATTATTTATTTTATTTTATTTTATAAATACATAATATTATCTTATTAAAAGGAAACTATTTATTGCATTTATTGTCTCAATCAATACAATAAATATTTTCTTTTTATAATATTTTAATATTTAAAAGTTGTTTAAATATTATATTTAATTTAAAAGTTGACACATATCAACTTTTAAGTGGCCTAGTGCACCACTCAACTAGTGCAAGTGGTGAATCGGGTGCACCCAAGATTTTCTCTAATGGCTCAAGTCAAGTATTTTCTGTTCTTTATTAATAGTGATTAACCTGATTAGTCCTGATTAATAATTAATCCAGTCCGGATGTTGCTTAATATATATATATTTTTTGAATATACACATTAAATTAGTATTTTTTTTAAAAATCCCAATATTTGCTTTAATGAAAAAATTTATTGTTGTAAATACGTTTGCATAATTGCATAGTAATTTTCTTCTATGTACTGATTTCAAAATAAATTTAGAATTTATTTTAACGAGCACAAAAAAAAAAAAAAAAAAAAAATTAAAATATAGAGACATAAATTTAAAAAATACATATATAAAAAATGGGCCCATTAGTCTTTCAAAATTTCCCTGTATTGGGCCTTACTTCTCTTTCAACAATAAAAAGTGGAAGAAGACGTGATGACGTGATATATATCCACCATATTGCATTATTGCTACTACTTTTCAAATTAAATAATAATGGTGAATTTAATTCAATGATTTGACATGACTACATGTTTCTCTTTACTCCAAAAAAAAAACTTACAGGGTATGGTCTCATTGATCTCAATAAGACTGTCCAATGAAACTGAAACATGTGGAACTAAAAAAATATATTTTTATGTTTCAAATGTGAATTGTGTACTTTCATTTGATAGTCTCAACCACATGAGAATGAAATCGTCTCATGTAAGTTTTCTCTTCCTTGTATCCATTAAACGAGCCGTGTTTCAAACCGTGCTTATTTTTCTCCTTGCAAGCCATTTTTATTAAATTATGGGTGTGTTTGTTGCATGATATTGGATTGAGATTGAGATCGGACTAAACCATGCTTATTGTTCTGACAAATATATCATAACCCGCGTTTACCCCACATAAACAATAAATAGTAGCAAATGATATTTTTTTTGTATTTTTATTATATTTGAAAAGTATATTTCTAATTTCTATTTTTAATTATTATTATTAATTCTAGGTTTAGAGAAGGTAACATAACTCAAATTAATAACTTGGATACTGTAACCTTATTTTGTCCACTTCTTGTAAATTTATATTTACAATATTTTTAACTAAACTTGTAAAGGTTTTCGTTGTGGGTTCGAGCCTCTCCCATCTTTCTCACGAAATTTTGAATTATTGTAATATTTAAAAATAAAAAAAAAACACTTAAAAAAGTTTTCGTAAAGGTTATTACTGAATTAGAATGTCCTTTTTTATGTCCATTTAATAATTAAATTATTGTCATGTAATGTATAAATTCATCTTGACTTAATATTTCTTTTAAGTATATATATATAAATAAATCATATAGATAAGCTGAGATTGGCTCATTAATTATATGTACATCATGAGGTTGTAAGTTTGAGTCCGTCTTCCTTCCTTAAAATCCAAATTATTGTAATATTTTTAAAAAATATATATACTATATAAATCATGTTACATTATTTAGTAAAATTTTAATAATCATGTCACCTTATTTTAATTATTCAGGCATATCTTGTCAAGTCATCTTTGTTGGCTCCACCCCACCCAATCTAGATGCTATACTATAATTGAATAATTGGTTTAAACTTTCAAGATTCATGTATTTATAAATTCAATCTTTTTAAGTAATGAACTTAATTTTCCACGCAACCATTGTTAACAAACTTTTCCAATAATACTTACCCAACCAAGGGTCCAAGACTAAGAGCATCCACAATGGAGCTTAAATGACTTGACCAGTTGACCGGCTCATGGCTCAAGTCAATTTTTTTTTTAATTATTTGTCAATATTAATCTCAGTAGTCTTAATAAGCATTCAATAATACTGCTTTGTCAAAATTTGATGTCTAAATATGGTGTCCAAATGATGTGGCATCATTGTAATCCATTCATTTAAATTGTATTATATTTGCATGATTTAAATGAATGGATTACGATGTTGCCACATCATTTGAGCACTAAATTTGAACACTAAATTTGGACAAAATAGTATTACACATAAACATATAACCCATGTATAGTTGTTGTTTTAAAAAAAAAATTGTATATACACATTAAATCATTAATTTTCATAAAAAAGATCTCAATATGACCCTGTAGTGAAATTAATGAAAAAAAATTTATAGTTGTGATACTAATGTAAACCATATATTTTTTCTTCAACCCTAGTTCCTCTTCTATATACTGATTTCAAATAATTTTTTTTTTTTTTTTTAAAGTATTACATTTACGACTATTATAATAAGACCGTCAGATGGGAGAAAACTCCACATACAAACTTATAAAATGCGTATGATCTGACTTAAACCCCTTACCACAAAGTATGAAAGAAAAGTACACTACCATCCATACTTCGAGGTGAAGCTCAATTTAAATTTTCTTTAACAAGCATCAATTAATTTAAAAAATACGGAGAATCAATTAAAATCAAAATCATCCAATAAAAGATAACAACGATATTTTTTTGTGTTTGATATCATCCAATAAATTAGAGTTTGATATCACTCCAACCAGGTGCCAATGTGGTGCTAATTACAATTTTTAAGAAAAATATTTTGTGTTGGTAAACAGTAGGGCGCCACAACTGTTCACTGCACTAAACATTTATTTTTTAAAAAAATATTGTTTAATAGTCACATCGATTAGTTTAATATTCTTCAAATCTTTAATTTAACTCTCTCATATTTAATTATAACAATATGTATTCTAAAAAAATATATCGTCGAAAAGATCTCATTAGGATCTTTAAAATGACACCAATATTGATATACAAATTCAATTTATTTAATTTACTTATTAATTATATATTTAAATAATATTAAACTTTTATGATAATCTAAGTTGGTGCAATACAAAATTAGATTGGTCAGTAGTATGACCCTCGCACCTACACCATTAGATTTAATCGTGCATTCGAGTGTCTTCCCCTCCCCAAACCCCGAATTTTTGAAATATTTAAAAATAAAACTTAATTTAGTGCAATTTTTAGTGCAATTATATGAGAAAATTAGAAGGAAAAAAATTAGTTGAAATAATTAAGTGAAAATTAGTGTGATAAATAAGTTGAATAATATTAGGTGAAAAAATTAGAGAAAAATAATGTGATTACTTTATTTTTTTTGTTGATATTATACTGGTCATTATTGAAGAATAATATTTTTATGTCAAAAAAATTAATGAATAGTGTATAAGTTAACTGATAGAAATTAATTAGTATTACATAATTGAAGAATATTCTTTAAAGATGCTTTTTTGGTGTAAATTTGGTGTGAAACTTTAGAGTGGAAAAAAATTTAGTGTAAACATATTTCCAAAAGATTCCCTTTCAACTCTAAATTGGACTAGAGTTTGATATCCAATGTTAGAGTTGCTCTTGGATGAGTTTGGCATCTTAAGATATCCGCAACGTATCCTGCACAAAAGAAAACAAAATTACATACAGAGAACCTTTACCTTTATTTTTTGAGATATGCTCCTATGCATGAACCAACACGTTGGACAAGCTCATTTAATTTCCTGAAGAATCTTGATGATCCATGGTCCAGTAAGGTCCTTTCATAAAACCACTTGCAGCTAGTTGTCTGTATTCTCTTGGTAAACATTTTCCACCTTCAATTGATTGGCACATGTTATTGGGGCCTCTTGTCAATGTGGTTGGACCCTCCAATTGGAGCCTCCACCACCATGGTTCAATACCCCATAGCACTCATGTATATATTTACATATATTCTTTATCCCTCCTTGGCTATCAAGTGAAGGGTGCTCTCTCTCCTTTATTGGGAGCAGTTGTTCCGGGCTGTGCTAATAGAATTCAATTCTCGTAGGGTCCCGGCAGTTGTTGTAATTTAAAAGAAAAAAAAAAAAAAAAAATTTGATTGGCACATGAATTATAGGCATTATTCATCAGCCACCATATTTACCACCTTCAATTTCTCTTTGGCCTGATAATTATGCAACAAAATCCAAAGCAGATAGACAAGAAATTTACATGAATTTGGGAATCCATTAACTCTCTCTATGATAGTTAAACCTGATAATTATCGGTACGATTTCAAACATATTAAAAAAGTATTTATATAACTTCCTAATTATGTCACCGTCAAAATTACTTGTATTGTGTTTTATTTATCTTCAAATGTTGCCATATACTAAAAAATTCTAATGACAAATCCAAAAAAACTTTATCCTGAATCTTACGGTTTAGTCTAATAGATATATATATATATATATTATGGTGGCAATATCAACACCCTATATATTGAAATAATAATAATAATAATAATAAAAAGTACTTATAATGCACGTCTTCAACGTCGGAACAAAGTTTAAGTGACCCTTCAATATCAATCGGCACATTGATCTACTCTCCTAGTTTATTAGGCCCCATTGGAGTTTCACTATGAACAATTTTGTAAATATACGTGGGGCAATTTTCAATCCAATATTATTGTAGATATATATATATATTTGGATCTCGTATCTTATGTTAGATCTCGACAAGTTTCAGAAAATTTCTGACCAGTACGATATCAAATTTAAAAAATATAAAACAAAAATAAATTATATTTTGAGTCTTTATCTCCTTGATAATTCATAAATATTATTCTACAATTCATCAATTTGTTGCCGTAGTATGTGACTGTTCAATATCGATGGGCCCATTGACATTATGGTAATGGGCTCTACTTTGGTTGTATAATAGCCATAAGTCTATAATACTTTCTCTTTTGAAATTACAGCCTGTGCAACAATATAAAAAAAAAAAAAAAGCTGAAAATGATAATGATATTTCATATTTCATAAGAAAAAAATTCATTTGCAAGTTGGCAACGACGATGATAGTCTTAATTTTCCATACATACTGTAATCGACTTAAAGATTCACGCATTCATTTGCCAGTTAGCCACGACTGTGATGGTCTTAATTTTCCACGCATACATTGTTGACAAACTTTTCCAATTAATATATACTTGACAAGGACTAGCAAATTGACAAACTTTGGGAGATAAATCCAAAAATGACTTGACCACCTCAATGGCTTTGGTCAAGTTTTTTTAGTCTTTGCTTTGGTTCAAATCGTATAACGTTGTAAACTTGTAATTTGAGGGGTCAAAATATAAAAATACTATACGTAATTTTTTTTTTATAAAGATTGATGTTCCTTTTTAAGAATAAACTTATGTTTAAAAAAAAAAAAACAAAAACCTTCATGGTGCTGGACTCCCTAGTCTAGAGCCATCGCCATTGAGGCATTGAACGGTTTGCAATTTGCATATCATTAGAGGTTTTTTTTTTTTTTTTTTTTTTTTCACCGACAGTGCGATACTTAAATTTGTGACATTGTTAGACTGTGAGTATCTGATGCAGCGCCGGTAGGTTTTCAAGTGTTGATTCTGAGAATACTTAAAACTATGAACACATTACTAACTCGTTAATTCATATGAATACCGAGAGAGCAAACACGATAAATTTCATAACTAAAATTTTATTAATCAACTCAACCCCCCATCAAATGGCTACAAAACTCTAAAAAAATAAAAAATAAATAAAAAAATAAAAAATAAAATAAAAAATCGATGAAATTGCATAAATCAAGTTGCTTTCAACACCATGATTCTTGTTAATCTTGCACCACTTGATTTCCATTGGTATCTTTTACCACCAAACCACATTGAATGATGATAATGTAATATTACTATTATGATTAAATTATTTCCCTCACGATATGTGTTTGTTCGTACACGGCTTCTTCATGTGGAAATTAGTATAAAACTTTTAGAAAACATAAAAGAATACGTGTTCTATCAATTAAGATGCTTAAAATTGTTTTTAAGCAATATTTAAAAAAACATTTCATCAGATGATCTTCAGAATGATTCATATATTTTAATTTATTTTATAAATTGTTTCAAATCATAAAGTAGAAAAGATTTATTTAAATTCGATTTATATTTTTATTCAAGGCTCGATTTTATCTTAATGGGCCCTGCTTTTGTTGTGTAATGTCTATTAATGTTTTAATATCTCTATCTGTATGTTGAGTAGTTACAATTACATACATCATCTTCCTACTATGTATGAAAAGATTCAAATCTCATTTTGGCATGTTCAAATGTTGGGACCGTGTCAGTGGCCATTCAATATCGATAGACCCATTGATCTTATGGTAATGGGCTCCGCTTTTGTTGTGTACATTTCTTTTTTTTTTTTCTTATTACTTTCTCTTTCTGAGATTACAGCTTGTCCATCAGTTTGAAAAATAAAAAGCTGAAAATGATAGTGATATTTCAACGAAAAAAAAAAAAAAAAAAAACAAAATTGTTGCTTTCTTGATAAAATAACTACAATGAACAAGTGGTCTTATAAAAGTGTATATGGGAGCGGATATTGCACCCATTCATTTATACGAGCGTGGGTATTGCTACCCATAAAATAAAAAAGTACATCTATTTTTTAAGTACATAAATGTCTAAAATTTTATAAATAAATATTACTATAAACACTCATTTCAATGATAATAGTACATTTGTTAAAATAAATATATTCATTTTAATACATTTTATTTATATTAAACCTCTGAAATTATTAACACACCCGATTTATATATATATATATATAAGCATATTATTTTTAGAATCAAATCATCTTCCAATGATAGTTCAATTTACTTTTGAAAATGTCTTGAATGTAAGAACCTTATGAAAGGGAATATGTAGAATTGAATTGTATATGGGGTCAAAAGATTTTCAATCTGAAATGTTTTTATATATACAACTATCTTTGAAAAAAAAAAAAACTCATTGATGTCTACGGCTATCTTAAAAATATATATTTTTTGTTTATTGATAAAATTTATAACTAGACATAAAAAAAAAAAAAAAAAAAAAAAGATAAAAAAAATAATAATAATACATACTTTTGTATAATCAAATTACTCTTGAAAATTCTTTAATCCTTGGATCATCATGTTAGTTGAACTTACTTACAATTCAAATGCCAAAAACTCTCTTCTGAGCACTTTTGAGTGTGTTTCCCTGTTTGACTTATTTACCGGTTAAAAGAGTTTTTTTTTTTTTTTAATGGTACAAGTCTTATGATGTAATTTTTTGTTAATGTTTGATAAAATATAAGAACTTTTTTAATATTAAAAAAATTATTTTATGTCTGCTATAATTTGAGCTTCCTCGGATAAGCTCTTTTTGAGATTTATTTCAATTACCCTCAAGAACTTATATTTCACCGTATAGCCATTTTATTACAATTTACAAATACTTTATTAATGTCTTTTATATAATTTTTAACCGCAAAAGCTTTTTTCAAGATTTATTATCAAACTATCTTCTAATTTAAAAACGCTTTTTTTTTTTTTTATTAAAAGTTTTACTGGACACGTTGAGAAGCAGGTTCCATACATGACATATGTGCTGAGATCATACGTGAAAGATGCTTATTCTACATGGTCCCCCCGCCCCCATTCTTATTCTACAAAGTATTGAACTGAGATTGGACTGATCTCAGTTCAGTTCCATGTTTGTGGGTACCACCGAACAAGCCAATCCGGTAGAGTCCTTTTTTATTTTTTCAATTGATTTAGTCCTTTTTTATTTTATTTTTTAAAATAGTTCCGCTTTTGTAATTTGTAGTACTATTTTTTATAAATTTTTTCTAGTTTTTTTTAAAATTAAAATTTATTCAAAATCAATATAAAATTATAATTTTATTTAAAATTAATTTTAAATATTATTAATTTAATAATATATAAATTAAAATATTTATTTCATCGAAACAATTATTTCAATAATTTGTCGTTTAATTTCCATTCGATTATTAGGGACTGGGATTATTTCAATCCTAATTCCTTTCAACGGATTGAAGAATGTAAATTCCTTGGACCCATCGTAATCTCACCTATATATTCTTTTTTTATAAAAAAAAATATATTTTTTATTAAATAAACAAATTATAAAATTGAAAAATATTTACATTTATTTAAAAATAATATATATCTATATTTTAAAAATATTTTTGATATTGTTACTTTTATAATATATAAATTAAAACATTTATTTTCTTCAAATACAAATTCAATAATTTATTATTCGATTTTAAAATATTATCAAATTAAAAATATTATTATATTTAGTTCAATCCCATCTTTCACTAAACAAAATATAGTGTTAATTCAGTCAAGTCTCATATTTCTCCAAACACAACAGAGTATGAATTTAATCCAGTCTAATCCAATTAAATCTCACCTAATTTCAATCCAATCCCATGCCAAGTATTATAGTGAGGCAAAACGAAACTTTTACTTTGATGCAATTAATAGAATTTGAATATATATATATATATGTATATTAATAAACGAAATTCTATTTTTTAAGCACGGCCCGGAATACTGCTCTCACTATCGGGGAGAGGTTACATAAGGACTACAACTCTCACAACCGGAGAGAGGGCTGCTCCCACAAATCGGGAGAAAACTCCCCACACATGCTTGTAAAATGCGCATGGTGGGACTTGAACCCCTGACCACTAGGTGTGGAAGGGAGGTGCACAACCATCTCTACTAGGAGGTGATGTGCAAACGAAATTCTATTAATATATATATATATATATTAATAGAATTTGAATCCTAATCTTTGTAATGATAAATATAGATCTTGCAACATGTATAATCAATGGTTGAGATTTATTTTATTTTATTTTATTTTATTCCATTATCTCTAAATACATAATATTATCTTATTAAAAGGAAACTATTTATTGCATTTATTGTCTCAATCAATATAATAAATATATTTTTATAATAAATATTTTCTTTTTATGATATTTTAATATTTTTAAGTTGTTTAAACATTACATTTAATTTAAAAGTTGACACATATCAACTTTTAAGTTGCCTGGTGCACCACTCAACTGGTGTGAGTGGTGAATCGGGTGCACCCAAGATTTTCTCCAATGGCTCAAGTCAAGTATTTTCTGTTCTTTACTAATAGTGGTTAACCTGATTAGTCCTAATAAATAATTAATCCAGTCCAGATGTTGCTTAATAATTTTTTTTTTTTTGAATGTACATTAAATTAGTATATATTTTTTAAATCTCAATATTTGCATTAATGAAAAAATTTATTGTTGTAAATACGTTTGCATAATTGCACAGTAATTTTCTTCTATATACTGATTTCAAAATAAATTTAGAATTTATTTTAACGAGCACAAAAAAAAAATTTAAAATATAGAGACATAAATTTAAAAATATATATATAAAAAAGGGGCCCATTAGTCTTATCAAAATGTCCCTGTATTGGGCCTTACTTCTCTTTCAGCAATAAAAAGTGGAAGAAGACGTGATGACGTGATATATATCCACCATATTGCATTATTGCTACTATTTTTCAAATTAAATAATAATGGTGAATTTAATTCAATGATTTGACATGACTACATGTTTCTCTTTACTCCAAAAAAAAAACTTACAGGGTATGGTCTCATTGATCTCAATAAGACTGTCCAATGAAACTGAAACATGTGGAACTAAAAAAATATATTTTTATGTTTCAAATGTGAATTGTGTACTTTCATTTGATAGTCTCAACCACATGAGAATGAAATCGTCTCATGTAAGTTTTCTCTTCCTTGTATCCATTAAACGAGCCGTGTTTCAAACCGTGCTTATTTTTCTCCTTGCAAGCCATTTTTATTAAATTATGGGTGTGTTTGTTGCATGATATTGGATTGAGATTGAGATTGGACTAAACCATGCTTATTGTTCTGACAAATATATCATAACCCGCGTTTACCCCACATAAACAATAAATAGTAGCAAATGATATTTTTTTGTATTTTTATTATATTTGACAAGTATATTTCTAATTTCTATTTTTAATTATTATTATTAATTCTAGGTTTAGAGAAGGTAACATAACTCAAATTAATAACTTGGATACTGTAACCTTATTTTGTCCACTTTCTTGTAAATTTATATTTACAATATTTTTAACTAAACTTGTAAAACTTGTAAAGGTTTTCGTTGTGGGTTAGAGCCTATCCCATCTTTCCCACGAAATTTTGAATTATTGTAATATTTAAAAATTAAAAAAAAAAACACTTAAAAAAGTTTTCGTAAAGGTTATTACTGAATTAGAATGTCATTTTTTATGTCCATTTAATAATTAAATTATTGTCATGCAATGTATAAATTCGTCTTGACTTAATATTTCTTTTAAGTATATATATAAATCATATAGACAAGTTAATTATATGTACTTCATGAGGTTGTAAGTTTGAGTCCGTCTTCCTTCCTAAAAATCCAAATTATTGTAATATTTTTTAAATAAATATATATATATATATATTATATAAATCATGTTACATTATTTAGTAAAATTTTAATAATCATGTCACATTATTTTAATTATTCAGGCATATCTCGTCAAGTCATCTTTGTTGGCTCCACCCCACCCAATCTAGATGCTATACTATAATTGAATAATTGGTTTAAACTTTCAAGATTCATGTATTTATAAATTCAATCTTTTTAAGTAATGAACTTAATTTTCCACGCAACCATTGTTAACAAACTTTTCCAATAATACTTACCCAACCAAGGGTCCAAGACTAAGAGCATCCACAATGGAGCTTAAATGACTTGACCAGTTGACCGGCTCATGGCTCAAGTCAATTTTTTTTTTTAATTATTTGTCAATATTAATCTCAGTAGTCTTAATAAGCATTCAATAATACTGCTTTGTCAAAATTTGATGTCTAAATGTGGTATCCAAATGATGTGGCATCATTGTAATCCATTCATTTAAATTGTATTATATTTGCATGATTTAAATGAATGGATTACGATGTTGCCACATCATTTGAGCACTAAATTTGAACACTAAATTTGAACAAAATAGTATTACACATAAACATATAACCCATGTATAGTTGTTGTTTTAAAAAAAAAAATTGTATATACACATTAAATCATTAATTTTCATAAAAAAGATCTCAATATGACCCTGTAGTGAAATTAATGAAAAAAAATTTATAGTTGTGATACTAATGTAAACCATATCTTTTTTCTTCAACCCTAGTTCCTCTTCTATATACTGATTTCAAATAATTTTTTTTTTTTTTTTAAAGTATTACATTTACGACTATTATAATAAGACCGTCGGATGGGAGAAAACTCCACATACAAACTTATAAAATACGTATGGTTTGACTTAAACCCCTGACCACCAAATATAAAAGAAAAGTACACTACCATCCATGCTTCGAGGTGAAGCTCAATTTAAATTTTCTTTAACAAGCATCAATTAATTTTAAAAATACAGAGAATCAATTAAAATCAAAATCATCCAATAAAAGATAACAACGATATTTTTTTTGTGTTTGATATCATCCAATAAATTAGAGTTTGATATCGCTCCAACCAGGTGCCAATGTGGTGCTAATTACAATTTTCAAGAAAAATATTTTGTGTTGGTAAACAGTAGGGCGCCACAACTGTTCACTGCACTAAACATTTATTTTTTTAAAAAATATTGTTTAATAGTCACATCGATTAGTTTAATATTCTTCAAATCTCTAATTTAACTCTCTCATATTTAATTATAACAATATATATTCCAAAAAAATATACCGATAAAAAGATCTCATTAGGATCTTTAAAATGACACCAATATTGATATACAAATTCAATTTATTTAATTTACTTATTAATTATATATTTAAATAATGTTAAATTTTTATGATAATCTAAGTTGGTGCAATACAAAATTAGATTGGTCATTAGTATGACCCTCGCACCTACACCAAAATTAGATTGTGCATTCGAGTGTCTTCCCCTCCCCAAACCCCGAATTATTGAAATATTTAAAAATAAAACTTAATTTAGTGCAATTATATGAGAAAAATAGAAGGAAAAAAATTAATGTGAAAAAAATTAGTTGAAATAATTAAGTGAAAATTAGTGTGATAAATAAGTTGAATAATATTAGGTGAAAAAATTAGAGAAAAATAATGTGATTAATTTATTTTTATTTTTTGTTGATATTATACTGGTCATTATTGAAGAATAATATTTTTATGTCAAAAAAATAAATTAATTAGTATTACATAATTGGAGAATATTCTTTAAAGATGTTTCTTTGGTGTAAATTTGGTGTGAAACTTTAGAGTGGAAAAAAATTTAGTGCAAGTATATTTCCAAAAGGTTCCCTTTCAACTCTAAATTGGACTAGAGTTTGATATCCAATGTTAGAGTTGCTCTGGGATGAGTTTGGCATCTTAAGATATCCGCAACGTATCCAGCACAAAAGAAAACAAAATTACATACAGAGAACCTTTACCTTTATTTTTTGAGATATGCTCATATGCATGAACCAACACGTTGGACAAGCTCATTTAATTTCCTGAAGAATCTTGATGATCCATGGTCCAGTAAGGTCCTTTCATAAAACCACTTGCAGCTAGTTGTTTGTATTCTCTTGGTAAACATTTTCCACCTTCAATTGATTGGCACTTGCTATTGGGACTCTTGTCAATGTGGTTGGACCCTCCAATTGGAGCCTCCACCACCATGGTTCAATACCCATAGCACTCATGTATATATTTATATATATTCTTTGTCCCTCCTTGGCTATCAAGTGAAGGGTGCTCTCTCCCCTTTATTGGGAGCAGTTGTTCCGGACTGTACTAGTAGAATTCAATTCTCGTAGGGTCCCGGCAGTTGTTGTAATTTAAAAAAAAAAAAAAAAAAAAAAAAAATTTGATTGGCACATGAATTATAGGCATTATTCATCAGCCACCATATTACCACCTTCAATTTCTCTTTGGCCTCTTCTTATGCAACAAAATCCAAAGCAGATAGACAAGAAATTTACATGAATTTGGGAATCCATGAACTCTCTCTATGATAGTTAAACTTGATAATTATCGGTCCGATTTCAAACATATTAAAAAAGTATTTATATAACTTCCTAATTATGTCACCGTCAAAATTACTTGTATTGTGTTTTATTTATCTTCAAATGTTGCCATATACTAAAAAATTCTAATGACAAATCCAAAAAAACTTTATCCTGAATCTTACGGTTTAGTCTAATAGATATATATATACATATATATATATGTATATTATGGTGGCAATATCAACACCCTATATATTGAAATAATAATAATAATAATAATAATAAAAAGTACTTATAATGCACGTCTTCAACGTCGGAACAAAGTTTAAGTGACCCTTCAATATCTATCGGCACATTGATCTACTCTCCTAGTTTATTAGGCCCCATTGGAGTTTCACTATGAACAATTTTGTAAATATACGTGGGGCAATTTTCAATCCAATATTATTGTAGATATATATATATATATATTTGGATCTCGTATCTGACGTTAGATCTCGACAAGTTTCGGAAAATTTATGACCAGTACGATATCAAATTAAAAAAATATAAAACAAAAATAAATTATATTTTGAGTCTTTGCCTCCTTGATAATTCATAAATAATATTCTACAATTCATAAATTTGCTGCCGTAGTATGTGACTGTTCAATATCGATGGGCCCATTGACATTATGGTAATGGGCTCTACTTTGGTTGTGTAATAGTCATAAGTCTTATTACTTTCTCTTTTGAAATTACAGCCTGTCCAACAATATAAAAAAAGAAAAAAGAAAAAGAAAAGCTGAAAATGATAATGATATTTCATATTTCATAAGAAAAAAAGTCATTTGTAAGTTGGCAACAACTATGATAATCTTAATTTTCCATACATACTGTAATTGACTTAAAGATTCATGCATTCATTTACCAGTTAGCAACAACTGTGATGGTCTTAATTTTCCACGCATACATTGTTGACAAACTTTTCCAATTAATACATCCTTGGCAAGGACTAGCAAATTGATAAACTTCGGGAGATAAATCCAAAAATGACTTGACCGCCTCAATGGCTTTGGTCAAGTTTTTTTAGTCTTTGCTTTGGTTCAAATCGTATAACGTTGTAAACTTGTAATTTGAGGGGTCAAAATATAAAAATACTATACGTAATAAACTAAACTTATTGATGAATTGTTACTATCACTCATTAGTGATGATGATAAATTGAATTCAATGTAATGTAATACATATTAGACATTATTGATGGGCCCATTAGTCTTATCAAAATGGGTCTTACTTCTCTTTCAGCTATTAAAAGTAGAAAATGACTATGATATTTATCCATTATATTGTTATTGAGTATTGATATATTTATGACTAATTGCATAAACGTCTCCTAAGTTTAGGCATAATTCATACATATGGAGCTTTTACCCATAATTGCACAAACGTTCCTTGCCGTTAGTTGACTTCCGTTAACTCTAACCATTGACCACAATTTTAACCAACAATGCCCCTAGTTACCTATTTTATTATTTAAATTAATAATTTAAAAAAGGAAACAGAAAAGACAAAGAATAAAAAAATTAATCATTTTGTTCCTCTTAATTTTCTCAACCCCCAAACACAATCTAAAAAAACTTAACAAACAAAAACCAAACACACAATCCCAAAAATCAAACCAAAACTCAAATCCTCAAACAATTTCTTACCAATTCTTTTATAGTTCTTTTAAAGCACAAGAGACTCCCCATGGTCTTTGCAGCAAGAGGCAATCCTTTGCACTTGCTTACGATTTTCCTACCAATTTCTTTTAGATTTTCACATTCTTCAAGAGACCTATCCAAAAATGCTAACCGCCTAAACAATGACCAACATTTCTCTTCAGACAATTCCTCAATTGAGATGACATCAATTGATTTCATTATAAGAGTAGTTGTTTGTTTACGTGTGATAACCAAGACTTTACTTCCATGGGCACCATTCTTTAGACAGCTATGGAATGGTTTCCATTTATTAAAGTCTTTCGTCCACACATCATCTAAAACTATAAGATTTTTTTTTTTTTTTTTCATATAATGGATTTATTAATTTCTAGAAAAACAGATTCCAACGTAACTAATTTAGAGTTATCACCTCCTAGAGCTTGATTGATGGCTTTAGCAATCCTTAGCTCATCAAAAGGGTGTGATGCACACACCCATATTTTTTTTTTCCAAATTACGTATCACCTCATTATTGTTGTAGGCTAGTTGAGCAAGTGTTGTTTTTCCAACACCTCCCACCCCTACAATTGGGATGATAGGGAGGCAATTTTGCCTTTCATTACTCTCACACAACAACTTGCTCACTAATGCATTTTTTTCCTCATCTCGACCAAATACCTCAGACATATCAATAAAGGAGGTGCTTTCTACTCATCGAGGTTGTTCAATACTCGGAGTTATTTTAAATTTTTTTTTTTTTGGACATTAGTCAACAAGCCAAAGGGTGTGTTTGTGTTATTATTATATTTTTCTAGTTTTAATACATTTATTCATATAATTAGGGTGTGTAAGTGTAATTTGCCCTTGACGTCCGTTTCCTTCTGAACGCTTTTGCCAAAAAATGAAAGTTTAGGGGGTTTAATGCCAAGAAAAAGAAGTTTACGGGGCACTATGCAACTTGGCTATAAGTTCAGGGGACATTGGTGTTATTAACCCTATAATTAAAAATGCATTCTTCAATTAAACAATAACATTAAAAAAAAAAAAAAAAATTTAAAAACCAAGTTAAAAATGAAACAAAATAAACGAAAAATCAAACATCTCCAGAATCCACCCAACCATCACCAACTCCATGCCTATCTCCGATTCTCCAACACCATCAACAACCACATCTCCAACACAGTCTCTATTTCCAAATTCCAAATTCCAAATTCATCATTGGAATCAAGAACATCAACCCAAAAAAGTCAAAAATAAAATAATAAACACAAAAAAATGAAATCAAAACATGTTGATTTGGAGATTTGAAGATTTGGAGATCCATAGAAAAGACGAGATTTGGAATCTATGAATTAAAAAAAAAAAAAAATGCAGGGAGAAAATTTCTCCATTAGAGTCTAGAGATGAACATGAAGCTTGTGGGAGATCGCACCAAGTCTGTGGTGCGATCTCCCATATTTATTTAGATTTTTTCAAAATTTTAATATATTTTTTTGTTTGTTTATCATTTTTTTTTTTAGGAAATTAGCTTTTGATTTTTTTTTTTTTGACACGTCTTACATTTTTGAAAAGTGACATATGTTAAGTCAAAAATACCCCTAATACCGTTAGTCAAAATTAATGGTTGACTAACGGAAGGACTAAAATTATGTATTTAAAAAAAAAAAAAAAGGATTAAAGTTGCTAATATGACAAAGACATTTAAAAAGGTGATATTTTATGAAAAAGTAGGGACTTCAGTAAAATTTCCCCGATTCTTTATATAGACATTTCTATCGTTTCGCTATTTTTCACAAATCAATAGTAATTTCGATAGTAATTTCTAGTTTAGAATCCAATATACAGAAAGAAGATCACATTTCATGTAATGCCATCATACCTTAATTTACAAAGGCTCAAGAAGAAGAAAACTAATATCAGATTAATTGACAATAGAAAAGAGAAGGAAAATTGATTTTTCAGTTAAATGAGAAAAGTAAAAAATTGCTTCCACGGTGGTTCAAGTATATTCCTGAAGAAATTTCTTTTGAAAAAGAATACAAATAAAACTCAGTTCCATTTCCAAAACAAGAATCTGAATTCTGATGCAAATTAAAGTGTAGGAAGCAAGTGAAGTAGACGATTCCAAAAGCAAAATTGGAAGGCAAAGATTTGCTTGGAAGCTTTTTGGAACTTACTCAAAGGATAAGCTATGATTTGAAACTGAAAAAAAAAAAAATGATATATAAAGTTCTACTGATACTAATTTGTTCAAGATTTAATTCATTTTTCGTTTTAATTTTAAGATGTGATCAAATCCAATCGTATTGAACAGGATTTTATGATATGATTGGTCTGGATTAATTTGAAATTCAATAAAATGGTATGCACAAGTACAAATATAGCAGTTTAGAAGCCAATATATATGCAAAAAGAAAAATCACATTTTTAATTTTTTATTTGTATGGAAAGAAAGTTACTGTTATGTGACACATCTGGAAGTTTATATTAAGGGTAAAATGAATCCTTTTTAAGCTTATAATATAAGTAGATAACGTTGAGTTCATCTCAATGAACCCTGCATTTGTCACCTGGTATCCTTGTGAATCACTGCAATTCTCCCAAATTCGATTGTTTTGGCCTTCGTTTTTCAATTTTTTTTTTCCCTTTTTAGTCAGTATTTTCGATACTAATATATAATTTTCAGTAACATTTGTTTTGTTGCCTTTGTTTAGGAAAATGAATATTTTTTGTTTCGGTAAATTTAGACATTTTCTTACTTAAAAAAATAAAAAATTAGACATTTTTTTTTTTTTTTTTTTTTTTTATAATCTGGAGTCTTAATTCTACTGGAATTAGTTAGTTAGTTAGTTAGTTATTTTTTTTTATTTTTTTTTTATTTTTTTTTTCGCTTCTATTTAAGCAAGGATGCAAAGACTTATGCTTATTGTTCATTTTCATTAATAAAATCATTCTTTATTCCTATTGACGGTGATTTTTGGATTGTTGAAAAGTCAATATGCCCAACAATAACAGTATTAATGATGATGGTGCTAAGAAATAAGAAAATAAAGATTTAACGTGCGTGACGTAGATTTACCCTAAAAAGGGAAAAAATCACGGTTGCCGTAGACGGTAGAGAAGGATTTCGATATGAATATTGGAGATTACATACTCAAAGCTCACCCTCTCTCCTACTATGTCCATTAATTACACTGGTATTTATATAGATTGATAGGGTGTTGCCCTAATCCTTGTGTAAGTAACATATTCATAATTAGAATTTTTGTAGGATTTTGGTCAAGTAGCCCGTTTATGACCCGTTTCCTATTTGGTGTTTATCTTCCGGAAGCTTTGAGTTTCTTCTCAATTAGAATTCTCTAATACTGCAGTGGAAATAGGGATATTTCCTTATTGAAGTGTGATTCTTAGATTCCATATCCGGGTGGATCTCTGCTTAATATGGCGTATCTTGATAAAGTCATATTTCATGTTTGGTCAAGTAGATCTCGCTGAGTAGAGATCTTCGATGAGTAGGACTCTAGCTGAATAGGATCCCTTAGCCGAGTAGATCTTTTCTGCCGAACAAATTCTACTCACAGATTTTCTCTCACGTGGTGCTGCCACGTGTTCCCATTGACTATTTGATGACGTGTTTGAAATTTCCCTTACCATTTATTGTGTCAACTATGCCTAGGAAGGAGGGGCGTGAATAGATATAGATTCAAATTCATTGCACTTCTTTTTCACACAATCAAATTATGCACACTTAGAAAATTTAACTACTAATTGCTTTAAATGATTCACAACAAGCAAATGTTAAAAGCAATACTAGTTAAAGAAAATGAAACTAAAAAAAAAAAAAAAAACACACGATTTTTTTAACGTGGTAAAACCTCATACATGAGGAAACATCTACATGTTGATTCCATAGCCACCTGCAATACTATATTTCACGAGTTGGTAGAATGTACACCCTCAAGCGATCAATACACATGATCCACCCTATTGGATTGTCTCATTCTAACCTACCATCAGGCCTTTTACTAGTGAGAGACATGTCTCTTTCTATCATAGACACTGCATGTGTCTCAAGAAAGTTTCTTACTCAACTTTAGGATCTGCTTGATCCTAGTCTAGACTCCTTGCTCAATCTCGATCCGCTTGATCTAATTGAGACTTTCTCCTTTTACAAGGCTTAATCTAAGTGTGAAAAGGTACACATGAAAAACATGATGCAAAAACAAGCAAATAGAATGTATTGATCAAACACACTATATGAAGAATTAGTATTACACAAATCAAGCTCACAAATAAATGTAACTAATCCTTACGAACATGTGATTAGAAATCTAGATTAGACACTCAAGATCACTCATAAAAATACCTAGAGATCTAAACATGTCAATTAAAGCTAGAATGATATATTTACAACAAAAGGCACAAATCTAACTTTGAATTCAACATTTGAAATATTCTAGATCCACAACATAATCAAAATAATGGACAAATCAACACTTGAAATCCACAACATACTCACTCAATGAAGAACTAGATTTAAACAATTGAAATCATAAACAAAATATTCTAGATCTAAAACATGTTACTAAAATGTATGTAAAAGAATAATAAAAGAGTAATGCTACATTGCCCAAATTTAGTGCCCAAATCTGGTGCCCAAATGATGTGGCAACAATATAGACCATTCATTTAAATCATGCAAATCTAATATAATTTAAATGAATGGTCTACATTGTTGCCACATCATTTGGGCACCAGATTTGGGCACTAAATTTGGGCAATGTAGCATTACTCATAATAAAATGTATGTAAAAGAAAAAAAGTCATTTAATTGAAGTAATTAGAGTAAATGTCATGTATTCAAGTCAACCATGCATTAAAACCATAGTGATTCAATTCTCCCCATATTTATAGTTTATACAATATTCATGTAATTTATTTTATGAATCAATAATAGTGATTGATTTATTTTATGTAATTTATTTTGCTAACTAAAAATAATAGCGATTGATTTATTTTGATGAGTGATTTTATTCATTTGACTTTTGAATTCCTTAAATATATTATTCCTTTCAAATATATGGTTTATTTTTTAGATCTAAAATAATTTTTTTTGGTGGGCTAGCCTGCAAGGCCCGTATCCACTAAGGTCTGAAATGGGCTTGGGCCTTAGGCTGGGTAAGGCTCATAAATATGTATACGAGGCCTGACCCTAAATGTTAAGGGCCGGGTAAAGCCTTTGCCCGGCCCTCAAAATTTCCTGGACAATTTTTAGATGGGTCGGATGGCCCGGGCATGACCTATTTGACACCTCTTGTAAATGATTGGATCTATACCTCTATTTTTTTCATCTTTCATTCCATTTCAATAGTACGAGTTCCTATACTCATTTATTAGCACGTGTCGTAGTGTGGGAATAGATATCTCCCGGTTGTGTAGTAGATGTTTGGATTGCGTTTATATTGATTGGTTTTGGCGGATTCTGACAGTTTTATAACCCATTGTTAAATTTAAAAAAAGAGTAGAAAAAAGTGAAAAATGCTAACGTGGCGAGAACACAAAGAAATCCACACTTAAACCGCATGCACTCCACAGCAGAGGATCCCAACAACCTAGTCCCTAACAAAAAACCAACCCATTTTCTTCTTCTTCTTCTGCAGCCAACTCTTTCAGTTCTCTCTTACACAACCAATCACTCAAACATTGACTCTAGGGTTTGATCAGTAAACTGAAGAAGTGGTGAACATGTACAGAACCGCAGTTTCAAGACTCAGGCATCTTAAGGTCAGTTTTCAGCTCAATCCCTTAAAAACCCTAACTTTATGTTTGTTTCTCGAGAAAATACAGGTACTGGGAATGAAATTAGAAATTTTTAGGCTTTTTGTGAACTGGTTCTGAAAAGAAAATCTGTTTAGGTTTGACTAAAACGATGAGCAGGACACAAAGATTGAAGTTTTGAATTTGTGATTTCTGGCATTTTCTCGGGAGACAAACTGGATACTAACGAGGGTTCTAATTGTGCTTTTGAGATCTGATTTTTGGTTTTGTTTTATTTTCTGGATTATTGATGTAATGCCATTTTGTGATTATTAGATATGATTGCTATTTCTTTTCGATTATATGAATATGAGTGTTTATCTTGCTTCATGGGTTATTGCCACCTGTTTGGTTGCTGAGAAAATGTAGGTGTAGATATAACAAAACCCCATCCTGCAAATGTTGTTTTTCTTTAGAAGATAAAAACTCAAACAAGCTAATTGGGCTTATTTTTGAATGTAGATGTTCCATTTATCAATGTCTTATTGTTTTCTTAATAAATTCTTTTAGCAAACCATTCATTTTTTTTTTTTTAACATTTTTAGTTGCGTCAGACTTAAACATGTAAATAGTATTCTATTTCTTGTGTATCATTCAATTGTTTGTATGTTCACCATCAATAATTGTATATGATGATTTTTATCTTCTTACATGTTATAGTGGTCTTTTAAATTACTTTTACTTCTAGAAAATACCATTAAGAAAGTAGCATCAATAATTGTACTGTGAAGGTACTTTGTTTTTATTTTGCATGTAATTTATTTTATTTAAAAGGGAAATGTGTCATCCTTATGATGTCAATTTGTCTGAGTAGGGCGGTGTTGGCAATTTGCAAGCCAAAAGGTATGCAACTTAGAGTGCAGTTGCTTCAAGGCCTTCGTCGCCAGGGTTCTTTAGCTGGCTGACTGGGGAACGGACTAGCTCTCTTCCTTCTCTAGATACACCTCTAGAAGGCGTTTCCCTTCCTCCTTCATTACCTGATTTTGTTCAACCAGGCAAATTTAAGGTTACGACTCTGGACAATGGTATCAGAATAGCCTCGGAAACATCAGCGGTATGTGTTGATAGTTGCAACCTCTGTATGTTTTGTATTATTGAACATGTAGTTTTCATGGAAAGTGATTTACTATCATTGTTCTTTGTGTATGTTGTTTACTGTTTTAATTATGTTTTATTTGGCTTATTATTTAGAATGCAGGAGCCTCCATAGGGATATATCTTGATTGTGGTTCTATCTAATTGACACCAGTGTCATGCGGGGCCTCACACTTACCGGAGAAGATGGCATTCAAAAGCACAAAAAACCAGAAGTGGAGGCAATTGGAGGTAATATATTAGCCTCTGCCTCTCGGGAACAAATGGGATTTTCTTTCGTTGCTTGTTGACTCTGAGGAATCCTGTGTTCTTGGATTGGGAAGTCAATGAAGAGGTAATCTTCTTTTCCTAGCAACTCTTTTAATAAAAGGTGCACTTCTTACAATGAGAATCTCCTACAGTATTTCAAACCTTTTTTTTTCGAAAGTTACTTATATCTTGTTGATCTCTGTGCCTCATCTGATCATGGCATGTGAATATGTGATGTTCTATTCATAAATTTCAATCATCAAACTGAAAAAGGTCTTGCAATTACTATATGGCATTGACACTTCTCACTATTGCAGAGTTGCAGAGCTTTCTTCACCCATGTACTGAATCTATCTAGACCTCTTAAATGGGGATCTACTTCTGTTAGTTTTAAGGAAATGGTGCTAAATAATTACTAGGTCATTCTTTTTTCCTTTTTATTTTTTTATTTTTTTCTGGATAGATTCAGCTTTGATCACAATAGATGGGATCTCGAGAGCCAATGTTCCCCACGACATTACCATGCCAACGACTCCCACCACGGAGAAGGTTCTGGTTCTGTTAGTGAACAAGAAATGGTAATTCAAGAGTCTACAACTATAAATACACACACAGTTGCCTCCAGGACCCGGTCCTATTCGTACACAGCCTGAAATTCATAACATTTCATCAGGATTGAAATAATAGTGGTATATGCACAGAACAATATATCAGATGCTGTGCCTATGGCCAATTACTTAGTTCATATTTCCAACAACAAATGACATGAGAGAAGAAGAAATCAAAAGAGAAAAGTATAATGCTATTCCATTTCTCAATACAAAAGAGAAGGAAGTTTGAGGAAAGTGAAAACTTGCTTGGATAATGCTATTCCATTTCAATTTTATTGTTTTCTTCATAAGAATAGTATGTTAATACCATAACATGAGAGAAGAAGATGGCAGGCCGAAGCGTAAAAAAAAAAAAAAAAACCACCAACAATTTAGAAAATGATTTTAAATTGATCACACCAACAATCTCCTAAACTATAAAATTTAGAAACATAAACATAAAATAAACAAGATGAAATTGGCTGAAAAGTGAGCCATTTTTGAAAAATATAGAAGCACCGTAAAGTAATTATAAGAAAGCCTAATAAGTTTGTATTTGAAATACCCATTTTAGAAGTCCACAAACTACACTACACAAGAAGCCCACTAAAATACTCACTTTTTGAAGTTTTAATTAACATACAATTATACTTCAATCATAATCTCTAAAACTCAATCACTGTTGATTTTTGATTTATGTTCTATAATAGATACTTTTTAAGTTTTAAAATCTGGGAGTGTACCATTTACGATAGTATTAATTATTATATTTTCTAATCTATTTTTTGTTTATTCTATTTTAAATATGTTTTTATGCACAAACCAAACCTGTATAAAATTTCTGAATTCTAATGACGATTTTTAAAAATTTAGTTAAAATTTAGCAAGATTCTACCGGTTTAAAATTCATGAATTTTTTTAAAAGTTTATCATAAATCTTTCCAAAAAAAAACAAAAATATCTTGCTTAAACTTTAACTAAATTAATCAAACACTTTGCCTGAAGAAAGATTTATGTCTAATTTTCAAAATAGACATACCTTAACTAATAATGTCAATTATCAAAGGCGGCAAAAGATGATTAAAAGGGAAACTACACTCATTTGTTGAATTTTCCCAATAAGTAATCTACTTTATATGGGAATACATTAATATGATACGGGATACAATCAACCGTCACGGCTTAATTTACAAGCCAAAGAGTTGTATGAGAAAAGTAACAACACTACCACCCTTAATATTATATAAAGCAATTGGCAACAGACCCTGTTTGAAGTCCACTGCAAAACACAATGGATTGATGGGAATTGGGATATCAACAAGCATCCATATGAACTTGAAACGTGAAACAATCTCTAAAATTATTGGCTGCTCAGTTTGGTAACTGCTGGTGGTTGCTATTTCCTTGGCATTGTTCTCTCTATTTGACTATAGGTTATAGAAGCTTGGCTGATTTGTTGGAGACAGAAGCCTTTGTCAGTTGTAGCTCCCTGCAAGATATATTCGATTTGAGTAATAACTCTAGCTTCTAATCCAACATTGTTCTAATGATGATGGCAATTAATGATGTTTGTTATGTTTCTCATTGGGGAAGAACTTACATGGAATGTTATGTAAGCACGTTTGCCATTAACAGGGCCAAATGTGAAGCCTGTATACCCTGCTATCTCACCGTGAATGCCACTGTGAGAAATAAGTGTACTTGTCAGAAACGTTTCTTGCAATAGTGCAGATGATGTATGTGGAATCTGCTAGGCAAGCAAAACTTGGGTTGGTTAAACCATCTGCTTCAAATGGCTGCAAAATATATACTGCAACAAAGAAATGACAAATATGAAGACATGACTCCAACTCCAATTGGATGCAACAGCACAGATCATGGTGCTTCAAGACTGACAGAATCTTTAATCCACATAAACGGAAAGTCATATGCATAAGTTTAAGATGAATTTACGAATCTGTTCAGCAAAGAAACTATCCATTTTAAGATATCCACATATTAAAACACAAAAAAGAAACAAAATTATGAAGCTCGTTTACCTTTCATCTTTTGATATATCCATGAACCAACATCTTGGAGTAGCTCTTTTTAAGAACCATCTTGCTGACCTATGGCATTTATTCTTTCAGAACGACAAAAATTTTGACCTTCAATTGATTCACACGTGAATAAGCATCGTTCATCAGCCATCATATTACCACATCCCAATGGTCACAGCCTTTATTTCTTATGTAGCAAAACCCATAGCAGAGAGACAAGAAATTTACAGAAACCCTCTCTGTAAATTTGGAATGCATTAACTCTCTCTGTGATAGTTTAAACCTAATGATTATCAGTAACATTTCAAACATATAAGAAAAAATATTTACCTGAATTATGTGACCCCCAGAGTTACCTGAATTTAGTGCCTGCTTAGTTTGGTCTCTCATTCTTCCTCTGTTTTGATTCTGCTGATATCTTTTGGATCCAAGAAGCTTGGCTGATTGGTTGATGAAAGAAGCCTTATCACCACCTTGATCTGTCTTTTGGTTACCCACTGCATGAAATATTCAACTCCAAGTAGCAAGTCTCCAAGAGAATTCTCTAAAGAAATAAGAAACCATTGTTGCTTTTGTTGAAGCTTGAGTATTTCTCTCAAGCATTTTCTCAAACACTTGGTCACTATTATCAAACACCTTCTTTTATATCACCTTCTTGTCTTTCAGTTGCCCGCTGCATGAAATATTCAACTCCAAGTTACAAGTCTGCTCTGAGACTCGAGAGCATGAACACCACATGAATAGGTATGTAGGCATGTCTCCCATTAACATGGCCGAATGTGTACCACGAATGGCATTGTGAGCTAGGAGAATGCAGTACACATTATCGGATGCATTGCTTGGAATAGCATGGATCATGTATGTCGGATCTGCAAGGCCAATAAAACACAATCAATTGGTTATTTCATCTATTTCAAATGGCTGCCAGATATTTCAACAATGTTAATGACAAAATACGAAAGCTAGACATCAAGCAATTCACCTATATATTTCAGATTTATAGCCATCTTTTGCCTTTTTGCAAAGTGTTCCTGCAGAATCAAAGATTAAAAGCGTAAATAACATGGCAGAAATCTGAATGACAGCTATGAGTAACAAATATCAATGGTGTTTTGTAATGTTCAAAATGGTGACACTGATGATGAGTTCCATGGTACTAGGGTAGCGACAACATATTTAATTATTCCAAATACATCCAAATGGAAGTGAACAGCATTCGAATCAATATATCATGGTGTATACCTAAAATTATTATAGATATTTGATGTCTCAGCTGTGGAATAAGCTGTTTGTTTCAGCAGATCTTAGCTTGCATATGCAATTAAGCTTCCTGTAGGAATTTCTTGGCAGAAACTCCGAAGAAGACTAAATTATTCTAGCCTCTGTGTACCTTTATAGTTTGGTATATCAGCAAATCAACATCCTGGAGAAGCTTGTTTCCTGAAGCATCTTGCTGGTCCATAGTACGCATGCACTCAGTAAGCAGGTCTTGTCCTGCACCTTCCGCTATTACAATGACCATGTGTCTACCAGGACCTTCGAGATAAAGAGGTGATTTTGGAATTTAGCAACAGTCCACATCACGACTGGAAAGAGTAGCATACATTGCAATGAATCCTGTTCAAATATAATGTGTCAGAGAACCATAATGAATTATATGGAACAAACTAAACGGAAACAGAAAAAAAAAAAAAAAAAAAAAAATAGACTTCTACTGAAATGCTAATGGAAAAGGCATGAAACTTACCAACGTACCGTCCAATTAACTTGACAACACCAATACAATTATCAAAGCTTTCTGCTTCAACGTGTGATGCTTTAATAGCTTGTTGGGCCTCCTCAACAACATTATCAAAACCAAAGGATTTGTCGATAACCTGACAGGAAGCATAATATCACACTATGAGACATTTATGAGACTAAATTTATAGTTTTGCACCCAAAGATGGTGTACGTGCTGCAATAACTGAACAGAAGTTAAACATGGCATGAGAAATACTGCAATGCATTATCGATGGTCTTAGGAATTCCAACCACTGCGACTTTGAGGCCATGCCCTCTAATTTCCTACATAAAACAGAGCCATTACAAATGGTCATGATAATTTCTAGAATAAACAACTCCATATAATAGCCATTCTGTAAAAGATGAAGATTATAGCCCAATCATACAGCATTCCAAAGTGTATTATCAAACTACATAAATTTCCTCAAAAATCAATGAAGCAGTGTACTATCAAATTACATTTATTAGCTCAAAAATCACCAGAGTTCCATCTCCTCCAAATGTAAACCTGAGAAACTTATCTTGTCAGACCTCTTAAAATCAATACAATGAGTTAGTTTCTCCAAATGTTGTATAAGCTAAATACAAATGACAAAATTGATATACCTGATTAATTCCCCGGTCCTGAATGCTAATGACAATTTTTGATGTATCGCGACTTCCACGTGATTTCTTGAGGATGGTGCCCACCACGCTTATGCATGTCATTCACAACCTTTGCGGTAAAAGGAAGTGTATTGTGAGCATAAAAGCCTCTATATCTTCCCAGAAAGCACAAAACAACCTCAATACTATCACTAGGCATGTTTGAACATACATAAAATACTCATGTGATTACTTCTATTCCAAGAACTTTATAGACTCCAGACATGTAATGTAAGCCACAAAATATTTCCCTGATTCAAAATAGATATGACAAACACAGAATAAAACATTATAATATGCTTAAATAACCATAACAATAAAATTAAGATATCCAAAGGGAAATGAAGTACAGACCCTCTGATAAGGTCCAGCACGTCTAAAATGTGTCCATTGCGGACTATCGTTTTGAACAATAATCTACATAAAGTAACATAAATAGAAATCAGAACCATTGTCATTGGTCAAAACTGTAAACATTACTTCAATATGTATGCTAAAGTTTGACAAACCCTTGCATTAGCCATTATTATGAAACCATAAATTTAGAGTTAGCAACCATGTTCTCAAATGGGAAAGCAATTTTTTAATGAAAGGCACATGTCACATACAAGTTCAGTTTGTGCACTAACAATTCATAGAATCTTTTACATATACCATTACAGCATAAATAACTTGCATTTTGAAGTGTCATTTACATTCATGAGACACTGCAGGTTAAAACAGAATATACACCATTTTAATCAAATCATAAACTTTTTCAATATCATTTATAAGCAAGCACATCAGTGGATAATAAACCAATTAAGAACAAGAGTCCAAATTCAAGTATGTACACAGCATCCCAATTATGGTAAAGTCAGAGTTACCCGGATTTTGTTTCGGTTTCAATTAAATGCTGTCAAGTACTCACAAATTCCAATGACAAATTCTCGAAAACCTTGCCATTAACCCTTCTTGATTTTCCATTTGATTAAAACCTGACAATTAAGAAACATTGATTTTAGAAAATCAAAAGCATGTAAAAGAAATCTTACTTTACTCATATTAAATAGATACACCAGCGATGACACAATTTCAACATTGTCCTAACCTTTCTTCAAAATGCATCCAGGCATTACACTTTGCTTCCTCTTATAACTATTGCAACTCCCTAAGAGAAAGAAATGCAAAAGAAAAGGATTGTCAAAGTTTTAGTAATCAAAGTATACTTTTTGCTAGAAAGTTTATTAAAATGTTAGAAACCACTTGCCTAGCTAGCATAATGTCTTACACCGCGCATTGCTTGATCTTAATTATATGAAGTCGATTACAAAACCCGTCGACAAACTATGAAATACTCACATAGGAAGATCTGAATGTAAAGAAAGTATAAAGAACATCACCTACCAAATCTACCATGTCGGTAACACGTGAGGAAATAAAGCTCCATTTCAAGTTCAAACAAAACTTAATCAGGATGGAACAGTGCCAAGAAACAAAGTATGGCTCCCATCCTGGAAATGATCACTAGAAATGAGCATGAAAATCCTCAAATCAGGAAGAGCATCACAAAGGGAAATCACAAGTCAGCAAGGACAACAAAGTATGGCTCCCATCCTGGAAATGATCAGTGCTGGTGAAGAATCCACGCCCTGTCCTGCAGTGATTTTACTATTGACCTATTGCAGACAAACCTGACAAATAGTGGGAGAAGGGCAAGTGACATTAAATTATCTCTTCTTTCATTTTTGCAAACTCAATAAAAGGGTATCTCAGGTATGAATTTATCAGCATACCTATTGAAACTCTGTGTCTTCTGGACATATCATAGTGAAATTATGATTGTGCATTCTATCTTCTTCTTCCATCCTTCCTCTGGACGCATCCCGTTCCGTTCACTCTTCTTTTTCTTCCTCAAAAAACCCAATAAATTAATAGAGCTTTGTTCTTAACATTTCTTCATAATACATCCAGCCAAGGCAATTCGATTCCCCTTGAAATGTGGTTCTTCGATGCAATTTTATGTCCAATGATGAAGAAAACAGAACCTTTGTACAGAAAAAAAAAAAAATGGAAACAGAGATCGTCAAATATACATAATCAGGGGATGCCTTATGACAAAAAATCAAGTAAATAGGACATATACATCCCCTTACCTCATAGAATGTCACATAAAGTCACTGAATATTGATTCTTTAGGGTAATACCAGATATTTTGGTCCATTGATGTATTGTCCATAAAGATTCTACAATATTTAAGTACATAGTATTTTAGAACTGATTTTAAGTAACATTTTTGTAGCAAAATAGATGAGATCAAAATAGTAATACATGCTTAGTTCAAACAGTAACACAATGAACATAACATCCAAGATTTCTCTCCTGCTTTGATTACAAATAAAAACCAACAGAAAAAGGAGAGATTTAGACAAGAAATTAAATCACCTTCAGTTTGAGGGACAACAACAGTTGTAATGACTAATGAATGCACATTGAAGATCCAGAATTACACAAATCTTCAAGCACCTCTACTTCTTCTTTCTCTTGTTTTCCACAAACCGTCAAAGCCACTTTGACAAGAAACACATTTGCTTCTCTTTCTCTAATCAAATATTATTTACATGTGTAACATTAAATCATGATAATCAGGAAGCACATTTGGAATGATACAACAATGTAAACAGAAAATTGGACAAGATTTCTACATAGCCAATTACCTGTCTGACATGTCACGGAAATATAATCAGCATCAATCATAAAATCCAGAAGAAAACCAGAATTTGAACAATTTGACACCAAGTTTCTGTTTCTGGTTTAAATGGAGTGTGAATACCAGTTTCTGTTTGAACAACAATTTGACACCAAGTTTCTGTTTCTGGTTTGCCAAGTTTCTGGTTTAAATGGAGTGTGAATACCAGAATTTGAACAATTTGACACCAAGTTTCTGTTGGATCCTACAAAAGTGATGGAACAATTGGATAAAAAAGAGAGTAAATTTAACATTTCTCAAAGATTGAAAGTTAAAGAAGAGAATGTTTAAGAGAAATTATATAATGTAAGACCCAAAAAAAAAAAAAATCACGAATTGAAACAAATTTGGCCCAAAAGATCAACTAGTAATGCCCATATCTGATAAGATCAATTAGTATGAAGACGATGTTATGGCTGATTTTGGAAGGTGAGGGTTCCAAATGAATTGAGTAAAAACAAAATTGGTATAAATGAATTGATATATTTCCAAACATATATGTAACTGTATAAATTGTTAAAAGTAATTACCTGGACTTGGATGCTTCTATTTCTCGCAATGGCCCGTTACTTTGCACTTGCCTAGCTTGTGTAATGTCTTGCACGGTTGCACCACACGTCACTTGACTTTGACATTCTTTAAAGTGCATTAATCTTCAATAACAAAACCCACAAAAAATCTATGAAATATTCTTATAGGAATATCTGAAAGCAAAGAAAGTAATAAGATCACACTATATTATACCATAACTTGAGGAAGTCCACATTAGTGCCACATGAGGATATAAGGCCCCGTGACAAATTCAAACAACACTTGATTAAGATGGATCGGTGCGAAGCCAACATCTACTGAGGAAGTGGAATGAGAAAACTACAAGTGAGCATAAAAAACTTCGGATCAGGAAGAGCCTCTTCATTGGTAGCACAGAGGGAAATCATGAGATAGCTGGTGAAGTGATATGGTGGTGAAGACTTCACGCTCTGTCACTGCAGTGGGAGAAGGGGCAAAGTGACATTAGATCTTCTTCTCTTTCACCTGCCTATAAATAAAAGGGAATCTCAGGTTTAAATTTATCAGCATACCTGTTCATACTCTGCATCTTCTGGGCACATCAATTGTCATATCTTTATCTATTTCAACAGCTTTAATGAATGGTAGCTCTGCCCATTGAAGATCCAGAATTGCATTCCAACCAAACTTTTTTTTTTCCAATTACCAAGCAGTATGCATCTTCACTTCTTCCTTTTGTATTCCACAACCCACCAAAGCCACTTTGACAAGAAACGCATTTGCTTCTCTTCTCAAATCATATAATTTACATCTAAAGCATTAAATCATATTAATTAGAAAGCACATTTAAAATGTTACAAGAATATAAACAGAATTGAATAAGATTTCTACAACCAATTACCTTTCCAATATGCAACATAAATATAATCAGCATCAGTTATAAAATCTCGAAGAAAACCATAGTTTGACAAGTTTCTGCTTTAAATATAAGTTTCCATTGGATCCTGTAAAGTAATCAAACAATTGGATAAAAAAAGAGTATATTTATCACTTGACAAAAATGAATTGAAATCGAATTGAAACAAATTTGGTCCAAAATATCATTTAAACATACAAACGCAGAGGATGTTATGATATCATGTTGCAAACTTATTTATTTTCTGCATCTGACATCTATTTTGAGTATAAAGTTTTCGTAGGGTGCAAATTAAATGACTAAGCTAAAAACCGCTAAGATATTTTCAACACAATACAGATTAATCAAATAACAATGACCAGCTAATTAATTTAATTAACCTCCAGTTTCCTAAGTAAAAATAAAAAAACAGAGAGAGAGAGAAAATTGATACATATTGTAATTGTATAAACTGTTAAAAGTAATAACAAGGAATTAAAAGGAGGAGCAGAAGAAAATACCTCCATTTCGATGCTTCTAGCAATGACCCGTTACTTTGCATGCATCTATCTTCATCCAATTTGGATATTAGGGATGTGAGAGATGTCTTGCCACTTCTCTCCTCTCTGTTGTATTAACAAATTTTGCAGTGGTGCTATATTGGCAATCCCCTTAATTTGTCGCAACTATAGATTTGCAAAGAACGTTTAAGAGAAATCATATAATGTAAGACCCACAAAAATTATACAAAAATCATGAATTGAAACAAATGTGGGCCAAAAGATCATTGTATGAAGACGGATGTTATAGCTGATTTTGAAATAATATTCTATTTCGAGTATATATAAAAGGTTATATGAAGAAGAAGTTACGACTGGTTTCGAGTATAAAAGCTTCAAAGGAAGGTGAGGGTTCCAAATGAATTGAGTAAAAACAAAAATTGTATAAATGAATTGATACAATTTGTTCCAAACATATATGTAAATTGTATATAATAAATTGTTAAAAGTAATTACCTGGACTTGAATTGACTTGGAAAAATAAAGAGAGTATATTTAACATTAATTCAGAAGATTGAAAGTTAAAGAAGAGACTGAGAATGTTTAAGATCGAGAATTGGTAAAAATGAATTGATACAATTTGTTCCAAACATGTAATAAGTATGTAAGTGTATAATAAATTGTTAAAAGTAATTACCTGGACAGTCTGGACTTGTATAGGATGCTTCTACTTCTCGCGCAATGCCCCCGTTACTACCACTTTGCATTCCACAGCACATCCTTAATTTGGATATTAGGGATGTGAGAGATGTCTTGCCACTTGTCTCCTTTCCCTTTCTCATAAACTTCTTCTAAAATAGGGCAGTCAAATATTTCCAAATGTTGCAGTGGTGCCATCTGATGAAGAAGCTGCTTTGGCAATCCCTTAAATTTGGGGCAATAATAGATTTGCAAAGAACGAAGGGATGGCATGATTGTACAAGTGTCATCTTCATTCCCAAAATCCCACACTTCCCATTCTCTCAATCCCCAAAATTTGAGAGTTTTCAATTTGGGGAAGTAAATAATTGATGATGAAGATGATGAAGCCTCACCCAGAAATTCATTACCCACTTCTCGAACTCTATTCATCAACTGTATATAAAGTGTTTCAAGGGATGGCAGTTTTCCCAATGGAGGCATATGCAAACACTTTATGCATTCACTCAGCCTAATCGACCTCAAATTGGTTAATGACGTCATCCTCCTAAGAGTGGACATAGTGGGACCTACATAACGCTTAATTGTTAACTCTTGCAAATTTGGAGGTGGTTGGAAAGCTTCCAGAATTGCTTGATGTTTCTTCGAATTGGACTGAGACATATCTATACCCAAAGATTTAAGTTGCCCAAAGTTATTCAAACATTCAGGTGGGCATGCTTTGCCACCATAAATATCACCATCCAAATGGAATTCGCTTACTGTCCGAAGACGGGTTAATCTCTTAATTCCTTTTGGCATGTACTTTAGAGAACTAGTGCCATAATTCATCAAATAGCGTAAATTGATTAACTTTCCTATCCCTTGAGGTAGTACTTTGAGACTTTCACACCGATCAAGCTTCGGTGTTTGTAAATTATATAACTCACACAATGTCTCAGGCAACTTTTCTAACTCCCTATTATTACTCAAGTCAAGATACCTCAAATGTATGAGTTTTCCTATCTCTTTTGAAATATACATCTTTTTTTCCATATGCAATAAACTAATTTTCAAGGTCTTTAAGCATGTCAACTCATCAAATAACTTTGGTAGGACTTTACCGATCGATTTGTCACCTACATAGCTTTCAAATTGAATTAAAAGGCTTCGCAACTTTTTGAATTTACAAATAGAGATAGGAAATGTATTGCTTTCTCTAGCCATTAACATTAATTGATGAGTTTTCTCATGACACAAAGCATTTATGTTCTCTTCTCTAAACTCTTCGACTTCAATCCTACAACATTCATCCTTACTAAGAAATTGGGCAACATCATGTACTATATCATGCATCTTACACCTTATAATGCTACCATTGTCATTTTTTTCAAACTCTTGAAAGAATGAACGCATTGCTAAGCTATTAAAGTATTTTTCACCAATTATCTCAATATCTTCATTATGGTCTAACCCAAGATAACCTTGAGCCATCCATAATTTAATTAACTCATCTTTTTCAAATTTGAAGTCTTTTGGGAAAATGGCACAATATGTGAAACATCGTTTCACCATAGGAGGCAAATCATAGTAACTTAACAATAAAGGGGGGAAAACACCTTTCTCAAACTCTTCTAGTCTCCACATCTCACTATATAAGACACTTTCCCATTCTTTTATAGTTCTTTTAAAGCACAAGAGACTCCCCATGGTATTTGCAGCAAGAGGCAATCCCTTGCACTTGCTTACGATTTTCCTACCAATTTCTTTTAGATTTTCACATTCTTCTAGAGACCTATTGAAAAATGCTAACCGTCTAAACAATGACCAACATTTCTCTTCAGACAATTCCTCAATTGAGATGATATCAATTGATTTCATTGTAAGAGCAGTTGTTTGTTTACGTGTGGTAACCAAGACTTTACTTCCATGGGCACCATTCTTTAGACAATGATGGAATGGTTCCCATTTATTAAAATCTTCTGTCCACACATCATCTAAAACTAGAAGAATTTTTTTTCCTAGAATGGATTTTTGAATTTCTAGAAAAACGGACTCCAATGTAACTAATTTAGAGTTATCACCTCCTAGAGCTTGATTGATGGCTTTAGCAATCCCTAGCCCATCAAAAGGTTCTGATACACACACCCATATTCTTTTTTCAAAATTACTTATCACCTCATTATTGTTGTAGGCTAATTGAGCAAGTGTTGTTTTCCCAATACCTCCCACCCCTACAATGGAGATGATATGGAGGCTGTTTTGCTTTTCATTACTCTCACGCAACAACTTGCTCACTAATGCATTTTTTTCCTCATCTCGACCAAATACCTCAGACATATCAATAAAGGAGGTGCTTTCTATTCGTTGAACAGTCGAAGTTATTTTAAAATTATACGTGTCTTTCTCTTTTGCAATAACATCTAGACTCTCATTTATTGCTTTTATTTTTAAAGCAATGCTATGACTTAAAACAACTCGTCTCAAAAAAGAGTAAGGGCAGAGAAAGTAAGAACGTACCTTTCTCTTAAGAGTATGAGCATTTTCAGCTCTCTCAATTTGCAATCTTTTCATGACTGTTGTTTTCCACTCGTCCAACACGTCATCCATGTCGTAGGAAACATCTTTCAGCTTCTCCAACCAAACTCTCACGGTTTCCTCCGTAACTTGTCTTTGCTCTGCATCAACGAGCACAGCTTGAATGGTTTTGAAGTTGGATGTGAGCTTCTTGACTTCATCGTCCACACCCACGACCAGCTTCACCTCTTGTTGTATCTGTTGACCAACTATCGTAGCCAATTGCTCCAAGGCAACAGAAACAATTGCGTCGGCCATGATACTGAGAAATGATTTTTGAATGGAAATTACAATTGCAGTAGAAATTTGAGTGTTTGAATGTGCTTGTTGTGTGATAATCTGGCATTGTCCATTTAGCTTTTATAAAAGGGTAAAGCCAAGGAATATTGATATATCACCTAAATGGGCAAAGTGAAAACTTGCTTGGATGCTGTTTCAAGTATAATGCCATTAAAAAACAATATTATTACTAGTTCCATTTCCAAAACAAAGAATCTGATGCAAATTATAGTGTAGGAAGCAAGTAACGCAGATGATTCCACAAGAAAAAGGCAAAGATTTGCTTCGATGCTGATTGGAAAAAAGCATTTACTCACATAATATTAGCTATGATTTGAAATGCATGCAATCAAAAAACATTTCAAATCCACTTGGATTGGACCAGATTTTATGATTTGATTTTTTTTTTTTTTTGAAAGAAGATTTAATAATTTGATTGGACTTAGATTAATTTGAAATCCAATAAAATGGTATGTACGATTTTTTTTTATTTGACATATAACTCTCGCATCTTATATGTTGAGATTATGAGTTCTAGTCATAACATTCTCCCCAAATTTTAATCGTAATATTTCAAAAAAAAAAAAAAAAAAATTCTAATTGAAGAATGTCTCACAGAAAGAAACAATATTATCAGGTGTTATGTGTAATGAAACCAAAAATCACTTCAATGTTTTTGTTTGTTTAAATACATGCAAATTATATTGGACAGCCTGATGAGATGGAAAATATGAAGGAATGCATTTGATTCTTTATATAGACATTTCTATCATTTTGCTATTTTTCTTGACGGTTTCAATTGTAATTTCCAGTTTATAATCCAATATACAGAAAGAAAGAAAGAAAGATCACATTTCATGTAATGCCATCACACCTTAATTTATAAAGGCTCAAGAAGAAGAAAACTAATATCAGATGATTAATTCACAATAGTTCAGCTAAATGAGAAAAGTAAAAACTTGCTTCCACGGTGGTTCAAGTATATATAATGCTATATTCCTAAAGTAATTTCTTTTGAAAAAGAATACAAATAAAACTCAGTTCCATTTCCAAAACAAGAATCTGAATTCTGATAATGCAAATTAAAGTGTAGGAAGCAAGTGAAGCAGACGATTCCAAAAGCAAAATTGGAAGGCAAAGATTTGCTTGGATGCTTTTTGGAACTTACTCAAAGAATAAGCTATGATTTGAAACTGAAAAGAAAAAAAAAAGCATCATATCAAATCCAAAAGCTAGTTAATAAGAGTCGAAACAATGATATAAAGTTCTACTAATACTAATTTGTTCAAGATTTAATTCATTTTTCGTTTTAATTTTAAGATGTGAACAGGATTTTATGATATGATTGATCTGGATTAATTTGAAATTCAATAAAATGGTATGCACAAGTACAAATATAGCAGTTTAGACGCCAATCAATATATATATATATATATGCAAAAAGAAAAATCATATTTTTTATTTTTTATTTGTATGGAAAGAAAGTTATTGTTCTGTGACACATCTGGAAGTTTATATTAAAGGTAAAATGAATCTGTTTTGAGCTTATAATATAAGTATATAACGTTTAGGTCATCTCAATGAACCCTGCATTTGTCAACTGGTATCCTTGTGAATCGCTGCAATTCTCCAAAATTCGATTGTTTTGGCCTTCGTTTTTCAATTTTTTTTTTTTTTTTCCTTTTTAGTTAGTATTTTCGATACTATTATATAATTTTCAGTAACATTTGTTTTGTTGCATTTGTTTAGGAAAATGAATATTTTTTGTTTTGGTAAATTTGGACATTTTCTTACTTCAAAAAAATAATAAAATATATATATATAGACATTTTCTTTTCTTTTTTTCGTTTTTAATGTCTAATTTATTCAACTACACCTTTGTTGCATTAAAAAAATAATAAAAAATCATCTTTAAAACATGATTTGTTTTACATAATCTCAACCCACATAATATAAATGTGTTAGTGTGTGATATTTGACAACTATATACACTAAAAATTAGTGTTGATTAAAACATTGTAGCATAAATTACTTGTAAAAAAAATATATAGATTAGGTACAAACTTCATTAATTAATTAATTATAATTGTAAAAAAAAAAATATTGTTGATCTTGTACGACAAGTGGTCTTTGGTGGAAACACTTGGTCTCAAAGCAGACAAATCCATGTCTAGCAAGTACTAGTTTCTACATTTTGTATATTATTGAGGAGTCTTAATTCTACTGGAATTAGTTTTTTTTTTTTTTTTTCCTTCTACTTAAGCAAGGATCCAAAGGCTTATGTTTACTATTCGTTTTCATTAATAAAATCATTCTTTATTCCCGTTGACGGTGATTGTTGGATTGTTGAAAAGTCAATTTGCCCAACAATAACAGTATTAATGATGACGATGCTAAGAAAAAAGAAAATAAAGATTTAACGTTCATGACGTAGATTTACCCTAGAAAGGGAAACAACCACGGTTGCCGTAGATGGCAGAGAAGGGTTTCAATATGAATATTGGAGATTACACACTCAAAGCTCACCTCCCTCTCTCTCTCTCTCTCTCTCTCTCTCTCTCTCTCTCTCTCTCTCTCTTATTTTTCCCTACTTTGTACATTGATTACACTGGTAAATCTTTGTAGGATTCTGGTCAAATAGCCCGTTTATGACTCGTTTCCTGTTTGGTGTTTATCTTCTGGAAGCTTTGAGTTTCTTCCCAATAAGAATTCTCTGATACTGGAGTGGAAATAGGAATATTTCTTTATTGGAGTGTGATTCTTAGATTCTGTATCCGAATGGATCTCTGCTTAATATGGCGTATCTTGATAAAGTCATATTTCATGTTTGGCCGAATAGATCTCGCTGAGTAGAGATCTACAGCGAGTCTAGTTGAATAGGATCCCTTAGCGGAGTAGATCTTATCTGCCTAACGAATTCTACTCGCAGATTATCTCTCGTGTGGTGCTGCCATGCGTTTTTATTGACCATTAGATGACGTGTCTGAAATTTCCCTCGCCATTTATTGTGTCAACTTTACCTAGGGGGTGGGGTTGGGTTGAATAGGTATAGATTCAAATTCTTTGCACTTCTTTTTCACACAATCAAACTATGGACACTTAGGGAATTTAACTACTAATTGCTTTAACAATTTAAATGATTCACAAATAAGCAAATGTTAAAAGCAATGCTAGTTAAAGAAAATGAAACTAAAACAACAAAATCAACACACGATTTTTTTTTTTAACGTGGTAAAAAAACATCCACGGGTTGATTCTACAACCACCTGCAATACTATCTTTCACTAGTTGGTAGAATATACACCCTCGATCAATACACATGATCCACCCTTATTGGATTGTCTCATTCTAACCTATCATCGGGCCTTTTACTAGTGAGAGACTTGCCTCTTTCTATCATAGACACCACATGTCTCTCAAGAAAGTTTCTTTCTCAACTTTTGGATCCGCTTGATCCTAGTCAAAACTCCTTGCTCAATCTCTATCCGCTTGATCTAATTGAGACTTTCTCCTTTTACAAGGCTTAATCTAACACATGAAAAACATGATGCAAACACAAGCAAATAGAATGTATTGATCAAACACACTATATGAAGAATTAGTATTACACAAATCAAGCTCACAAATAAATGTAACTAATCCTCATGAACATGTGATTAGAAATATAGATTAGACACTCAAGATCACTTACAAAAATATCTAGAGATCTAAACATGTCAATCAAAGCACAAATCTAACTTTGAATTCAAGTGGATAAATCAACACTTGAAATCCACAACATACTCGCTCAATGAAAACTAGATTTAAACAATTGAAATCACAATCAAAATATTATAGTTCTAGAACATGTGATTAAAATGTATGTAAAAGAATAATAAAATGTATGTAAAAGAAAAAAAAAAGTCATTTAATTGAAGTAATTAGAGTAAATGTCGTGTATTCAAGTCAACCCTGCATTAAAACCATAGTGATTTGATTCTCCCAATATTTATAGTTTATATAATTTATTTTATGAATATTTGTATTATATTTGCTAACTAAAAATAATAGTGATTGATTTATGTTGACGAGTGATTTTATTCATTTGATTTTTGAATTCCTTAAATATATTATTCATTTCAAATATATAGTTTATTTTTTATATCTAAAATAATTTTTTTTGGCAGGTCGGCCCGTAAAGCCCGTACCCGCCAGGGTCTCAAATGGGCTTGGACCTTAGGCTGGGCAGGGCTCATAAATATGTATACGAGGCCCGGCCCTCAATGTTAAGGGTCGGGCAAAGCCATTGCCCGGCCCGCAAACCTTCATGGACAATTTTTAGATGGGCCGGATGGCCCAAGATGACCCGTTTGACATCTCTTGTCAATGACCGAATCTATACCTCCATTTTTTCATCTTTCATTCCATTTCAATATTACGAGTCCCTATACTCATTTATTATCACTTGTGAGAATAGATATCTCCCGGTTGTGGAGTAGAAGTTCGGGCTGCGTTTATATTGATTGGTTTTGGCGGATTCTGACAGTTTTATATTTAAATAAAAAATAAAAAATAAATAAAAATAAAAAATAAAAAATAAATAAGCTAACGTGGCGAGAACACAATGAAATCCACTCTTAAACCGCATGCACTCCACAGCAGAGAATCCCAACAACCTAGTCCCTAACAAAAAACCAAACCATTTTCTTCTTCTTCTTCTTCTGCAGCCAACTCTTTCAGTTCTCCCTGACACAACCAATCACTCAAACCTTGACTCTAGGGTTTGATCAGTAAACTGAAGAAGTGGTAACCATGTACAGAACAGCAGTTTCAAGACTCAAGCATCTTAAGGTCAGTTTTCAGCTCAACCCCTTAAAAACCCTAACTTTATGTTTGTTTCTCGAGAAAATACAGGAACTGGGAATGAAATTAGAAATTTTTAGGCTTTTTTTGAACTGGGTCTGAAAAGAAAATCTGTTTCGGTTTGACTAAAACGATGAGCAGGACACAAAGATTGAAGTTTTGAATTTGTGATTTCTGGCATTTTCTCGGGAGACAAACTGGATGTTAACGAGGGTTCTATTTGTGCTTTTGAGATCTGATTTTTCGTTTTGTTTTATTTTTCTGGATTATTGATGTAATGCCATTTTGTGATTATTAGATATGATTGCTGTTTCTTTATCGATTATATGAATATGAGTGTTTATCTTGCTTCATGGGTTATTGCCATCTGTTTGGTTGCTGAGAAAATGTAGGTGTAGATATAACAAAACCCCATCCTGCAAATGTTGTTTTTGTTTAGAAGATAAAAACTCAAATAAGCTAATTGGGCTTATTTTTGAATGCAGATATTCCATTTATCAATGTCTTATTGTTTTCTTAATAAATTCTTTTAGCAAACCATTCATTTATTTATTTATTTTTTAACATTTTTAGTTGCGTCAGACTTAAACATGGAAATAGTATTCTATTTCTTGTGTATCATTCAATTGTTTGAATGTTCACCATCAATAATTGTATATGATGATTTTTATCTTCTTACATGTTATAGTGGTCTTTTAAATTACTTTTACTTCTAGAAAATACCATTAAGAAAGTAGCATCAATAATTGTACTGTGAAGGTACTTTGTTTTTATTTTGCATGTAATTTATTTTATTTAAAAGGGAAATGTGTCATCCTTATGATGTCAATTTGTCTGAGTAGGGCGGTGTTGGGAATTTGCAAGCCAAAAGGTATGCAACTTAGAGTGCAGTTGCTTCAAGGCCTTCCTCGCCAGGGTTTAGCTGGCTGACTGGGGAACGGACTAGCTCTCTTCCTTCTCTAGATACACCTCTAGAAGGCGTTTCCCTTCCTCCTTCACTACCTGATTTTGTTCAACCAGGCAAATTTAAGGTTACGACTCTGGACAATGGTATCAGAATAGCCTCGGAAACATCAGTGGTATGTGTTGATAGTTGCAACCTCTGTATGTTTTGTATTATTGAACATGTAGTTTTCATGGAAAGTGATTTACTATCATTGTTCTTTGTGTATGTTGTTTACTGTTTTAATTATGTTTTATTTGGCTTATTATTTAGAATGCGGGAGCCTCCATAGGGATATATCTTGATTGTGGTTCTATCTATGAGACACCAGTGTCATGCGGGGCCTCACACTTGCCGGAGAAGAGGGCATTCAAAAGCACAAAAAACGGGAGCCACTTGCGCATTATCAGGGAAGTGGAGGCAATTGGAGGTAATATATTAGCCTCTGCCTCTCGGGAACAAATGGGATACACTTTCGATGCTCTGAAGACCTATGTCCCTGAAATGGTAGAGTTGCAGTAATCTCCAGTTTAGAATTCAATGTCTATTGTGTAGAAAGAAAGATCACATTTTCATGGGTATGAAAAGAACATTATTAATTGTTAAGATAATTTGATCAAGAATAAAAGTGAAAAAATCTTAACTATATATAAAATAACTTCACATGATATTTGCCTGAAGAAAGATTTATGTCTAATTTTCAAAATAGACATACCTTAACTAATAATGTCAATTATCAAAGGCGGCAAAAGATGATTAAAAGGGAAACTACACTTGTTTGTTGAATTTTCCCAACAAGTAATCTACTTTATATGGGAATACATTAATATGATACGGGATACAATCAACCGTCACGGCTTAATTTACAAACCAAAGAGTTGTATGAGAAAAGTAACAAGACTACCACCCTTAATATTATATACAGCAATTGGCAACAGACCCTGTTTGAAGTCTCTCAAAAATGGCAGCAATTGGCAGCAATTGGCAAACCACAATGGATTGATGGGAATTGGGATATCAACAAGCACCCATATGAACTTGAAAAGTGAAACAATCTCAAAAATTATTGGCTGCTCAGTTTGGTAACTGCTGGTGGTTGCTATTTCCTTGGCATTGTTCTCTCTATTTGACTATAGGTTTTAGAAGCTTGGCCGATTTGTTGGAGACAGAAGCCTTTGTCAGTTGTAGCCCCCTGCAAGATATATTCGATTTGAGTAATAACTCTAGCTTCTAATCCAACATTGTTCTAATGATGATGGCAATTAATGATGTTTGTTATGTTTCTCATTTGGGAGGAACTTACATGGAATGTTATGTTAGCACGTGTGCCACTAACAGGGCCAAATGTGAAGCCAGTATACCCTGCTATCTCACCGTGAATGCCACCGTGAGAAATAAGTGTACTTGTCAGAAACGTTTCTTGCAATAGTGCAGATGATGTATGTAGAATCTGCTAGGCAAGCAAAACTTGGGTTGGTTAAATATATATTGCAACAAAGAAATGACAAATATGAAGACATGACTCCAACTCCAATTGGATGCAATAGCACAGATCATGGTGCTTCAAGACTGACAGAATTTTTAATCCACATAAACGGAAAGTCATATGCATAAGTTTAAGATGAATTTACGAATCTGTTCAGCAATGAAACTATCCATTTTAAGATATCCACATATTAAAACACAAAAAAGAAACAAAATTATGAAGCTCATTTACCTTTTATCTTTTGATATATCCATGAACCAACATCTTGAAGTAGCTCTTTTTAAGAACCATCTTGCTGACCTATGGCATTTATTCTTTCAAAACGACAAAATTTTTGACCTTCAATTGATTCGCAAGTGAATAAGCATCGTTCATCAGCCATCATATTACCATATCCCAATGGTCACAGCCTTTATTTCTTACGTAGCAAAACCCAAAGCAGAGAGACAAGAAATTTACAAAAACCCTCTCTGTAAATTTGGAATGCATTAACCCTCTATGTGATAGTTTAAACCTAATGATTATCAGTAACATTTCAAAGATATAAGAAAAAATATTTACCTGAATTATGTGACCCCCAGAGTTACCTGAATTTAGTGCCTGCTTAGTTTGGTCTCTCATTCTTCCTCTGTTTTGATTCTGCTGATATCTTTTGGATCCAAGAAGCTTGGCTGATTGGTTGATGAAAGAAGCCTTATCACCACCTTGATCTGTCTTTCGGTTACCCGCTGCATGAAATATTCAACTCCAAGTAGCAAGTCTCCAAGAGAATTCTCTAAAGAATTAAGAAACCATTGTTGCTTTTGTTGAAGCTTGAGTATTTCTCTCAAGCATTTTCTCAAACACTTGGTCATTATTATCAAACACCTTCTTTTATATCACCTTCTTGTCTTTCAGTTGCCCGCTGCATGAAATATTCAACTCCAAGTTACAAGTCTGCTCTGAGACTCGAGAGCATGAACACCACATGAATAGGTAGGTAGGCATGTCTCCCATTAACAGGGCCGACTTTGTACCACCAATGGCACTGTGAGCTAGGAGAATGCAGTACACATTATCGGATGCATTGCTTGGAATAGCATGGATCATGTATGTCGGATCTGCGAGGCCAATAAAACACAATCAATTGGTTATTTCATCTATTTCAAATGGCTGCCAGATATTTCAACAATGTTAATGACAAAATACGAAAGCTAGACATCAAGCAATTCACCTATATATTTCAGATTTATAGCCATCTTTTGTCTTTTTGCAAAGTGTTCCTGCAGAATCAAAGATTAAAAGCATAAATAACATGGCAGAAATCTGAATGACAGCTATGAGTAACAAACATCAATGGTGTTTTGTTATGTTCAAAATGGTGACACTGATGATGAGTTCCATGGTACTAGGGTAGCGACAACATATTTAATTATTCCAAATACATCCAAATGGAAGTGAACAGCATTCGAATCAATATATCAAGCTTCCTGTAGGAATTTCTTGGCAGAAACTCCGAAGAATACTAAATTATTCTAGCCTCTGTGTACCTTTATAGTTTGGTATATCAGCAAATCAACATCCTGGAGAAGCTTGTTTCCTGAAGCATCTTGCTGGTCCATGGTATGCATGCACTCAGTAAGCAGGTCTTGTCCTGCACCTTCCGCTGTTACAATGACCATGTGTCTACCAGGACCTTCGAGATAAAAAGGTGATTTTGGAATTTAGCAACAGTCCACATCACGACTGGAAAGAGTAGCATACATTGCAATGAATCCTGTTCAAATATAATGTGTCAGAGAACCATAATGAATTATATGGAACAAACTAAACGGAAACAGAAAAAAAAAAATAATAAAAAAATAGACTTCTACTGAAATGCTAATGGAAAAGGCATGAAACTTACCACCGTACCGTCCAATTAACTTGACAACACCAATACAATTATCAAAGCCTTCTGCTTCAACGTGTGCTGCTTTAATAGCTTGTTGGGCCTCCTCAACAACATTATAAAAACCAAAGGATTTGTCTATATCCTGACAAGAAGCATAATATCACACTATGAGACATTTATAAGACTAAATTTATAGTTTTGCACCCAAAGATAGTGTACATGCTGCAATAACTGAACAGAAGTTAAAAATGGCATGAGAAATACTGCAATGCATTATCGATGGTCTTAGGAATTCCAACCACTGCGACTTTGAGGCCATGCCCTCTAATTTCCTACATAAAACAGAGCCATTACAAACGGTCATGATAATTTCTAGAATAAACAACTCCATAGAATAGCCATTCTGTAAAAGATGAAGATTATAGCCCAATCATACAGTCAGCATTCCAAAGTGTATTATCAAACTACATATATTTCCTCAAAAATCACTGAAGCAATGTACTATCAAATTACATTTATTAGCTCAAAAATCACCAGAGTTCCATCTCCATGTAAACCTGAGAAACTTATCTTGTCAGACCTCTTAAAATCAATACAGTGAGTAAGTTTCTCCAAATGTTGTATAAGCTAAATACAAATGACAAAATTAATATACCCGATTTGAATGCTAATGACAATTTTTGATGTATCGCGACTTCCACGTGATTTCTTGAGGATGGTGCCCACCACGCTTATGCATGTCATTCACAACCGTTGCGGTCAAAGGAAGTGTATTGTGAGCATAAAAGCCTCTATATCTTCCCAGAAAGCACAAAACAGCCTCAATACTATCACTAGGCAAGTTTGAACATACATAAAATACTCATGTGATTACTTCTATTCCAAAAACTTTATAGACTCCAGACATGTAATGTAAGCCACAAAATATTTCCCTGATTCAAAATAGATATGACAAGCGCAGAATAAAACATTATAATATGCTTAAATAACCAGAACAATAAAATTAAGATATCCAAAGGGAAATGAAGTACAGACCCTCTGATAAGGTCCAGCACGTCTAAAATGGTCCATTGCGGACTATCGTTTTGAACAATAATCTACATAAAGTAACAGAAATAGAAATCAGTACCATTGTCATTGGTCAAAACTGTAAACATTACTTCAATATGTATGCTAAAGTTTGACAAACCCTTGCATTAGCCATTATGATGAAACCATAAATTTAGAGTTAGCAACCATGTTCTCAAATGGGAAATCAATTTTGTAATGAAAGGCACATGTCACATACAAGTTCATTTTGTGCACTAACAATTCATAGAATCTTTTACATATACCATTACAGCATAAATAACTTGTATTTTGAAGTGTCATTGACATTCACGAGACACTGCAGGTTAAAACAGAATATACACCATTTTAATCAAATCATAAACTTTTTCAATATCATTTATAAGCAAGCACATCAGTGGATAATAAACCAATTAAGAACAAGAGTCCAAATTCAAGTATGTACACAGCATCCCAATTATGGTAAAGTCAGAGTTACCCGGATTTTGTTTCGGTTTCAATTAAATGCTGTCAAGTACTCACAAATTCCAATGACAAATTCTCGAAAACCTTGCCATTAACCCTTCTTGATTTTCCTTTTGATTAAAACCTGACAATTAAGAAACATTGATTTTAGAAAATCAAAAGCATGTAAAAGGTGTTTTACTCATATTAAATAGATACACCAGTGATGACACAATTTCAACATTGTCCTAACCTTTCTTCAAAATGCATCCAGGCATTACACTTTGCTTCCTCTTATAACTATTGCAACTCCCTAAGAGAAAGAAATGCAAAAGAAAAGGATTGTCAAAGTTTTAGTAATCAAAGTATACTTTTTGCTAGAAAGTTTATTAAAATGTTAGAAACCACTTGCCTAGCTAGCATAATGTCTTACACCGTGCATTGCTTGATCTTAATTATATGAAGTCGATTACAAAACCCGTCGACAAACTATGAAATACTCACATAGGAAGATCTGAATGTAAAGAAAGTATAAAGAACATCACCTACCAAATCTACCATGTCGGTAACACGTGAGGAAATAAAGCTCCATTTCAAGTTCAAACAAAACTTAATCAGGATGGAACAGTGCCAAGCCAGATCTTACTGAGGGAGTAGAATAGGAGCACTAGAAATGAGCATGAAAATCCTCAAATCAGGAAGAGCCTCTTCCTTGGCATCACAAAGGGAAATCACAAGACAGCAAGGACAACAAAGTACGGCTCCCATCCTGGAAATGATCAGTGCTGGTGAAGAATCCACGCCCTGTCCTGCAGTGATTTTACTATTGACCTATTGCAGACAAACCTGACAAATAGTGGGAGAAGGGCAAGTGACATTAAATTATCTCTTCTTTCATTTTTGCAAACTCAATAAAAGGGTATCTCAGGTATGAATTTATCAGCATACCTATTGAAACTCTGTGTCTTCTGGACATATCATAGTGAAATTATGATTGTGCATTCTATCTTCTTCTTCCATCCTTCCTCTGGACGCATCCCATTCCGTTCACTCTTCTTTTTCTTCCTCAAAAAACCCAATAAATTAATAGAGCTTTGTTCTTAACATTTCTTCATAATACATCCAGCCAAGGCAATTCGATTCCCCTTGAAATGTGGTTCTTCGATGCAATTTTATGTCCAATGATGAAGAAAACAGAACCTTTGTACAGAAAAAAAAAATGGAAACAGAGATCATCAAATATACACAATCAGGGGATGCCTTATGACAAAAAATCAAGTAAATAGGACATATACATCCCCTTACCTCATAGAATGTCACATAAAGTCACTGAATATTGATTCTTTAGGGTAATACCAGATATTTTGGTCCACTGATGTATTGTCCATAAAGATTCTACAATATTTAAGTACAGAGTATTTTAGAACTGATTTTAAGTAACATTTTTGTAGCAAAATAGATGAGATCAAAATAGTAATACATGCTTAGTTCAAACAGTAACACAATGAACATACAATCCAAGATTTCTCTCCTGCTTTGATTACAAATAAAAACCAACAGAAAAAGGAGAAATTTATACAAGAAATTAAATCACCTTCAGTTTGAGGGACGACAACAGTTGTAATGACTAATGAATGCACATTGAAGATCCAGAATTACACAAATCTTCAAGCACCTCTAATTCTTCTTTCTCTTGTTTTCCACAAACCGACAAAGCCACTTTGACAAGAAACACATTTGCTTCTCTTGCTCTAATCAAATATTATTTACATCTGTAACATTAAATCATGATAATCAGGATGCACATTTGGAATGATACAAAACTGTAAACAGAAAATTGGATAAGATTTCTACCTGTCTGATATGCCACGGAAATATAATCAGCATCAATCATAAAATCCAGAAGAAAACCATGGTTTGCCAAGTTTCTGGTTTAAATGGAGTGTGAATACCAGAATTTGAACAATTTGACACCAAGTTTCTGTTGGATCCTACAAAAGTGATGGAACAATTGGATTAAAAAAGAGAGTAAATTTAACATTTCTCAAAGATTGAAGGTTAAAGAAGAGAATGTTTAAGAGAAATTATATAATGTAAGACCCCAAAAAAAAAAAAAAAATCATGAATTGAAACAAATTTGGCTCAAAAGATCAACTAGTAATGCCCATATCTGATAAGATCAATTAGTATGAAGACGATGTTATGGCTGATTTTGGAAGGCGAGGGTTCCAAATGAATTGAGTAAAAACAAAATTGGTATAAATGAATTGATATATTTCCAAACATATATGTAACTGTATAAATTGTTAAAAGTAATTACCTGGACTTGGATGCTTCTATTTCTCACAATAGCCCGTTACTTTGCACTTGCCTAGCTTGTGTAATGTCTTGCACGGTTGCACCACACGTCACTTGACTTTGACATTCTTTAAAGTGAATTAATATTCAATAACAAAACCCACAAAAAATCTATGAAATACTGTTATAGGAATATCTGAAAGCAAAGAAAGTAATAAGATCACACTATGTTATACCATAACTTGAGGAAGTCCACATTAGTGCCACATGACGATATAAGGCCCCGTGACAAATTCAAACAACACTTGATTAAGATGGATCGGTGAGAAGCCAACATCTACTGAGGAAGTGGAATGAGAGAACTACAAGTGAGCACAAAAAACCTCGGATCAGGAAGAGCCTCTTCATTGGCAGCACAGAGGGAAATCATGAGAGCTGGTGAAGTGATATGGTGGTGAAGACTTCACGCTCTGTCACTGCAGTGGGAGAAGGGGCAAAGTGACATTAGATCTTCTTCTCTTTCACCTGCCTATAAATAAAAGGGAATCTCAGGTTTAAATTTACCAGCATACCTGTTCTTACTCTGCGTCTTCTGGGCACATCAATTGTCATATCTTTATCTATTTCAACAGCTTTAATGAATGGTAGCTCTGCCCATTGAAGATACAGAACTGCATTCCAACCAAACATTTTTTTTTCCAATTACCAAGCAGTATGCATCTTCACTTCTTCTTTTTGCATTCCACAACCCACCAAAGCCACTTTGACAAGAAACACATTTGCTTCTCTTCTCAAATCATATAATTTACATCTACAGCATTCAATCATATTAATTAGAAAGCACATTTAAAATGTTACAAAAATATAAACAGAATTGAATAAGATTTCTACAACCAATTACCTTTCCAATATGCAACATAAATATAATCAGCATCAATTATAAAATCTCGAAGAAAACCATAGTTTGACAAGTTTCTGCTTTAAATATAAGTTTCCATTGGATCCTGTAAAGTAATCAAACAATTGGATAAAAAAAGAGTATATTTATCACTTGACAAAAATGAATTGAAATCGAATTGAAACAAATTTGGTCCAAAATATCATTTAAACATACAAACGCAGAGGATGTTATGATATCATGTTGCAAACTTATTTATTTTCTGCATCTGACATCTATTTTGAGTATAAAGTCTTCGTAGGGTGCAAATTAAATGACTAAGCTAAAAACCGCTAAGATATTTTCAACACAATACAGATTAATCAAATAACAATGACCAGCTAATTAATTTAATTAACCTCCAGTTTCCTAAGTAAAAATAAAAAAAACAGAGAGAGAGAGAGAAAATTGATACATATTGTAATTGTATAAACTGTTAAAAGTAATAACAAGGAATTAAAAGGAGGAGGAGAAGAAAATACCTCCATTTCGATGCTTCTAGCAATGACCCGTTACTTTGCATGCATCTATCTTCATCCAATTTGGATATTAGGGATGTGAGAGATGTCTTGCCACTTCTCTCCTCTCCGTTGTATTAACAAATTTTGCAGTGGTGCTATCTTGGCAATCCCCTTAATTTGTCGCAACTATAGATTTGCAAAGAACGTTTAAGAGAAATCATATAATGTAAGACCCACAAAAATTATACGAAAATCATGAATTGAAACAAATGTGGGCCAAATGATCAGTGTATGAAGACGGATGTTATAGCTGATTTTGAAATAATATTCTATTTCGAGTATATATAAAAGGTTATATGAAGAAGAAGTTACGATTGATTTCGAGTATAAAAGCTTCAAAGGAATGTGAGGGTTCCAAATGAATTGAGTAAAAACAAAAATTGTATAAATGAATTAATACAATTTGTTCCAAACATATATGTAACTGGACTTGAATTGATGCTTCTACCTGGACTTGGAAAAATGAAGAGAGTATAAAGAAGAGACTGAGAATGTTTAAACATTAATTCAGAAGATTGAAAGTTAAAGAAGAGACTGAGAATGTTTAAGATCGAGAATTGGTAAAAATGAATTGATACAATTTGTTCCAAACATGTAATAAGTATGTAAGTGTATAATAAATTGTTAAAAGTAATTACCTGGACTTTTATAGGATGCTTCTACTTCTCGCGCAATGCCCCCGTTACTACCACTTTGCATTCCCATAGAAATCCTTAATTTGGATATTAGGGATGTGAGAGATGTCTTGCCACTTGTCTCCTTTCCCTTTCTCATAATCTTTTTCTAAAATAGAGCAACTATTTATTTCCAAATTCTGCAGTGGTGCCATCTGATGAAGAAGCTGCTTTGGCAATCCCTTTAATTGCCAGCATTGATTGATTTGCAAAGAACGAAGGGATGGCATGATTGTACAAGTGTCATCTTCATTCCCAAAATCCCACACTTCCCATCCCTCCATCCTGTCAAACGAGAGAGTTTTCAATTTGGGGAAGTAAATAATTGATGATGAAGATGATGAAGCCTCACCACTTTCTACTCCTAGAAATTCATTACCCACTTCTCTCACACTTTCCATCCACCTTATAACAAGTGTTTCAAGGGATGGCAGTTTTCCCAATGGAGGCAAATGCTCACACTTTCTGCAAGACCTTAGCACTAACGACCTCAAATTGGTTAATGACGTCATCCTCCTAAGAGTGGACATTGTGGGACCCCAATAATACTTAATTGTTAACTCTTGCAAATTTGGAGGTGGTTGGAAAGCTTCCAGAATTGCTTGATGTTTCTTCGAATCGGACCGAAACATATCTATACCTAAAGATTCAAGTTGCCCAAAGTTATTCAAACATTCAGGTGGGCATGCTTTGCCACCATAAATATCACCACCCAAATGGAATTCGTTTACTGTCCGAAGACGGGTTAATCTCTTAATTCCTTTTGGCATGTACTCTAGAGAATCAGTGTCATGACTCATCAAATAGCGTAAATTGATTAACTTTCCTATCCCTTGAGGTAGTACTCTGAGACTTCCACACCCATCAAGTTTTAGTGTTTGTAAATTATATAACTCACACAATGTCTCAGGCAACTTTTCTAACTCCCTATTATTACTCAAGTCAAGATACCTCAAATGTATGAGTTTTCCTATCTCTTTTGAAATATACATCTTTTTTTTCATACGCAATAAACTAATTTGCAAGGCCTTTAAGCATGTCAACTCATCAAATAACTTTGGTAGGACTTTACTGATCGATTTGTCACCTACATACCTATCAAATTGAATTAAAAGGCTTCGCAACTTTTTGAAATTACAAATAGAGATAGGAAATGTATCGCTTTTTTTAGCCGTCAACATTAATTGATGAGCTTTCTCATGACACAAAGCATTTATGTTCTCTTCTCTAAACTCTTTGACTTCAATCCTACAACATTCATCCTTACTAAGAAATTGGGCAACATCATGTACTATATCATGCATCTTACACCATATAATGCTACCATTGTCATCTTTTTTAAACTCTTGAAAGAATGAACGCATTGCTAAGCTATTAAAGTATTTTTCACCAATTATCTCAATATCTTCATTATGGTCTAACCCAAGATAACCTTGAGCCATCCATAATTTAATCAACTCATCTTTTTCAAATTCAAAGTCTTTTGGGAAAATGGCACAATATGTGAAACATCGTTTCACCATAGGAGGCAAATCGTAGTAACTTAACAATAAAGGGGGGAAAACACCTTTCTCAAACTCTTCTAGTTTCCACATCTCACTATATAAGACACTTTCCCATTCTTTTATAGTTCTTTTAAAGTGCAATAGACTCCCCATGGTCTTTGCAGCAAGAGGCAATCCCTTGCACTTGCTTACGATTTCCCTACCGATTCCTTCTAGTTTTTCACACTCCTCATCAGACCTACCAAAAAATGCTAATGGCTTAAACAACAACCAACATTGTTCTTTAGACAATTCCTCAATTGAAATGATATCAATTGATTTCATCATAACAACAGTTGTTTGTTTACGTGTGGTAACCAAGACTTTACTTCCATGGTCACCATTCTTTAGACAGCGATGGAATGGTTCCCATTTATTAAAGTCTTCCGTCCACACATCGTCTAAAACTAGAAGAATTTTTTTTCCTAGAATGGATTTACGAATTTCTAGAAAAACGGATTCTAGTGTAACTAAATTAGAGTTATCACCTCCTAGAGCTTGATTGATGGCTTTAGCAATACTCAGCTCATCAAAAGGGTCTGATACACACACCCATATTCTTTTTTCAAAATTGCTAATCACCTCATTATTGTTGTAGGCTAGTTGAGCAAGTGTTGTTTTTCCAATACCTCCCACCCCTACAATTGAGATGATAGGGAGGCTATTTTGCATTTCATTACTCTCACACAACAACTTGCTCACTAATACATTTTTTTCCTCATCTCGACCAAATACCTCAGACATATCAATAAAGGAGGTGCTTTCTACTCGTCGGGGTTGTTCAATACTAGATGTTATTTTAAAATTATATTTGTAATTCTCTTTTACAATAACATCTAGACCCTCATTTATTGCTTTTATTTTGAAAGCAATGCTATGGCTTAAAACTACTCGCCTCAAAAAAGAGTAAGGAAAGAGAAAGCTCGAACATACCTTACTCTTAAGAGTACGAGCATTTTCAGCTCCCTCAATTTGCAATCTTCGCAGGATTGCAGTGTTCCACTCGTCCAACACGTCATCCATGTCGTAGGAAACATCTTTCAGCTTCTCCAACCAAAGTCTCACAGCTGTCTCCGTGACTTGTCTTTGCTCTGCATCAACGAGCACAGCTTGAATGATTTCGAAGTTGGAAGTGAGCTTCTTGACTTCATCGTCCACACCCGCAACCAGCTTCACCTTTTGTTGTATCTGTCGACCAATGACTGTAACCAATTGCTCCAATACAACAGAAACAATTGCATCAGCCATGATATTTGAATGGAAATTACAATTGTAGAAGAAATTTGAGTGTTTGAATGTGATTGTTGTGATAATCCCGCAATGTCCTTGTAGATTTTATATTAAGGCCGGTAAAGCCAGGGAATATTGATATATCATCTAAATGGGCAAAGTGAAAACTTGCTTGGATGCTGCTCCAAGTATAATGCTTTTGAAAAACAATGTTACAACTAAATCTTACTTCATTTCCAAATCAAGAATCTGATACAAATTAAAGTGTATGAAACCAAAAATCACTTCAATGTTTTTGTTTGTATAAATATATGCAAATTATATTGGACAGCCTGATGAGATGGAAAATATGAAGGAATGCATTTGATTATTTTTATTCTTTATGTAGACATTTCTATCATTTTGCTATTTTTCGTGACAGTTTCAATAGTAATTTCCAGTTTAGAATCCAGTATACAGAAAGAATGATCACATTTCACGTAATACCATCACACCTTAATTTACAAAGGCTCAAGAAGAAGAAAACTAATATCAGCTAAATGAGAAAAGTAAAAACTTGCTTCGACGGTGGTTCAAGTATAATGCTATATTCCTAAAGAAATTTCTTTTGAAAAATAATACAAATAAAACTCAGTTCCATTTCCAAAACAAGAATCTGAATTCTGATGCAAATTAAAGTGTAGGAAGCAAGTGAAGTAGATGATTCCAAAAGCAAAATTGGAAGGCAAAGATTTGCTTGGATGCTTTTTGGAACTTACTCAAAGAATAAGCTATGATTTGAAACTGAAAAAAAAAAAAAAAAAATATTAATAACACTGTACGCAAAAGCTAGTTATTATAATAAGAGTGGAAACAATGATACATATAAAGTTCTACTGATACTAATTTGCTCAAGATTTAATTCATTTTTGGTTTTAATTTTAGGGAAATTATTATTTTCCCCCTGTAGTTTACCGTATTCTCCAGTCTCCCCCCTCTAGTTTCAAAATTCTCCAATTTTCCCCCTCCCATGCACAAATACAACCAATCTCACCATATAAAAATAGACATGGGAGACATGGGAGAGGGGAAATTAGAGAATTTTGAAACTAAAGGGGGGAGATTGGAGAATACGGCAAACCAGAGGGGGGAATAATAATGAGGAAATAGGGGTATATAGCACTTTTTCAAAATGGATTTGTGTAACTACAACCACTTTAATAACTCATGTTTTAATAGCACCAAAAATGGAATTTGGACAAAAATACCCCTTAGCTTCTTTTCTTTTCTCTTTTCTGTCCTTCATCTTCTTTCTTCTTCTTTTTCCCCAAACCTCCATTGATGGAGCTTCAATGGAGGTGTCACCGTCGACCGGCGAGTTGATGGACAAAACCACCGGCAAAACGTCCGTCGTGCGCCACCGATTGTAACGGAAGTATCCATTTTCAATTTCGAGCTGTATGGAGAGAGAAACGAAGCCAAACCCGAATAGTTTTCGAACCTTCATCGTCAGATCTGCGACGATCCGTCGCGAATCTGACGAAACCGATGGCACTAATGAACTCGACGTCGTCCAATATTCCAGATCCGACTATCTCCGGAGTCAACCGGCGCCGCCATCGGCACTGTCACCATTGATGGAGGTCGAACAGAATAAGTCTCGAACAAACTGGGATTAAGTCTCGAAACGCATCAATAAGCCTCGAAAATGTCACAATAAGTCTCGAATTTTCGAGAAAAAAAAGCGCAAAGGAAAAGAGTAAGTGGGGGTATTTTGGTCTCATCACCTAGTTTGGTGCTATTAAAACATGACTTATTAATGTGGTGCTATTTGCACAAGCCCAAAAAGTGCTATTTAATTTTTGAACCCAATAATAATTTCCCTTAATTTTAAGATGTGATCAAATCCAATCGTATTGAGCAGGATTTTATGATATGATTGGTCTGTATTAATTTGAAATTCAATAAAATGGTATGCACAAGTACAAATATAGCAGTTTAGAAGCCAATATATATATATACAAAAAGAAAAATCACATTTTTAATTTTTTATTTGTATGGAAAGAAAGTTATTGTTCTGTGACACATCTGGAAGTTTATATTAAGGGTAAAATGAATCCGTTTTGAGCTTATAATATAAGTATATAACGTTGAGGACTTGAGGTCATCTCAATGAACCCTGCATTTGTCACCTGGTATCCTTGTGAATCGCTGCAATTCTCCCAAATTCGATTGTTTTGGCCTTCGTTTTTCAATTTTTTTTTTTTTTTTTTTTTTTTTTTTTTTTTTTTTTTTTTTTTTTTACCTTTTTAGTCAATAATTTCGATACTAATATATAATTTTCATTAACATTTGTTTTGTTGCCTTTGTTTAGGAAAATGAATATTTTTTGTTTCGGTAAATTTAGACATTTTCTTAAAAAAAAAATTAGACATTTTTTTTTTTTTTTCAATCTGGAGTCTTAATTCTACTGGAATTAGTTTGTTTTTTGTTTTTTGTTTTTTTCCTTCTATTTAAGCAAGGATGCAAAGATTTATGCGTATTGTTCATTTTCATTAATAAAATCATTCTTTATTCCTGTTGACGGTGATTTTTAGATTGTTGAAAAGTCAATCTGCCCAACAATAACAGTATTAATGAAGATGATGCTAAGAAATAAGAAAATAAAGATTTATAACGTGCATGTCGTAGATTTACCCTAAAAAGGGAAAAAACCACGGTTGCCGTAGACAACAGAGAAGGATTTCGATATGAATATTGGAGATTACACACTCAAAGCTCACCCTCTCTCCTACTATGTCCATTAATTACACTGGTATTTATATAGATTGATAGGGTGTTGCCATAATCCTTGTCGTGTAAGTAACAAATTCATAATTAGAATCTTTGTAGGATTTTGGTCAAGTAGCCCGTTTATGACTCGTTTCCCGTTTGGTGTTTATCTTCCAGAAGCTCTGAGTTTCTTCTCAATTAGAATTCTCTGATAGTGGAGTGGAAATAGGGATATTTCCTTAGTGAACTGTGATTCGTAGATTCCGTATCCGAGTGGATCTCTGCTTAATATGGCGTATCTTGATAAAGTCATATTTCATGTTTGGTTGAGTAGATCTCGTTGAGTAGAGATCTTCGGCGAGTAGGACTCTAGCTGAATAGGATCCCTTAACCGAGTAGATCTTATATGCCGAACGAATTCTACTCACAGATTTTCTCTCACGTGGTGCTACCACGTGTTCCTATTGACTATTTGATGACATGTTTGAAATTTCCCTTACCACTTATGGGGGGGTGGGGGGGGGGGGGGGGGGGGGGGGGGGGGGGGGGGGGGGGGTGGGGGTATAGATTCAAATTCTGTGCACTTCTTTTTCACACAATCAAATTATGCACACTTAGAAAATTTAACTACTAATTGCTTTAAATGATTCACAAATAAGCAAATGTTAAAAGCAATACTAGTTAAAGAAAATGAAACTAAAAAAAAAAAAAAAAACACATGATTTTGTTAACGTGGTAAAACCTCACGTATGAGGAAACATCTACAGGTTGATTCCACAGTCACCTATAATACCATATTTCACTAGTTGGTAGAATGTACACCCTCAAGCGATCAATACACATGATCCACCGTATTGGATTGTCTCATTCTAACCTACCATCGGGCCTTTTACTATTGAGAGACATGTCTCTTTCTATCATAGACATTGCATGTGTCTCAAGAAAGTTTCTTGCTCAACTTTTGGATCCGTTTGATCCTAGTCCAGACTACTTGCTCAATCTCGATCCGCTTGATCTAATTGAGACTTTCTCCTTTTACAAGGCTTAATCTAAGTGTGAAAAGGTACACATGAAAAACATGATGCAAAAACAAGCAAATATAATGTATTGATCAAACACACTATATGAAGAATTAGTATTACACAAATCAAGCTCACAAATAAATGTAACTAATCCTCATGAACATGTGATTAGAAATCTAGATTAGACACTCAAGATCACTCATAAAAATACCTAGAGATCTAAACATGACAATTAAAGCTAGAATGATATATTTACAACAAAAGGCACAAATCTAACTTTGAATTCAAGTGGACAAATCAACACTTGAAATCCACAACATACTCACTCAATGAAGAACTAGATTTAAACAATTGAAATCATAATCAAAATATTCTAGATCTAGAACATGTTACTAAAATGTATGTAAAAGAAAACAAAGTCATTTAATTGAAGTAATTAGAGTAAATGTCATGTATTCAAGTCAACCATGCATTAAAACCATAGTGATTCAATTCTCCCCATATTTATAGTTTATACAATATCCATGTAATTTATTTTATGAATGTTTGTATTTGCTAACTAAAATAATAGTGATTGATTTATTTTGATGAGTGATTTTATTCATTTGACTTTTGAATTCCTTAAATATATTATTCCTTTCAAATATATGGTTTATTTTTTAGATCTAAAATAATTTTTTTTTTGTGGGCTAGCCTGTAAGGCGCGTACCCGCTAAGGTCTCAAATGGGCTTGGGCCTTAGGCTGGGCAGGGCTCATAAATATGTATGAGGCCTAGCCCTCAATGTTAAGGGCCGGGCAAAGCCTTTGCCCGACCCGCAAAACTTCATGGACAATTTTTAGATGGGTCGGAAGGCCCGGGCGGCCGGGCATGACCTATTTGACACCTCTTGTAAATGATCGGATCTATACCTCTATTTTTTTCATCTTTCATTCCATTTCAATAGTACGAGTTACTATACTCATTTATTAGCACGAGTTGTAGTGTGGGAATAGATATCTCCCGGTTGTGGAGTAGATGTTCGGATTGCATTTATATTTATTGGTTTTGACGGATTCTGACAGTTTTATAACCCATTGTTAAATTTAAAAAAAGAGAAAAGAAAAAAGTGAAAAATGCTAACGTGGCGAGAACACAGAGAAATCCACACTTAAACCGCATGCACTCCACAGCAGAGGATCCCAACAACCTAGTCCCTAACAAAAAACCAAACCATTTTCTTCTTCTTCTTCTGCAGCCAACTCTTTCAGTTCTCTCTTACACAACCAATCACTCAAACCTTGACTCTCGGGTTTGATCAGTAAACTGAAGAAGTGGTGACCATGTACAGAACAGCAGTTTCAAGACTCAGGCATCTTAAGGTCAGTTTTCAGCTCAATCCCTTAAAAACCCTAACTTTATGTTTGTTTCTCGAGAAAATACAGGGACTGGGAATGAAATTAGAAATTTTTAGGCTTTTTGTGAACTGGTTCTGAAAAGAAAATCTGTTTAGGTTTGACTAAAACGATGAGCAGGACACAAAGATTGAAGTTTTGAATTTGTGATTTCTGGCATTTTCTCGGGAGACAAACTGGATATTAACGAGGGTTCTAATTGTGCTGTTGAGATCTGATTTTTTGTTGTGTTTTATTTTCTGGATTATAGATGTAATGCCATTTTGTGATTATTAGATATGATTTCTATTTCTTTGTCGATTATATGAATATGAGTGTTTATCTTGCTTCATGGGTTATTGCCACCTGTTTGGTTGCTGAGAAAATGTAGGTGTAGATATAACAAAACCCCATCCTGCAAATGTTGTTTCTTTAGAAGATAAAAACTCAAACAAGCTAATTGGGCTTATTTTTGAATGTAGATATTCCATTTATCAATGTCTTATTGTTTTCTTAATAAATTCTTTTAGCAAACCATTCATTTTTTTTAAAAACATTTTTAGTTGCGTCAGACTTAAACATGGAAATAGTATTCTATTTCTTGTGTATCATTCAATTGTTTGTTTGTTCACCATCAATGATTGTATATGATGATTTTTATCTTCTTACATGTTATAGTGGTCTTTTAAATTACTTTTACTTCTAGAAAATACCATTAAGAAAGTAGCATTACAGTGAAGGTACTTTGTTTTTATTTTGCATGTAATTTATTTAATTTAAAAGGGAAATGTGTCATCCTTATGATGTCAATTTGTCTGAGTAGGGCGGTGTTGGCAATTTGCAAGCCAAAAGGTATGCAACTTCGAGTGCAGTTGCTTCAAGGCCTTCCTCGCCAGGGTTCTTTAGCTGGCTGACTGGGGAACGGACTAGCTCTCTTCCTTCTCTAGATACACCTCTAGAAGGCGTTTCCCTTCCTCCTTCACTACCTGACTTTGTTCAACCAGGCAAATTTAAGGTTACGACGCTGGACAATGGTATCAGAATAGCCTCGGAAACATCAGTGGTATGTGTTGATAGTTGCAACCTCTGTATGTTTTGTATTATTGAACACATAGTTTTCATGGAAAGTGATTTACTATCATTGTTCTTTGTGTATGTTGTTTACTGTTTTAATTGTATTTTATTTGGCTTATTATTTAGAATGCGGGAGCCTCCATAGGGATATATCTTGATTGTGGTTCTATCTATGAGACACCAGTGTCATGCGGGGCCTCACACTTACTGGAGAAGATGGCATTCAAAAGCACAAAAAACCGGAGCCACTTGCGCATTATCAGGGAAGTGGAGGCAATTGGAGGTAATATATTAGCCTCTGCCTCTCGGGAACAAATGGGATACACTTTCGATGCTCTGAAGACCTATGTCCCTGAAATGGTAGAGTTGCTTGTTGACTCTGTGAGGAATCCTGTGTTCTTGGATTGGGAAGTCAATGAAGAGGTAATCTTCTTTCCTAGCAACTCTTCTAATAAAAGGTGCACTTCTTACAATGTGAATCTCCTACAGTATTTCAAACCTTTTCTTTTCCAAAGTTACTTATATCTTGTTGATCTCTGTTCCTCATCTGGTCATGGCATGTGATGTTCTATTCATAAATTTCAATCATCAAACTGAAAAAGGTCTTGCAATTACTATATGGAATCGACACTTCTCACTGTTGCAGAGTTGCAGAGCTTTCTTCACCCATGTACTGAATCTATCTAGACCCCTAAATGGAGATCTACTTCTGTTAGTTTTAAGCAAATGGTGCTAAATAATTACTTGGTCATGCTTTTGTTTTTCTTGTCAGAGCTTTATTTACAGTATTGCATTGGCTATTTGGCTGAGTATTTTTGTCTCTGCATTTCAAGTAAAAATAAACGCTGATAATTATATGTTATACAACTTAGATAGTTTACATGTCCGTTACCCTCGTTTGTGTCAAAAAGGCACAACTCACTGTTGGTATCCATTGACTATTATTGTCATGATGCCTTTTTTATCTTGTTGCACAATTGCATGTCTTATGTTTTTATCTTGTAATAGTGCTCTATATGTTCAGTTGTCCAGGTTGAAATCGGAGCTCGGGGAACTTCGTAACAATCCTCAAGGTCTACTCTTGGAGGCAATTCACTCTGCTGGTTTTAGCGGTGCATTGGCAAATCCTCTTTTGGCTCCTGAATCAGTTTTGAGCAGCTTGGATGGCACAGTTTTGGAGGAATTTGTTGCTGTAAGATCAAAGAACCTTGTGAACTACAGCATTACAGCATATATTTTAGCTGTACATATGTTCTGGATATTATTTGATTCGCTTGGTTTTTATTTTAAATTGATCTTTGAGTTTGCACCTGTTTCTATGTTCTTATTTGGTCAATGGTTGTTGATGTGAGAATTTTAGGAGAACTATACTGCTCCTCGTATGGTCCTGGCAGCATCTGGGGTTGATATTGACGAGCTTGTATCAATTGCGGAACCTCTTCTTTCAGACCTTCCAAAGGTAACTCGTCCAGCGGAGCCAAAATCTGTTTATGTTGGAGGGGATTATCGTCAGCAAGCGGATTCAGGGGTATGCATTCCCAGACTAAAATAAAAAGTTTGCCTTTCCCCAGTCAAAAAGCAGAACAAAGGAGTTTTTCTTCTGTTTTCAGCTTTCATTATTTCATTGATTGATAATTCTGTTGTCACTTTCAGAGCACACATGTTGCTCTTGCTTTTGGTGTGCCGGGTGGCTGGCTTAAAGAGAAAGAAGCTGTCACTTTGACAGTTCTTCAGGTGCTGCATTTTCAACTTTGCTTCATAAATTTTCATGCATTTGTTTATTCTCTCCTTTTGTGCTAGATGTTTTCAAAAGCCATAGCCTCTCCTTCTTGTCGGCTTTTTATACACCTATCATTTGTATTTTAGTATTTCTTTGCATCCATATTATACCTAATTATTCTTCAGTAAAATGACAATTACGATAGTTCTGCAGATGCTTATGGGAGGAGGTGGTTCATTTTCTGCGGGAGGCCCTGGAAAAGGGATGCACTCACGTCTATGTAAGTTTTGCTATTGCTCCAAATCTCCAATGGCATCCTCGTTTGGCCATTTATGGTTATCAGTTATTTTGTTTTTTTTTTTTTGTTTTACTTGAAACTGCACTCTTCTATTACTTGCTAAGATGTACCAATTTTTGTCTGTATATGATATGATGCTGAATTCTTCTTTAACTTTTAACTTGTTTGGTTCTTGCATTTTGAGCACAGATATCCGAGTCTTGAATGAGCATCAGCAGATTCAATCTTTCTCTGCATTCAACAGCATCTTCAATAATACTGGATTATTTGGCATCTATGCCAGCACTGTAAGACATATATTGCTTATAGATTTTTATTTATATTTTTTATTTCAGATTTTGTACATTAAACATTGAAATTTAATGATGTTAGTACTTAGTAGAATCTTTGGTTATATGTTTCATGTTTGTCTGTTGGTTAGTTACAAATATTAAAGGATATAGAAAGTAGATGAGTAAACTCAAATGTGGTATGCATCTAACTCGGTAGGTTTTGATTCTAATCTGATATTTACTGTAAAATTTAGTTGTCTAGATGGCATTGTCGGAGGCAATGATTTCGGAAAATTGATTATTGTGCTCGTATTGTTGACACCTGGATGTTACCTTATTTAAGTTTGTAAATAATTTTTGTTTCACCGTTTTGGCTACACTAAGCTTAAGGTTGTTTAATCTATGGATTCAGAGCTCTGATTTTGTATCAAAAGCTGTTGATATAGCAGTAGAAGAGTTGATTACAATTGCAACACCTTCAAAAGGTCTGTTCAACAACTATTGCTTTTTTTTGTTTTCGTGACAAGATTTTTAATGTGTTGCAAGTCCTATTTATTTCCATCTCTTTCAATTTTATCTCGATTTAGCTCATCATGTGTGTCTGCATGACAGTGACTCAGGAACAGCTTAATCGTGCCAAACAGGCCACAAAATCTGCAGTTCTCATGAATCTGGAATCTAGAGTATGTATTATTCATGTGGTTCTATTCTCTACTACTCAGTTTCTTTTCATTATTCGTGCTTGGGTTTTTGTTTATGATGAACCTACATAATTTTTGTACAATCCTATTCTGCAGATGATTGTGGCAGAAGATATAGGTAGGCAGATTTTGACTTATGGAGAGAGGTATGTCCAAATCATATAAGCCCTCATCTTGCATGTATCCATTCTCAAAGTTCCGATCTTTATTTTCCGTGTTGCATAGTTCAGTTGCACGGTCAACAATTTATGGCAAGACATTGCACCACCATTTTTTTAATTGCGGTTTTTAATGAACCATAGAAGAATCTTTAACTTGGGTTGTTACCTGGTGTTTATCCAAGATCTAGCTGGGAACATTGCTCCAATGTTTTCATACTGTTCTCTTAGTTTCTCTCGATAATTTTACCCTGTCGATTGTTTGTTTCTTCATAGCGCGAGTTATTTTTCAATATTTCAGGAAGCCTATGGAGCAGTTCTTGAAAATTGTAGAAGGAATAACTTTGAGTGACATTACTAACATTGCCCAGAAGATTATTTCATCACCTCTAACAATGGCATCTCACGGAGACGGTAAGAGGCCTACCTTTCTAAGGGAGCTATTTGATTTTGATTTCACTGTAACAGGGTCGTGATAAATTTTTGATTTCTTCCGTGCCAGTGATGAATGTCCCCAGCTACGAATCTGTTAGCCGCAAGTTTCATGCAAAATGATTTCAAATCCAAGATGACCTTCATTGCTGAATCACATCACAATTTTGAAGCCCTCTTAATCTTGTTAAGAGACGTTGCAATAAAAATACATTTTAACCAGATTTTTGCTAGGGTTGAAAGGAATTCATCCGTGCACAGCAGTTCGGATTTATTTTCTGTTTTGTCAATCTGCTCGAAAGTACGGACAAACCAGTTCCTATGTTTCATGATCGTATCATGAAATTTTTTGCATATTCGTTTACTTTTTCTTTCGATGTTTAATGTTATTTGAAAGGAAAAAATGAAATGAAATTCGGTTGAGTTTTGGTACCATCGTATCTCGGGTTATATATGTCCATGTTGGTTTCCACAAAATTTTCTGCTTTATTTATCAACTTTCAACTTGAAACCATTAGATTGAAAAAGAATTCGAGCTATTTCAGCTACATAAGTATTGTTTCATATAGGCTAGTAGCCTAGTTTCGAGTTCTACCGTACTTATTTTACTCGGACATTGGAGGAGTTGTCTCTCCTACAATGGTTTTCGAGTTCTTCCGTGTTGTTGGAGTAGATTCCGGCAACGCCTTGACCCGTTTTGTAGTAGATTTAAAATAAAAATAATATAATTTTTAAGGAAAAATCATTCCTAGGTTAAAAATGGTGCAAACTTACAATTTACAAAAAAATAAAATAAAAAAAGAAGCCAAAAGACAAATACTTCAAAGTTCAAATACTATCAACTCAGTTTCCTCACACAGTGAGAGTCAACAACAACCACCACAATGCGCTACCACCTCCTCTTCCGTCACCGCCACCGGCACTTTCTACGTTCCACAATCTCCCGCCGCCACTACGCGACGAAATACATAGCCAAAATCACCTCCACATCCCCCACAGGCCGCTCACTCACCGCGGAAGTCTCCCCGCCTCAGCCGCCTCCCTCCGACGCCCGTGGCTACCCAATCCCTCGTCATCACGTCATCTGTAGAGCCGCCCGCCTCGTCCAGTCGCGCACTTCCGCCTCGTCCCTCACCGAATACCTTTCCTCTCTCTCCCCTCCACTCTCTCCCGCCGAAGCCTCCGAAATCCTCAAATCCCTAAACTGCCCCCGCCTCGCCCACACCTTTTTCCACTTTTGCCCCTCGATTTCCCCGAATTTCCGCCACGACGCCTACACTTACAACCGCTTAATTCTCATCCTCTCCAACTCGACTCTCCCCGACAGGTTCGACCTCGTTCGTACGCTCCTCGCCGACATGGAGGGCTCCGGGACGCGTGGCAACATCTCCACCGTCAATCTCCTGATCGGGTTCTTCGGGAAGTCTGATGATCTGAATACGTGTATGGAGTTGATTAAACAATGGGATTTGAAGATGAACTGCTACACTTACAAGTGCTTGCTGCAAGCTTACTTGAGGTCACGTGATGCTCACGAGGCTTTTAGGGTTTACAATGAGATGAGGAGGAAAGGGTACAAGTTGGACATTTTTGCTTACAATATGTTGTTGGATGCTTTAGCCAAGAATGATAAGGTTGCTTCTTCTTTTGGGTTCACATTTTTTATTTATTTATAAATTCATATTAGAATTGTTGTGTTTATTGCTAACTGGGCTCTTTTTTTCAATTATTAGTACTTGCTGGTGTTGCATTATTGTTTTTGTGTGTATTAGTATACGGGTTTTGTGGTTGTTAGTCATTTCTTCATGTTGATTAATGTGTTACTTGGAAGGGAGTAGCATAAGTTGATTATGTTTGGGTAGAATATGGTATTGGAAATTGGATTTTTTGGCTGAAGACTAGGAATTGTGTTTTTGATGTTGTTGTATTGTGATTTTTTATTGGATAGTATGTGGCTGTGTACGTAAGTTCTATAAAACTTGTTCATGTTTTTGGTAGAACAGTAGAATAACTTGATTGTAATCTATGTTGTTGTCGGTGTTCTTATTATGGATGCACACGCTATCTACCCTTTTTATGTCTCTTTAAATTGCATCTCTAAGGAAATAAATGTGAGAAGACCAAAGGGGAGTGCAAACATTATAATCTTGTTTAGGGAAATATTGAACTTTTATGAAGGTGGGGATAAGGAATTTGTTATATGAATATATGGTACTAATATTGTTATTTAATTAGGTTAGGAATTCGAGATAGATGATATTTGGTTAGTTTCTGGTGTTTTGCTTTCTTAGACTCTTTGTATTCAGAAAGGTGATGAATTTTTGTTTGTTGCTAGATCGTTTGTCATGTTTTGCAAGTGTTATGATATTGCCTGGAGTACTTACTATCTTTTGTTGGAATATGGTGTTAAACAAGTTAGCTTCTGTAATTTCTTAAGATTTTCATAAATCATACTTGTACAAATAAATTAACTAGAGTAACAGGGCAAATGATATGGGAATTCATCCAATAATTAGAAGCTATCTACGAGCCAGATTTTGAATTATCAGTTCCTTAGATCCTGATTGTCTGATCTGCAGCCTTTTGTCAGGTTGATCAAGTTTACAGGGTTTTTGAAGACATGAAGCGAAAGCATTGTGAGCCTGATAGTTACACATACACAATTATGATCAGAATGACTGGAAAGATCGGTAAGGTTGATGAATCAATAGCTCTTTTTGACGAAATGATAACAAAGGGCAGCTCTCTTAATTTAGTGGTTTATAATACTATGATCCAAGCTCTTGCAAATGGACGAAGGGTTGACAAAGTCGTTCTTCTCTTCTCTAAAATGGTTGAGAGAGATTGTCGACCTAATGAGTTTACATATAGTGTCATTCTAAATGTTCTAGGTGCAACAGGGCAGCTTGGTAAATTAGATGAGGTCGTGGAAGTGTCAAGGAAATACATGAATAAGTCAATATATGCTTACCTTATAAGGACACTAAGCCATTTGGGTTACACTAGTGAAGCTCACCGATTGTTTTGCAACATGTGGAACTTCCATGATAGGGGAGATAGGGATGCTTACATGTCCATGTTAGAGAGTCTATGCAGCTCAGGTAAAACAACAGAGGCTATAGACCTGCTGAGTAAAGTTCATGAAAAAGGAATAAATCCCGATACAATCATGTATAACACAGTATTTTCAGCTCTTGGCAAATTGAAGCAAATATCTCATCTTCATGATCTTTACATAAAATTGAAGCAAGATGGCCTTTTGCCCGACATATTTACCTACAACATTCTGATTGCAAGCTTTGGTAGGGCTGGAAAAGTTGATGAGGCTGTTAAAGTTTTTGAAGAACTTGAGAACAGCAATTGTAAACCGGATATAGTCTCTTACAATTCTTTGATCAATAGCCTTGGAAAAAATGGTAATCTTGATGGAGCTCACATGAGGTTCAAGGAGATGCAAGAGAAAGGGTTGTGTCCTGATGTTGTTACATATAGCACACTCATAGAGTGCTTTGGCAAGACGGACAAAGTTGATATGGCTTGCAGATTGTTTGATGAGATGCTTGCCGAAGGCTGCTGTCCTAACATTGTGACATACAACATCTTACTTGACTGTCTTGAGAGGAGTGGGAGAACTGCTGAAGCAGTGGATCTTTATGCAAAACTAAAGCAGCAAGGGTTAACACCCGATTCAATCACGTATGCAATCCTTGAACGATTGCAGAGTGGTTCACACAGGAAAGTCAGAGTTCGTAGGCAACATCCAATTACAGGTTGGGTTCAAGGATGGGGACTTCAATCTGCTTCCACGGGCACCTGATTCGCTCCACCCTGAGAGTACTTTTTCCACCCCAAGGAAAACCAATGATGGGTCAGGTTTGGTATCTAAATTAATCATATTCTCCACAGTTGGGGCAAACATGGTAGCGCATACATGGATTTACCTCAAATGTCAACCATTTGAGGTAACGAAGACAAGTTCAGAAATGATTGTCATCTTTAGGCACTATCATGGAGGTTTCCTGGCAACTTTATGCGTTTCATAATGACCCATCAGATCCAGAAAGGATATTCCTATTCGAAGAACTCACAAGTATCGCATACTATTGTTGTCACGTTCTTTAGGTAAATCGAAGCAACAGTTGAGATTATGATATGAATCTGTTCTGTTCTTGTGGAGGTGGTAGTGGTTATCTATGGAAAGTACATTTACAGCTTGAAATATAAGTTGGCCTTTAATTTAGTCCACAGAGAATCGGAGACAACACTGGCACAACTGATATGATTATGATGGACTCATTTTTTATTTCGCATATTTGGTCACTTGTATCGTGAACTTACCAGCGATATCTGAGCTGTTTGATTGCAAGAATTGGATGATTGATTGTTGTTTTCTATTTCTTTTCCAAATATTTGAGTCTGAGTAATGCTACATTGTACAAATCTGATGCCCAAATGATGTGGCAACAATGTAGATTATTCATTTAAATTGTATTAGATTTATATAATTTAAATTTTAAATGAATGGTCTATATTGTTGCCACATCATTTGGACACCAAATTAATTTGGGTACCAAATTTGAACAATGTAGCATTACTTATTATATATATAGGATGTCGTTTCGCCAAGCTTTTAAAAAGACCTGGGATGTATTTTTTATCCGTCTTAATGACTCTCGTGGTATATTTTTTATTCATCTTAATGACATATGTGATGTATTTTTTACTAGTGTTAATAACATTATTGTATGTATTCTCGAGATGAATGCAATATAATTTTTATTCGTCTTATGACACGTGATATATTGTTTATTCGTTTTAATAATGGTAGTGTATGTTTTCGGTGATAAGTGATAATTTTGTCATAGATACTAGGGGTGTGCATTTTCGGTTTTGATTGGACTGAAGCTCAATATCAAACCGAACCAATATGGATCGGTTTGGCCATATTTCAATCCAAATTAAACCAATGTGATTTTTCTAGTGTGATTTTTTAAACCGGTTAAAATCAAATCAAAAAAGGTTGGGTTAGTTTGGGTAGGTTTATAGGTAAAAGTTATAAAACCTGGACTAAATAGGACTAAATATGAAACGTATGTGAATTTTATATTTTTAGTTTCACTTTCTAAAATTTGTGGTTCAGTTTAGGTTGATGAATTATTTCACATAACCCTAAACTGAACTACCTTTAATCAGTTTGTCCGCACCATCCATTTTTTATATTTATAATTGAGCCAATCCAAACTTTATAGGTTCGGTTAGTCTGATTGGTTCGGTTTGACAGCTTTTTGCACACCCCTAATAAATACATATATCTTTAAAATCTTATGTTTGAATCATTCAAATCACTATTACATTCTGTCTTTTCCTAACAAAACAAAAAAAAAAGTATTATAAGAAAAAAATTTAATATCGGTATACTGTTTAATCATGAGAATGTGATATGTTCATCTGATTGGGAAGTGAGAATGTGATAAGTTTTTCTTGTTGGAAATTTTCGACAATTAATTTGAGAAAACAAGTCATTCTCATCAACATAGTTCAAGTCATTTGCCACTAATTGAAGTTGAAACACTTTGAAAATCTCCAATTATTTGTGCCCACTTCTTTTATTAGATATTAGATAACCCACAAACTGCATTTTTTTTTTTTTTTTTAAATTTCTTTCACAAAAGCTACTTTTACTTTTGAGGTACCAAAATGCCTTGAATATTTGGGGGTAAGCCACTCAAAGCTATAATGACAGAATTACAATATATATCTTTTTTGGGGGTCCATTTAAAAAATATAGTAATTTACATTAATATAATTTATGAATATATCCCAAAATCTATAAATCTTATCCGATTCATCTATTTTGCAAGAACTCAATTTTTTTTCCCAAATTCTGTCTCAAATGATGTGGCACGTGAGATGTCAGTATCTTATAAATCATGAGATTATATGGTGACTGATGTGATGTTGACATCTCACATGCCACATCATTTGGGACATAATTTGGAAAAAAAAAAAAATTGAGACGTCTAGTATTACTCATTTTGCAATTGATTGCTTATCCACAGCAGTAAAAACACATTATTATCAGCTTTATCAAAAGAAACGGGACCATTAAGGATTGATCACTATCTCTACGTTGAAAACGTGCTCTTCTCCTTTTGTGGTTTTAAAGATCAAGTAACACAAGAACCACAATTTTGCAACTCTATTTCAATCAAATAGTTTCAAAATTCGCGATTTATTTTTATTTATTTTTATTTTTTAAAGTTATTTTAATAATGTTTTTGAACTCTTAAATTAGAATGTGTTTATAAAATGCATATTATGAAACTCGAACCCTTCACCACTAATGTGGAAGGGGAAGTGATCACTACCACCATGCAAGAGGCAAAGCACATTATTATTATTATTATTATTATTATTATTATTATTATTTGGATTTTAAATATAAGTAAATATGCATACTGCCACAATATTTAGAATATTCCATGTAATTTGTCAAAATGCAAAAAATATAAAATGTAAAGATAAATTTGTAATACTTAAATAAATAAATAAAAATTCAAATTTTGTTATGGTCCACATTCTTGTTAAGCCACCCATCACTATCGTCGAAGATGAGGTGCACACTACTTAACCTACAAGGGATTTGCAAGTGCATTTACATCGTTAATAATGTATCCAAAATGGTTTTTATAGTAGAAAAAAATAATAAATGATTGATAAAACCGTTTAAAATTTTGATTAATATACCTATTATTACAACTATTTTTTTTTTAGAAAGAATAATATTATACAACCCAAATAATTAATCTAAATTTCAACCCAAATGATGTGGCAAATGAGTTGTCATCACTACACACAACATGGGATGATGTGGTTAACACCATATCATTTGAGTTGAAATTTTTGTTAAATTTTTAGGTTGTTATTAGTACAGTAGAAAACTCTTCTTAAAAAAAAAGAGTAATGCTATACAACTTAAATTTCAACCCAAATGATATGGCAATCGAGTTCATCATTATACACAACATGAAATAATGTGGTTAATGAAAAAACCACTTGCCACATTATTTGGGTTGAAATTTGAACTAAATTTTTTAATTGTCCAACATTAGTGAAAAAAAAAAAAAAAAAACCAATAGAAAACTTTACCAATTAAGCTAACTAGTACATGTAGGAGAACTGAGAACTGAACTTGAGATCTCAACTTAGGAGTTGGGACTAATCAATTTGAACTTGAGACCTCAACATGGAACTAATCAACCCTAATAATTCAATCTTAATTTATTCATTAGGGTAACATAACTTGCATCCAAATTATATTGACTTGTAACTGTAAAAAAAATAAATAAATAAATAAACATTATATTCATGACTTGTAGATAAAATAAGTGTGTCTATCAATTTCTGATTAGTATATAAATATAAATATTTCTAATTCCCCAAAAAATAATTTATTTTGATTTTTTCCTTTTTTTGTAGCTTGCTACTGGAAAATATATATGGATGGATCACCCTAATAAAATGTCATTTTCAAAATCGAGTACCACCATCATGAATATATGGACAAAAAAGTTGTCACCCAATTTGTTGTTAAGTAAAAGCATTGGAGCCATGGACATGTGGCCAAAATATTTCTAACTTTTCTTATATGCCCCATTGCCATAAATGTATCCACCATATCAACATTAATTTGAAGAATTACCTAATATTATATATATATATATATATATATTTGAACTATATCTAGTATTAAGATTTTTTAAATTATAATATTGCTTGCTTTTGAAATATTTAAGGAGCCAACAGGTGCGTAGCTCAGCTGGTAAATTGACGAGCTTAGGGTTTGTGCAAATAACTTCCATGTCAGCGGCTCAAATCCTATCAATGACGAAAGTTTTAAAAAAAAATATCTGGTCTCGAATTAATAGATATTATAAATACATATATATATATTTGAGGGATATATTTGGTCTATTTTATTGATAATATGAATTTTTTTATTAATGTTTAAAACAAGGAAAAAGTTATTGCATACTTTAAAGAGGATTTGTATATTTATAAATTTGAATAAATTGAAAATTGTACATACTCTCATTTTATATTTATTTAATTATATGCAAAATGAGGGCATAGGTTGAGAGGTTTCTTTAAAAATATGAGATTCAATTATTTATTTTTTTTCAAAAATCACATTTTACCAAAATGTTTTCTTTTAAAATAATTATTCAATACGATTCTTTAATCAATTTAAAATACAAAATACATTAAAAAAAATTGGTTTTAAAATATATTCCAAGAAAAAGAATATGAACCCGGCCACATGTAATTATGAAGATAATTAAAGCTGGAAGCCGATAGACCCCTCATATACACGTCAATGATTCGAGCCATGTCTACCTTCTAAAAAAAATCTAACAACAGGTACTATAGTAAATAACATGCAAACTTAGGGTTATTTTAACAAGATAAAACTTATTTAAGTAACCAATATGCATAGTCTATCCAAGCCATCAAAACAAATCACAGCAAAAAAAATGAAGTTCCTTGTCCTTCCACTATTCTTTCTTCTTGCCACCATTACTGCAACAGCTTCTCGGTCATCATTTCCCAACCCAATTCACCTTCTCCAGTCGGAATCCAGCTCCGAAGACCACAACGTTGCCAATGCCACCTTAGACTGCCTCAGCTGGCGTCTGGCAGTGGAAACAAACAACCACCGCAACTGGGAAGTCATCCCAGACGAATGTCAAGTATATGTTGGACGTTACATGCTAGGGCACCAGTACGCCAGTGACTGCAAGTATGTAGCTGGTCTTGCTTATGACTATGCTAAAGGAGTTGAGCTCGTAGGGGATGGCAAAGACGCCTGGATCTTTGATGTTGATGACACTACTCTCTCTAATGCTCCTTATTATTACGTTGACAATTCATACTGGTAAGCAATTTTATTCTCGTCGGAAAAACAACAATTACTGACCAGAATTTCACTTTGTCAGAAGTTGTTGGTCAAAAAAAGACACTATTTCTTGCGGTGTAAATGCAACACTTGACTGATTAATTTTAAGTAATTTTGATATATAATTTGCAGGGCAAAAGCTTATAACAAGACAGAATTTGTAGAATGGGAACTGAAAGGGGAAGCACCAGCAGTGCCAGGAATTCTTGATTTATACAACAAATTATTGGAACTTGAGTTCAAGATTGTTTTTATTACAGGAAAAGATGAAGCCACACTTAAAAATATCACTGAATATAATCTGAAGAATGTGGGTTTTCATACTTGGGAGAAGCTTTTGCTCAGGTAATTACCCATCAATTATATATGAGTTCAAATAAAACTTAAATCATCCGATATATATATATATATATATATTAATCATATACTTGATTATAACAAAGTGGTTTTAAATTAAGGAGTTAATATTGTTATTGTTGAATTTATGTTGATATATAGATGATGTGTATCTATATGGTGGCAGGGATTCCACTGAAGCGAGCTTGACCAAATTGGAATACAAAACAAAAAAGAGAGCATTGGTTGTGGCTGATGGGTACAGAATTTGGGGAAACATGGGTGATCAATGGAGTGATTTGTTGGGAGAAAATCCAGGCAACAGGACCTTCAAAGCCCCAATGCCTATGTTCTACATCGAGTGAAACTTCAACGAATTAATTAGTCTCTTTTGAATAACATAAAGTTGCATACTGATATATGTATTTATAAATGTATGTGACTTTATAAGGTATCAATAATTGTGTTGTGGACCCTAAAAGTCAATGACATCTTTTGAAGTTGTAGTATGTTTGTGTTCATTGCAATTTCTTTGCATTCATGCCCTCTACTTCCAGTTTATTGGGTGTTCCTGGGAGAAGATTTTTCTCCTTAATAATATCTACAACAATTAATTTGTGATTGTTAAACCCTAATTTTGTTCCAACAATCAAACTAAAGGAAAAAAAAAAGGTGAATCAATTATTTTAGAGATTTTCAATCACAAAAATATATTTATTTCTTTAATTTATACTCATTTTATTAGATTATAAAAATATTAGAGAGACAATGAACCTAAACAAAAACAATTAAAAGCCAAACACAAATCAAATGACAAACAAAATAAGCATAGGAGTTAGATTTTTTTTTCTTTTCTTATTTTCAGATAGCAATTTGAAATCAAATATATGAAAACCTAAAGATGACACATATAAAAGTGGTGTTATTGGCACCTCAACTACTGAAATACGATACGAATATAACAGAGAATATGAAATATGATAAGAATATATATAACAGAGAATATGAAATCTGATAAGAATATATATAAAGAAATATGATAAGAATATGAAAACCTAAACATGGCACAAATAAGAGTGGTGTTCAGTTTCAAACCAAAACCATTGAAACCACCGAATCTCAAGTTCTTATATTAAGTTATAAAAAACTAGGGATTTTTTAACATATGATCACTTGTGATGCTTTTTCCCCTTAGATCAAATCCAATTTTATTAAAAAAAAAAAAAAAATTAAGTTAAAAAAAAAAATGTAAATTGGACTAAGAAAATAAATTTAATATAAATATAAGAAACAAAAATATCAAGTGAACAATAAACAGTTTTTTTTTTTTTTTTTTTGAACATCAAACTTTATTGATCAAAGCCAAGAAGGCCAGGAAAAACAAGGGGGGCCAAAAGCACGGCCAAAAGGGATACCCAGAACAGCGCAAAACCGCAACAACCACACAAAAAAACCAGAAAAGAGCAGAACTGATGAAACACAAAATAGAAAGAAAGATTAAGAAAGATGTGAACAAAGAGATCGAGAGAAATTGAGAGCTCTTAATTAGCGCCTTTTTGTTTTTCTATTTCATTTCACTTTTTTCACTAACTAATACAGATACAAGACTTGAGTATATATATACAGTGATGCTCTGCTTCTAATAGAATCCCTGATTATCAGGAATCTATTGTTAGATCAACGATCAGGAATTCATCACATTAACAGAATTGATGGCCTGGCAATGCTGAGTCAACTCAGATGTTAGATGATGCTTAATACTCACCATATGATCAGTTTTTCATCTTAACAAGAACACCAAGAAAAACAGCCAGAGGACAAAAACTCAGAACTGGTTCCAAACCAGAATATCCTGATCAGAACCGGAAGAGCTCCTCTTAGCAAGACTGTCAGCCAACGAATTCGTCGCTCTTGAGTCAAAATTGACCGAAAGGCCGTTCATATGGTGAAGGTGACCGACAATATATAGTTATAATATATAGACTACTTGGGTTAGTGTTTTATGATATTCATATTGGTCACTTTAGTGCATATTTTCAACAGAGATTAATTTTCTCAAAGCTGGACATGATGATTAACAGAATATTTTGTAATGATATTTAGCTTTATATATCTCTTCTAAGAACCTCTTATTAATGGTTTCCTCATAATTCACACTTGGCCTTAGGTGAAGGCTTTCTTTATGCTATAAGTATGAAACCCGTATTCTCCATATTGATATAAATATATGATATTATCCGTTTTGGGCTTAAGCCCGTAAGGATTTGTTTTTGGGGCTCTACTAAAAAGACCTCATACCAATAGAATTAGTGTTTATACTTATAATATACTCATGCATGATCATCCTCATGTCTAGCCAATGTAGGACTTTGGTCGCACACCCAACAATCATCCACCAATAACTTGGAACTTGGAAGGGGAGGCGAACACTACCACTATGCTAAGAGGTAAAATCATTATTATTATAGTATTTTCAATGCTATTATGTATTTTGAGAAAATTTATTACCACATAAAATAGGTAGATGACAAGGTAAAAAAAAAAGCTTATGTGATATTTTTTATTGTCTCAATGACACTAGTGTATGTATTCTCGCGACACATGCTATATATTTTTTATTGTCTTAATGACACTTGATTTTATCATAGATACATTAATCTTTAAAATCTTATCTTTGAATCATTCAAATCACTATTATATTCGGTCGTTTCCAACCAAAAAACAAAAATGAAGTGTATTTTAAGACAAAATTTTGTTATATTGGCATATTGCCTATACATGAAAACACGTACTTTCGACAATTGATTTAGGAAAACAACTCAACATAGTTCAAATGGAAATAAGGAAAATCTTGAATTGCTTTTTTCACAAAAGCTACTTTTACTTTGGAGGTATCAAAATGCTTTAAATATTGGGGTCCAGTAATGACAAAATTATTTATCTTTTTTTGTTCCATTTATTTATTTACAATAGTAATTTACATTAATATAATTTATGAATATTTTTAAAATCTAAAAATCTTATCTGATTCAGCTATTTTGCAATCAATTTCTTATCAACAACAGTAAAAAAACAAAAATATATTCCATCTCCATCTTACATACCACGCCGTCGGTGTATATATTCTTCATTCAGTTTGATGTATGAGTAGGCAAAAATGTACAATCGTTGTTACCTTTTTCATAATTTTGTCGGCAATAAGACACCGGGAGACGCGATAACACTTTTACTCACCTCCCTCAAAAGAGATAATCATTATCCCTTCTTAAATGAATAATATGTGTTTATAAAAGAGTAAATTTTTAGACAATTTTACCCTTCCATAGACACATGTCTGTGTTTTGAAGGGGAGTAATGCTTACCCCCATTAAATGGGGGGTGAGCAAAAATGGACTCAAGAGACGCATTGGAGCCCATTGGAGCCCATTGAAGAATTCACTATTTCTACATTGAAAACATGCTCTTTTTGTGATTTTGAGGTAGATTATCGATGTTTGCATCCTAAAATTTTTTAGGTGAACTCTTTTTGTTATTACTAGGTTTTGAGGCACATGCAAGACAATATCAGTATTTGAATTTCATATTTACAAATATACATATTCTTAAAAAATAAAAAATGGTAATATAACACATACAGTTTTAGTTCATGTAAATATTATTACATTGATATAACACCTTAAGGAAGTTTTAAACTCATGTGGATGATTTAATTATTTTTCTATTTGACCAGAAACCACCATTTGGATTTTTTCTAAAAAAAAAAAATTTAACTGCACTTCACTTTACACACATCCATTGTATAATCCTCAAGTCATAAAGTTTTACGCAAATTACATTTCCACCCCTGTATAATTCCCTTTTCTTTTTCAACACATTAATTACATAGAAAATTATATTTTCATCCCCAGTCCCATTTTAGATTACTATTACTAAGACCTGTCTATTAAATAATTATACAAACCTGAAGGGTTGCATTTGTCAATCGACATTCAATGCAAATCTAATGGATGCTATAATTGAAATATTACTAAACTCTGTCTATTAAGTAATTATATAAACTTTAAGGGTTGTAATTATAATTTTATATGCAAAGAAATTTAAAAAAAAAAAAAAAAAATGATGCTATAATTGAACTTTGTTTTTTTTTTGTTTTTTTTTTTTTTGTTTTTTTTTTTTGTTTTTTTTTTTTTTTTTTTTTGCATTTTTGTATTTATATCTAATTGAGATTTTAAAAAAATATATATATCTTGTTAAAGAAAAAAAATATTATATCCTGTAAACATTTTCCACACAATACCAAATATATTTTTTTATTAAAAGAAATATTATAAATTAATTAAAATTAAAAAAAAAAAAAAAAATGGCCGGACGGAAAAGAGCCGCTCCTCGACAGTAGGCTCCTCCTCCCTTCCTTTTTCCAAGTCAATTCTTCTCTCCAGGGTCCTGATTTAACTTCTTTTTTTTTTTAGTACAAACTGCTTTCAAATCTATCCGTTCATAATTTCATTTTATTTTTTATGGGTTGGATTTTTCTCTTTATTGTGGTAATACAAAATGACCATTGATTGCGATTAAAAAAAAAAAAAAAAATTGTTTTGAGTAATTAGAAACCACGGTGTTTAAAAGTTTATAAAAATAAACCACGGTGTTTAAAGTTTAACAAATTTGTTTTGAGTAATTTTACTCCACTGGGGTCGAGGAATCTCTATTCCGATGTTTTTTTTTTAAAAGAAAGTTTTTACTTTTTTTATTCTATTAATATTTTATAAAAATATTTATTTAAACAATCGATTTATCTATTATAGAATGGGGTAGGGGTATCTGCCATTTTCAATTAAGGTAGGGGTAAATGAGACTTATTTGCTGTCAAGGCCGGTCATCATTTAGTTCTAACTTTGGTTAACAAAATCGGAAGGTTTGTTTAATAAAATGATCTTTTGTATATAGGTCAAATTTCACCTAAAGTCAAGGGTATTAGTGTAAAATATAAAATTATATCGGGATCAATTATTTCAAAAGAGTGACGATATTTGTATCCCTCTAACACCCCAAATTTATAAATGTTCAAAATCTCAACATTACATTAATGTTTTAAACAAAAGATATTAAAATCTTATTGTATGTTTTTTTTAAAAGAATTACGAACTATACTAAATTCAAAAATTAATAAAGATTAAAATAAAAACTAGATCCAAAAGTTAGAAAAAGGCTAATTGACTTCTTTCAAACATGAAAGGATGAAAGGAGGTTGTTGCCTCCTCCATCAAATATGCGTGTAGTTCCTCCAATTTAATTTATGGATATTTTTTTATTTTAGTTATTTATAATTTATTTACTTATAATAATAATTTTTTTTTTTTAAAAGGATATAATTGGTAATGTATTGGGTATGCTTATAAAATATAAGCTTTTAAATTTTTTTAACAGGGTGTCCATATAAAAGGGATGAACATACAATTTTCTAGAAGCGTAAATATCATAACTCATTTCAAAATTAATTACATACCAAAACCAACAAATTTTTCTTATCTTAAATATTATATGATACATTAACAATGGTGAAAAATGAAAGCATGTCAATCACATGGTACTTTGAATTTAATTAATCATAATTGTTGGTTTGAAAAATAGTAAAGTAAAAAAGCATGATTGACAACCACTGATCAATATGGTTTAATGTTCTCATTCAGAGTTATATAATAATAATAATAATAATAATAATAATAATAATAATAATAATAATAGGTGCTGGACAATATAACAGTTGTTTTCAGCTTTTTTGTAATAAATTTGAACCAGCTGTTGAGGAAACAATAGAATTACATGGTTTTAGCTAAGTCGCTGTTAACAGTAGTGTTACTGGACATACATGTGAGAGAGAGTTGGTTTTTTTTTTGTTTTAATTTTTTTAAATTTCCAAATCCTTAATTTTTATACACCATTTGATTGAAATCTAAAAACTGAAAATTGAACCAATAATATTGCCGTTAACAGCAACTTAGCCAAACCCTAGAATATAGAAGACCCAAAAAGAAAAAAAAAATCAAGATAGCACATCAATTTTGGGTCATTGTCCTAATATTTAAAATAATGGGTCATTGTCCTAATATTTAAAATAGCACATCAATTTTGCGGTTAGAACATCAATTCCAATTATCTATTTTATCTCTTGATCAGATAGCACATGAACCATAAATCCTTTTGGGATTTTAAAGATAAGGAAGAAATTTCCCTTCCTTTCAACAAATAAATAAATAAATAAATAAAAATTATTTACAAATTATAACCATCTTAAAATTCTTATCTGATATGATGGGTTTAAATTGAAGATCTTTACGAAGAAATACTTTTTCAGCTTAGTTAAATGCATAATACTGATGATCAAAACAAGTTTGCTTTCATCTAATTGATTGCTGTCATCTAATTCCTCTGCAGAGTTGTCGTTACCAAGCTGATGAATATTGGCTCGATAATGTCTAAGGGGCTGTTTGCTTTTTTGTCTAAAGTCTTATAAGACCTTAATTTATTATATATATGGATAAGTCTTAAAAATTAAGATATTATGATATGTTTGTATTTTTCATTTTAGATGACTTATTACAAATATAAAATTGATTAGGTTGTGTTAGGGTTTCTTCAAAATTGGGAATTTTTGGAAAATTGATTTTTAGTATTTTATTATGTGCGGATAAAATCATAAATGTATGAATTGTTATAAGATATTTTTGGAAATTTATTAAAAAACTCTACTGTATCACTTTTTGAATAAGATAAAAGTCAAAAAAATTTACTTTTTCTAAAAGACATATATATCTTAAAATAAGATATAAGTTGAAAAAACAAACAAACTGATTTATCTTAATTTAAGATATAAGAGGTAATAAGTCTTATTGGGAAAAAAACAAACAGCCCCTAACAATTATTAGGGTTGATCAAGTCATTAGCATGATTGAATTTAATTAGACATTAAGACATATAAGTTTATTGATTTTTGACAAGATACATTCCTTTAACTTAATCAATTGGCCTCATAAAACTAATCTGATATGCTAATCGCGAGTATATGTTATTAACTAAACTGAAAAAATATTTTTATTCTAAAGACCTTCGGTTTAAATTCCTTCATATCATATAAGAATTTTGAAATGATTATAATTTATGAGTATTTTTAATTTTTAAAGTATTCTAATAAATTTTGATACTTAATGGGTTAGGGGTCCTCAAAATTATGGGTAGATTTTGTGAAAAAACAGTCTGTGGGTTATCTAATAAAAGAAGTGGGCACTTGTCTAGCTTTATTAGTGATAAATAATTGGAGATTTTCAAAGTGTTTCAACTTCAATTAGTGGCATTGACATTTTCAAACTACTTTTTCAACCGTTCAATTTCTCTTTCACGGCTACTCTACTAAACAAGACTACCCTTAACCCTTATTTCCATTTGCACTATGTTGTGTTGTTTTCCCAAATCAATTGCCAAAAATTTCCGATAATACCAACATATCACGTTCTTACTTTCCGATAAGATGAATATACCACGTTCTCATGTTTAGACGGAATGCAAATCTAACAAAATTCCATCTTATAATATATCGATAATGCTATTTTATTCAAATTTGGTATCCAAATGATGTGGTATCCTTGATTTTCTTATTTATTTATTATAATTGTATGATTTAAATGATTGAATTTTAGGGATGCCACTGAAGAGAATACTCAATACTAATAGAGCATCACTCTGTTACTAATCTAAACACAGCAGATTGGTGAAGTCTGGTTAAAGGTTTAATTAGTTAACCATTGGTAGTTAAATAACAGAATGCTGATGTCAGAGGTTGTTAGAATTGGTTGAGAAATTCCTTATCTGATAAGGTCACGTTTTGTGTGTGTTTTCCTTGTATAAATACTAGTTTCTGTAATAGTTTTACATAATCTAAAATAACAAAAATATTCTCATCTCCATTAATGGAGCTCTGTAAAACTTAGTTTTCCTTTTGTTTTCTCTGTGAGTTTTTCATCAAACACCTAACAGTTCTCATCAAACACTTTCAATCTTTAAATCATTTTATGGTATCAGAGCTACACTGACTAACGTCAAATGACTACACAATCTTCCACTGAAAATCGATCACCAATGGCGTCACAAACTTTGATTCAGAATCAAAGTGAATATAACTCGACAGTGGCAAAATCAAAGGAATTCTCATCAATTTCAAAGTGCATGAACTTCAACCTTCCAATAAAGTTAGGCAAGGACAATCATATCTACTGGAAGGCACATGTAGTAGCTGTTATTCAGGCTTTAGATCTAAAGGATTACGTATGTGGTTTGAATCAAACTTCAAATAAATGTCTCAGTTTTAGTTGTAAATGAATCTGGTGAAACTAGTGTTGAACAAAGGATGAGTCAAGAATATAACAATTGGAAACAAGTTGATAAACTGCTTATAAGTTGGATTTATTCAACAATCAGTGAAGGAGTTATAGGACAAGTAATAGGTTATCAAACATCCTTTGAGATGTGGAATCGACTTGAGAGAATTTATTCTTAGCAATCCATAGCCAAAACTGCTTCACTTAAACAACAACTCCAAGGTGTTAAGAAAGGGTCAGATTCTGTAAATGACTTTGTGTTGAAGATTAAGAATATAGGTGATGCATTAATGGCTGCTGGAGAAGAAATAAGAGAAAGAGATTTGGTCACAAGCTTGATAAATGGTGTAGGTCATGAGTTTGATCCTATTGTAGTTGTGATCACTACTCAGAGGTTCATTTCTCTAGAAGATGCACAGTTTATGTTGATGATGCATGAACAGAGAATTGAGCACCTTAATTCATCAAGTCAACTTGATGTTGGTCAAGCAAGTGCCAACTTTGTATCAACAATTTTCAAGACAAAAGAGGTCAACGAGAAGAGAATTATCAAAGCAATAGAGGAGGTTATTGTGGTAGAGGATGAAACAATCGCTTTGGTGGTCGATCAACCAACAGAATCCATTGTCAAGTATGCAATAAACCAGGCCACAATGCACTAAAATGCTATTACTGCTTTGATCAAGCATTTCAAGGATCTCCTTCTTAGCAACAACAGTCGAATTAACATCAAAGTCAAGCTTTTTACAACCAGCAACATCCACAAAGTCAATCTTTTTACAGCCAGCAACAGCCACAAGGACAATCTTTTTACAACCAACTACAGCCACAAAACTTCAATGGTCAAATGTATACTAATTCATCACCTTAGAACTATGTGAACCATGGTACTTCTGATCATTAAGGTAACTATCATCAGGCTGCCAACTATCATCAAACATCCGCCTTTCTTGCAACTCTTGAAACAGTCATAGACCCAGCTTGACATCTAAACAGCGGAGCAACGAATCATATTACAGCAAACCTAAGCAATCTGTCCATGAAAAGTAATTACAGAGATAATGACAGGTTGTTGGTAGGCAATGGTGAGCAACTTTCTATTTCTCACATTGGTAACACCTTGGTTCAAGCTCACACATCACCTTATCAACAACTAAACCTGAAAAATATATTGCATGTTCCTCAAATAACTAAGAATTTACTTAGTATTTCCAAGCTTACATATGATAATCATGTTATTGCTGAGTTCTATGCCAATGAATGTGTGATTAAAGACCTCAAAATGAGGAAGGTTTTGCTTCAAGGAATGCTTAGAGATGGACTTTACTGTCTAAGGCTCAATATGGTGTCTCAAGAAAAATGTGCAGGTCAAGCTACCGATGGATTCAACACTGATACAGTGTCAGGTTCCTGCTTTTTAAATTCAGCAAAAAAGAAGAATTATGGTGATGATCATCGATTCAAACCAGCTGTTAACATTTTTTCTTCAAATGCTTCTGTAAAACTCATAACATGGCATGCAATATTGGGGCATACAGCTCCCCTGATATTAGAAAAGATGTTATGTCACATTCATTTCAATAAAAAGTTTGGTGTTCCTTAATTTTGTGATTCTTGCAAGCTTGGCAAGCTTCACAGACTTCCATATTCATCTATCCCTATAAGTGCCAAGGACCCTCTTGAATTGATTTACTCGGATGTATGGGGACCAGCCCCAACAATTTCCACAGAAGGCTTTTGTTATTATATCTCATTCATAGATGCCTTTACACGGTTCACTTGGCTTTTTCCTATGAAGTTGAAATATGATGCACTTGATATCTTTATACGCTTTCAAAAACTGGTAGAGTTACATTTTGATAGGAGAATCAAAGGTCTACAATCTAATATGGGGGGGGGGGGGGGGGGGGTGAATTTGTTGCCTTTTCGTCTCACCTTGCTAAGTGTGGCATACAGACTCAATTCTCATATCCTTACACGCCACAACAAAATAGGGTGTCTAAAAGGAAACATAGGCATGCAGTGGAGACTGGTTTGACTCTCTTAGCTCATGCAAGCCTCCCTCTCAAGTTCTGGTATGAAGCCTTTAGTATAGCATTCTTTCTAATAAATAACATGCTTGTTCCTAGTTTTCAATTCATATCTCCTTTTGAAAAACTTTTTCACAAAAAGCCAAACTACAACTTCCTAAAACCTTTGGTTGTAGTTGATTTCCTTATCTAAGAGACTACAACAAAAACAAGTTTAACTTTCATACTTCCAAGTGTCTCTTTATTGAATATTGTCCTTTACATAGAGATATAAGTGTTTACATCCATCTGGAAGAGTCTACATCTCAAGGAATGTGGAATTCAATGAACTTAAATTTCCATTTTCATGTTTGTTTCCTGGTAGGACAACGTCTAACAGTTGTTCACAATCTTCAATATTCCTTTTTCTAGTGTTCAAAACGTGTTGTCTACTGCCCATAAATATGTTGTTGCTTATGATGGCATTACTTCTTCTCCCATTCGTGATGTCATATCACCAATGTCAGCTATTCCTTCCTCTACTATCTCTGCTTCCTCATCTTCATTTCCACTGTCAGCTATTCTATTATCATCTCCTCAACATATTGATCTAGTTCATAGGTCTCTGCATCTAATGCTAACAAGGTCCAAATGTGGCATTTTCAAGCCTAGGATACCTCAGTCCTTCATTAGTTGTTATCTTACTGAAACTGAGCCTAGATCAGCTAAGCTTGCTCTTTAAGATCCCAAATGGAAGACAGCAATGGCTGATGAATTTGCTGCTTTACATACTAATCATACATGGTATCTTGTGCTATATCAATCCTTTATGGATGTGGTTGGGTGTAAATGGGTTTTTAGAATCAAATACAACCTGAATGGCAGTATTCTTAAGTATAAAGCATGATTAGTGGCCAAGGGTTTTCACCAAACACCTGGTCTAGATTTCTTGGACACTTTCAGTCCTGTTGTTAAAGCTTATACAATTAGAGTAATCTTCTTTATTGCAGTTTCTCATGGCTGAGTTATTGAACAACTTGACATATATCAATAATGTCTTTTTGAATGGTGATCTCAATGAGGTTATTTATATGGAACAACTAGCTGGCTTCATGGACAGTTCGACTCCTCTTCATGTTTGCAAGTTGAAGAAGTCATTGTATGGCTAAAAGCAAGCGCTTAGGAGCTAGTATACCAAGCTCAGTTCAGCTCTTCTCTCTTAGGGGTTTAAGAACTTAGCCTTTGACACATCTCTTTTTATAAGGTTTTCAGGTGTTGATTGCATTTTTCTACTTGTCTATGTTGACGATATCTTGATTACAGGTAACAATCATTTTATAATTCGTCAAGTCATTAACACTCTTCACAACTTTTTTTCTTAAAAGACACAAGGCTCGGTGAATTATTTTCTGGGGTTTAAGGCATTTCATAACTCAAATGGTTTATATCTGACTCAAACTAAGTAGATTTTGGATCTACTGAGCAAAACTAACATGGGTGATGTGAAAGCAAGTGATACTCCAGTTGCTGCTGGCACAAGGTTATCACTGACAGATGGTGTTGCCTTTGCTGATCCTACTCTCTATCGAAGCACGATTGGGGCCTTGCAGTACCTTACAAATACGCGGCATGATATTTCCTATATTGTGAACAAACTCAACCAATTTATGGTGGCTCCTACACTAACTCACTGGCAGGTTTGCAAACATGTTCTTTGTTATTTGAAAGGCACTCCTCACCTTGGTCTTCACTTCCAGCCTGCCTCTTCCTTGGCTCTTGAGGCCTTTGCCGATGCTGATTGGGCGAGCTGTGTTGATGATAGGCGTTCAACCAATGGTGTTTATGTGTTACTTGGTGGTAATTTGGTATCTTGGAGTTCTCGCAAGCAGAAGGTGGTTGCTCTATCAATCACGGAGGCTGAGTATCATTCAATGGCTCAGGTTATGATGGATATTTTATGGCTTTGGTCTCTTCTTGGGGAATTGCGTATTCCTATCACTAGTGCGTCTATGCTCTGGTGTGACAATATTGGTGCGAATTCGTTGGCTCAAAACCCTGTCTTTCATCAGCACACTAAACACTTTGATATTAACACACATTTTATCTGTGAGAAAGTGCTATCTGGGGAAATTGATGTTCACTATATTCCCACTGAGCATCAGGTGGCTGATGTTTTTACGAAAGGTTTCACGCGGGATCGTTTTCTTTACCTGTGTTCCAAACTAAAACTTCAGGATTCTCCTCGGTTCAGTTTGAGGGGGAATGAATAGAATACTCAACACTAACAAAGCGTCACTCGTTACTAAGCTAACCATAGATGATTGGTGAAGTCTAGTTAAAGGTTTAATTAGTTAACCATTGGTTGTTAAATAGCATAATGCTGATGTCAAAGGTTGTTAGAATTGGTTGAGAAATTCCTTATCTGATAAGGTCACGTTTTGTGTGTGTTTTCCTTGTATAAATACTAGTCTCTGTAATAGTTCTATATAATCTGAAATAACAAAAATATTCTCATCTCCATTAATGGAGCTCTATAAAACTTAGGTTTTCCTTTTGTTTTCTCTGTGAGGTTTTTCATCAAACACCTAACAGTTCTCATCAAACACTTTCAATCTTTAAATCATTTTAGCCACATCATTTGAACACTAAATTTAGGCAAAGTAACATTACTCATATAATAATGCTACTTTGTCTAAATTTGGTGCCCAAATGATATGGCAACACTCTAGTCCATTCATTTAAATCATGCAAATCTAATACAATTTAAATGAATGAATTATAATGTTACCACATCGTTTAGGCAACATATTTGGACACCAAATTTACACAAAGTAGTATTACTCTTACTCATAATACCTATCTTTTCGGACCGTCAACAATATCGTTATTGTTGACAACTCGAAAAGATATGTATTACGGGAAATTATGAAATCTAGATCAATTGCAACAACGATCTCTCTTTCAAGATAGAAAAACATGAAATTTGTTAAAAATTTATTCAACAATATCCTTATTTGATTATTATATTAGTTTTAGAAAAACGATGAACCATCATCTCACATAATAATGAGAACACTTTTACTCACCCCCCTTCAAGAGAGGTAACCATTACCCCCCTCTTAAATTGATGACATGTGTTATAGAGGAGTAAATTTTTAGACAATTTTACCCCTCCATAGACACATGTCATGTGTATGGGAGGGGGCTAATGGTTACCCCCCTTGAAAGGGGGTGAGCAAAAATGCACTCCATAATAATATAACTATACTCTTAAATTATTATTTACTAACAATAGAAGCCCAAAGAATAATAAAAAAAATCTAACTCTAATTAAATTTCAACCATAACAACACCAACAAGAAATTCATTAAATTATTTCAAAAAAGAAATTATTAAACAATATTGTTACTTTTATAAATTTAAAATTAGATTAAATAATAAGTATATTATCCATATAATTCCATAAACTAAAAATTATACAGGAGGAAGTTGTGCCTCCTCTGGCTATGTTGCCGAAAGACGACATGTACTCCTCTCAGGCAGGTGTGCTAAGGTCAAAGACGCTGCAAGGAGCTCACCTCTGTTATATATTTTATTTTATTTTTTAAAAAAATTGTTATATTATTTATTTGTTTAAAAAAATTTTACTAATTTAAAAACAAATCTGGAAAATTAATTTTTTTTAAAAAATTGAAAAATAAAAAAATAACCGTATATTACATATATCTATAATATTCATTTTAGTTTTTTTACATGATCCAATAAAGTTTACTAATTACATTATCATTTTCGTTATGTTTTTTATTAAATATTTTTAAAGCTAATTTACAAAACATATATCTACTTTCTTTTAAATAGACTATTTTCTGTGTTAAACTATAAGCGATTTGTTTTTAGGTTACAACAATCTTAAACGTAGCATAAATTATCAATCTTCCCTTGCACGTTATTACATGGTAAATGCATGGTGGAGAAATATCAGAGTCATTTTCAGCATCATAATTTTTGGCAGGCAATAATACACAGCAATGGGCACATTGATGGGATCACTGTCTCTACGTTGAAAACGTGTTATTCTCTTTTTGTGGTTTTAAAATAAACTTGATTTTCTCAACAAAATAATAATAATAATAATAATAATAAACATGTTATCTTATAAGATCAAGTAACTACAGGAACCACAATTTTGCTGCTTCATTTGAATTGTACTGTTGCCGGTGCACCTTCCCTTGCATGTCGATAGTTGGGGGATAGTTGGGGGATAGAGTTTCTCCGTACACATTTTACAATAACATGTATGTGGTGTTTGATATGGAGTCATAATTATGACTCAATTTAAAATTGGTCAAACAAGTGTTTCGGTAATGCTTGAATGTTTATTTCATAACATTTTTTTTTAAATGTCTATACCATGACTTTGAGTTGTCGAATTAGTTACAATTTATATATTTTACTATTAAAATATAAATAATTACATATAAAAAAAATTAGCCAAGCTCCAAATATAATAAGCATGAATCATGCTCTCAAGTCCATACATTAAAAAAAAAGGTATATTATCTTAAATAAGTAATTATCTTTAATATAAAAAAAAAAAATTTTAAAATCCGAAGCATGGATCACAAGCTTGCTTTTTTTTTTCTTTTTTTTTTTTTTTTTTTTTTTTTTTAATAAATGCTACATTAAAAAAAGGGAAATTATTATTCTCCCCCCTGTAGTTTGCCATATTCTCCATTTTCCCCCCTCTAGGTTCAAAATTCTCTAAATTCCCCCCTCCCATGCCTATTTTTATAAGATGAAATTGGTTGTATTTGTGCATGGGAGGGGGGAATTTAGAGAATTTTAAAATTAGAGGGGGGGAAATGGAGAATACGGCAAACTATAGGGGGGAGAATGATAATTACCCTTAAAAAAACTGTGGAAGTAGAGGGTTTTGTCACTTTTTTAAGTTGGTAACCACTTTAATAACTTAAGTTTAAAAAACACTAAAGTAAGTGACTTCTAAAATGCCCTTACTGTACACATTTTTTAATTATTATTTTTACTTTAACTTTTGGAAGATACTTTGAAGTTGTCTGAGATTTACTTCTCTCTCTAACTGTCTTAAAGTTGAAAGTTTTGTAAACTGAAATCCGAGTTCATTTTCTTCTCCAATAAATTCGACATTCATATAGTTACATAAGATCACTCATCTTATTAGGTTATGAATGTTAAAATTCATACAATAAAAGGCAAAATGGAAACTTAAGTTTAAAAGACACCAAAGTAAGTGACTTCTAAAAATGTCACTTTAAGATGAGTGTATCACCACTTTAATAACTTAAATTTAAAAGACACCAAAGTAAGTGACTTCTAAAAATGCCCTTACTGTACACATTTTTTAATTATTTTTTTGACTTTAACTTTTGGAAGATAATTTGAAATTGTCTGAGATCTACTTCTCTCTCTAACTGTCTTAAAGTGGAAAGCTTTGTAAACTGAAATCCAAGTTCATTTTCTTCTCCAACAAGTTCAACATTCATATAGTTACATAAGATTACTCATCTTATTAGGTTATGAGTATTAAAATTCATACAATGAAAGGCAAAATGGAAACAGAGATAGGAAACCAACGAAGAGTGTTAATGCAACTTCGATAAATGCAAATACTAAGCAATTGCAATAGTGATAGTCTTGAAAACCTACCTCCAAAAAGTGACATTTAATTTTTGAACCCTTAAAAAACTCCAGGCATGGATCACAATTTTTAATTGGTATACCACATGTGGTGACGATGGTTTTAGTTGAAGAAGCTTTCCAATTAAAGATGAAAAGAATGGTAGATGATTTGTAAAATTGGATGATTGATTATTGTTGTCTTGTGGATAAACTATTATGACTCGGTTTAAAGGGGTGGACATGGTTTTACAATTCGAGATAAACCGAACCGAGCCAAACCGAGCAAAACCAAACCTAAAATATGTATTTGAGTTGAGTCACTCCGTTAAGACGAGTCAATTTGATTAAAAAAAAAATTAAAACCGAGTTTATACGAGTCATAGATGGTTTTGTCTTACCAAAAATCGAACCAAACCAAATAAACCGAGTAAATATATATATACATACAAACATACAGTCTCGTTCACATCAGTGCGCACTGATGTAACTACATCAGTACTAATGCATGTGGATCACTGATTATAGAGAAGCTTTGACAAATGCATACACTTTGAATCAAATTATATAAATCTAAAGGTCCACATCTAACGTACTGATGAAGTTATATCAGTGCGCACTGACTTGAACATTTCTGTATATATATATTATAAAACTAAATATAAACCATTTGATTATGATTAATATTATTAAGTGTATTATGGACTATAGTTGAATTATGATGGATTGTATTATGGATTATTTGGACTTTCCGTTTATATAATTAAGTTAATTTGTTTTAAAACTAATTAAAGTTGTTGAATTATATATAAATAAGTTATAATATTTGAATATTTTAACAATAGAGACACTGATTTATGGTCCAAAAGGCTAATACCTTAAAAACGTAGGTAAACTGTTCATTATGTCTCAAAGGTCCATCATGCTCAAAACCATGTTAAACCTGTAGGATATGGCTCGAATTTTCAATGGTTACTAAACGAGATACAACTAATGCGAAGACTTCCAGGAGACGTAAGAGCATCTGGGAGTACAAGATTATGTTTGAGGGAGGCTTGAAGACTTGGAGAGAAGAAGAAACGAAGAACAGTGAAAACCGCTGTTAAAACCGATGTGACTTTGACAGCAGTAATGATAACGGTAATCAAGGTTGTGGGGTTTCCATAGCGGCATGGAACAGTGGTCCAATTCTAGTGTCTTATACTGTGGGTGGCACTGTGGCTTTCACAGCGGCAGTGACGCCACAGCGGCAGTGACAGCGATCTTCGGTGATGCAGTGCATGGATCACGGTTTTCTAAGTGATCAAGTTTAACACAGTTTAGGAAGCGGGTGGCTAACTGCAACTTGAATCTCGTAGTCAATCACAAGCATGCATTGAATCAGAAAATATTTATGGAAAAGGAAATATATTGTTTTTAGAAGTTCTTATGATTATAGGAAAATAATTTCTTCTTACAAGAAGACTTATCATAAGGAGGAAATAGTATTTATGTGAAACAAGTAAATCTTGTACTAGGATATAGATTTCCTTGTAGATTTAAACTCCCTACAATTCATAGAAATAAACAATAATAGCTAGGTTTTATGTGTGGAGCAAAATAGCAAATACTAGAGAAATCTTATAGTAAGAATTGGATGTAATCAGGTTTGAGGTATTATTTAGAAAGAGAATCATAAGTGTGTGGTTGTAACAATTTATTACCTATTGGAACTTTCTCTTGTCATCCTAACAGCCGTGGTTTTTTCCTTATTTTGGGTTTTCACATAAAATTCTTGTGTTGTGTGTGATTGGATTTGATTACTTCTCTTCATCTTATCTTTCTTTATTATTGTGTTTATTTGTGTTCTATCCGGCGGTGCTTTCGCAAGTATAGTGACTTGTTCGCTAACAATTGGTATCAGAGTCGCAGTTGCTTGATAGTGGTCTTAACAAACTATTATGGCAAAGATGATGAGATTCGAGGTTGAGAGATTCGACAAAAAGATTAACTTTGGCTTGTGGCAAGTTCAAGTCAAAGATTTATTAATCTAATACGGTTTACACAAGGCATTGAAGTGTAAGTCAACCCTGCAAACCTTGATGGCTTTAAAGTCTCTAACAAAGAAACGGCTAGTATTAGAGACGATGATGAGGGATGATGATTTGGAGGATTTAGATGAAAGGGTTGCGAGTGCGATACGATTGTGTTTGGCCAAGAACGTTCTTACAAATATTCATAGAACATATTTAGCAAAAGAGCTTTGGGAGAGGTTTGAAGAATTGTATCAAGCGAATAAAAGTAAGTAAGGTTTGTACAATAAAATGATGTTTTGTATATAGGTCAAATTTCACCTAAAGTCAAGGGTATTAGTGCAATGTTCCCTAAACCATCTAATTTTACCCCAAATATAAAATTTTATCGGAATCAATTGTTTCTAAATTGATTACTGACCAAAAGCAACAAAAAAATTTAAAACATCCCAACTATAATTAATAAAATATAAAAACATTAACGGTGGTGAAAAATGAAAACATGCCAACTGGACATAGTTGAGCTGATAGATGAATGAGCTTAGGACTTAGACAAATGACTCACAGATCAGCGGTTCGAATCCTATCAATGACAAAAACTTTCAAAAAAATATCATAATCCCGAATTAATAGATATTTTATATATATATATATATAACATGCGAATCACATCAAAGTTCGAAATAAATTAATCATAATTATAGGTTTGGAAATATAAAAGTAAAAACCACTACTGACAACCACCGCCTAAGATGGTTTGATAGCAAATGACACTTATTATGTTTGATAACGTCTTTCGAACTCTACAACTTATATGCTATAAAAAAATAAAAAATAAAAATAAAAAAATAAAAAATAAGAAAAAATAAAACAGTTTTTTTTTTTTTTTTTTTTTGAAATATAAAAAAAAATAAAATAAATAAAAAATAAATAAATAAATAAAACAGTTAAGTTGTCCAAATTTCATACCTAAAATGGTACGTGAGTTATCAAATGTCACGCCACTTATCCTATGATCTTATAATTTCCAGCATGTTCGCATACAACATTATTTGACTCTACTATTATTTATAAAAAATAAAAATAAAAACTCTGCAGGATAATATGACAGCTGTTTTCAACTTCTTTTGTAATAAATTCATTTGGTCCAGCTGTTGAGGAGACAATAGAATATAGAAGACCCAATAAAGAAAGGGGAATGCTATCTGTCTTTCCCATTTGTATTTTCTACTAATTACTTTACACGTATACATTTTTTTATTTACTAAAAAGTTCTCACTTTTTGTTACAAAGCTTGTTTACGTCTTTACCCCTTATTAATGAAATGATAGAAGCAGCCATCAAGGGTAAAGACGTGAACAAGTTTTACAGCAAAAAGTAAGAGCTTTTTATTAAATGAAAAAGTGCATACGTGTCAAATTATGAGTGGGAAAAGTAATTGGGAAAGACAAATGGAAAAGGTAGATAGCATTCCCTATAAATAAAAGAATCAATGATGGGTCACTGTCCCAATATTTAAAACGTTTTATTATAAATATGTACTCATTCGGTGGTTAGTACATCAATTCCAATTATCTCTTTTATCTCTTCTGATATCATGATATGATCCATAAATCTTGTTGGGATTTTTAAGATAAGGAAAATGTCCTTTCCTTTCAACAAAAAAATAAAATCAAAAGAAGTATACATTTTAAAATTCTCATATGATATGATGGGTTGGAATTGAAGATCTCCCGAAGAAAGACTTTTTCAGCCCCTAATAATTAAATCTTAATTTATTATTATTATTATTATTATTATGGTGGTTTCGTCTAAATTATACTTTTAGATAGTATCTATGTTTTCTATTAAATTTTAATTTATTGATACATAAATGTAGATATATAATTACATCACTCTACCTAACAAGATTTATTATTATTTCTACCGGAAAATAAATGGTCGGTTAAGTGGTAAGCCCTAACATCTACATCCAAGATGCTGTGGATTCAAGTCATGCCTCCATCATAATCTCGAAATATTTTAATAGTTTAAAATAAATAAATAAAATGGTTGGTCCACCAACTTAAATGTGGTCAGTTTCAAATTTTATTATGGCCAAATGAATTCAAACATATTCAAGTCCTATATTATTTATGTTCTCATTAATTTTTTTGTACATAGTTTACATGAATGTCTATATCATAATAAATTTGAGGAATTACCATGTATTGATATTTTAAAATGAAAATATTGAATTATGTCAAATAAAAAAAAATGAAAGGGTCTATTTCATTTATTATATATCCAGATTTATTTATTTAAAAAAAAAATACAAAAACGTTTTTGAAGAAAACACATATGACTCATTTGTTTTCTTAAAAAAAAATACAATCAATTTAAAATATATAACTAATGGAAAAGATAGTCCATTTTTTCTCTAAATTACATCTAATTAATATTCAGAAAATCCTCGTGATAATCTCTTTTTTTTTTTTGTTTCATATAGGTTTAATATTCCAATTAAAAATTATATATATAATTTTTGTTGTCTCTTTTTTTACATACTATAAACAAAATAAATAAATATAACTACGAAATTATCATTTCTTTCTTGGCACTGAACACTCAAGAAAAAGTTACCCAAAAAAAATATATATATAAAAAAAAAAAAAAAAAGTTAACCTAATCTATTTACTGGAACATTAATTAATGGGTGTAGAAATATTAGTAACTGTTACAATGTAAATAAAACTTCTTTTTTTTTGTTACTTTTTATTTACAACAAATTGAATATGATCTGAATCCATAAACTTATTAATGCGGTTATACTCAACCTCAACCTTTGTCTCATATTATTTGTCCAAAATATGAGGTTGGCTTAATGGTAAGTTCCTAAAAAAAAACATTCTTCTTCAATATATGGTAATCCATTAAAAATAATTAATTAATTAATTAATTAAAATTTTAAAAAAAATATTTTAAAAAACATATCATAAATAAATGAAAAAACATATAAACCACACCACATTAATTAATATAATGAAGGTTGATAAGGTAATTCTCACAAGAAAAAAGTTATTTAAGGAACAAATATGCATGTGAAGCCAAGCAAATTAACCAAACAAACTAATTCTCCTAGTTCATAAAAGAATGAACTTATTACCAGATTTTATATGTTTTAAAGTTTGTCTATTAGACAAGATGATGTTGGTTCAGTGGTAAATCACCCACACCTATACCATGAGGTTATGGTTCGAGTCCTCCCTCTTTCCTAACAAAACCCCCAAATTTATGTAATATTCCAAAAAAAAAAAAAAAAAAATCTACTAAGAAATGGAAAATGACAACTTCAAACTAATAAGCCTACCAAATTTAATCGGAAAGAAAGAGATATCTTTTCTTATTAAATGTGATTTAAATTACTATGATACCAATACTTCTAAAACAATATGATATACTATTTAATAGAATTTATCGATATAAAATGAGGTTGAACCAGTGGTATATCCCTCACACCTACATCGAGAGATTATGGATTCATCATTAGAATTTTATGGTCATTAATCAAAGACATAGCCTATATAAAGAGACCGAATAATTCATCAATCACCAAACTATCAACTCTCATAAAATAAAATTAAAAAAAAAAAAAAATAATGAAAATACTCCAAGTCTTCTCCTTGATCTCTACACTTTTAGCAACATCCCAAGTTCCAGATCTCCACATCCCCAGCCAAATCCACCTTCACCGCCCGGACCTCCATATCTACAACCAAATCCACTTTCTCCGTCCATTATCCGGCTCCCGCGGCCACGATATTCCAGGCCTGTCGTGCTCGAGCTGGCGACTGGCCGTGGAAACCAACAACATCATAGGATGGACAACAGTCCCAGAAGAGTGTGCAAACTACGTGGGACATTATATGCTAGGGCAACACTACCGAAACGACTCAAAAGTCGTCACAGATGCGGCTTTGGACCATGCTAAGAGCATGAATCTGACCGGCGACGGCAAGGATATATGGGTTTTTGATGTAGATGAAACTACACTCTCTAATTTGCCGTACTATGCTACAAATGGATTTGGGTACGTACATTATCATATAAAAATTCATTATATAAAAGCAAGTTCATTGTTACAAGTGTTTGACAAAATAAGAAATGATTGATTTATTTACTGGGATCATCTCGAACACTTTTGTAAAAGTCACTTATGATTGAAATTGTGTGTTTATTTGGCAATTATCCTTTATTATTTTAATTAATAGAAATCAAAGTGTGATTTAAAAATATTTATGACAGTCTTTGGTATATCAGATGTATGTGTCTGTATAAAATCATGTTTTGTATGCAATATATATATATATATATATATAAACAAAATGGGTTTAAATGGTTTCATCACATCACATGAAAAAGATTTTTTCGAATTCCTTCTATAAAATAACAATACTTATGGAACTAGCTAGAAGCTATCTTGTATGTATATTTTAACACTAATGCTAGACAATCCAAAAATTTAGCCCAAATTTCAACTCAAATGATGTGGCAAGTGATTTTTTCATTAACCAAATCATCTCATGTTGTATGTGGTGATGATAAGTCACTTATCACATCATTTAGGCTAAATTTTTGGGTTGTCTAGCATTACTCATATTTTAATACAAATCTCAAGTTGTCATTGATTAATTAGCTATACAGGGTATTTTCTTCTATAAAATTCAAAATAAGTGGAGAGGTTTTGGATGAATTCCAATATATAGTAAATGTCAAAAACTCTTTTGATCTATTTTACCCTAATGGATTTTTCCACAATGCATGTTATATTCTCTACTATTTATATAATTATTTTATATATATATAAATATTGATCATGTGTCACTGTCATGATATGAAATTTTTGTAGGTCGACCCCATACAATTCAACGTCGTTCAATGCGTGGGTTCTGGAAGGAAAAGCACCAGCATTGCCAGAGAGTCTTAAGCTGTACAAAAGTTTGTTGTCTCTTGGTATTAAGGTTGTCTTCTTGACTGGAAGAACAGAAGACCAGAGGAATGTCACTGTAGCAAATTTAAAGGAAGTTGGGTACCAAACTTGGGAGAAGCTTATCCTCAAGTAAGCATACACGTGTATATATATATACATGTCTTAAAACTTGTCTTAATTAGCTAATGAGTAATGATTTATCAATCAAATGTCAGATCAATTAGTTCAACTAATTAAAAATCAATTTTTTGTCAAAAATAAAAATAAAAATCAAATTTTGTATTGATTTCTCAGTTTTGTTCCTTTTTTTTTTTTTTTGTTTTTTTTTTGTTGTTGTTGTTGTAGATTTGTATAATTTCTTTGAGCTGTTTTCTTAGAAGTTAGAAATCTTTTTTTCCTTTTTTTTTGCACCTAAGACTTATGGTTCTGAATTGAACCTATTATGTTGTTTTTCTTAAGCAATCAAACAATTTAAAAATACTCAAAAATAACTGAAAATAAAGAAAAAAAAAATTATGACTTTCTTATATTGAATTGCATACCAAATCATTAAATTGCATTTTATATATTTCCTTCTAAGAATATCTTACAAAGATAGCATATTTCCAAGAATATATATCAATCAAATAAAAATACATAACAAATAATAGTAAACAGGATATAAATATCAAATTAATTATTTTCAAATAATTTTATCTTTAAGAAACTTAACACTATATTCAGAGATGAAAAAAATAAAAAAATAAAATAAAATAAAATAAAAATAAAAACATGTTATTTAGTTTTCAGTCTTTATTCTTCACTCTGCCTTGTTATCTTTAAAAAAAAAAGTTGATGACTTACCACAGTTTTGTTGATGAATTTAATGATTTATGTTATAGATTTGGTCTACCTTTGTTTATTTATTTTGTCAGGCTGTAACTTTAATCTCTAAAAAATCCTTTGGCTGTAGGAATTCAACTTATTATTCAGGAAGTACAGCAGTTGTGTACAAATCAAATGAAAGAAAAAAGCTTGAGGAAAATGGATACCGCATCATCGGAAACATTGGTGATCAATGGAGCGATCTCCTCGGAACCAACACCGGTAACCGGACATTCAAGCTTCCCGACCCGATGTACTACATTAGCTGAATGTTGACTATAAAAATTAATCGGAAGCTAAATTGCCAAATTTGTATGTCATTCTGCAATAATAAAAGTTTACGTTATACATGTGTTTGAGTTTTAATTATTTGCAGAAGTTTGTTGGCATTTTTTTTAATTATTTAGAAATCTATTTACTTGTGTTAATTTGAATAAATTGAAAATATTTTATGTATGATTAAAATTCTACGGTATCCTTGTTAGTAACCATCAGACAAAAGAACCGAAGGCAATAGAAAACCCAAAAGCTTAAGCCGATAGGAAATGACTCAACAATGGTATTTTAAGTACTCTAATAATCCTAATTAACATTCTTTAACCAATTATTTATGATTAATAATCAAAAGTATGTAAGAGATGATAGTTGGAATTTGTCCAACAAATGTAACTCTTTGTTTCTTTTTTTTGAACGGCAAGATTTTATTGAAGGCCATCAAGAGATCAACCAAGGAACATACAAACCCGGCCACAAGCCACAACAAGCCAACAGACTAAAAACAAAATAGAGCTAGCAATAAAACAGAGCAATCAACAACCAGCTACGAAGCCCCAACTGCAGCCAAAACCGGCCAACTAACACGCCCCACAACCAGGAAACACAATTGGTGCAAACCCACCAGAAGCAAACAAAACAAACAACAACACAAGGCCCTGTTTGAAAACAGAGCATGCAGGACAAAATGAAGTAGCAACAAAAGCAGACCACCAAAATTCAAAGAGTTTTCTGAGTTTTGAATTGACACAAATATATCTTTTATATATATATATATATATAGGAAATGACGATTTTGAGAGGTGTGTGGAGTATTTACCAACTCATCTGTCATTTCTGCTAATATGTGTAATTTCAATAGACATATATATCTCTTTGTACAAACAAAACAAATTGAATGGATATCAAAGGCTCCCCTACTCTCCTGTATAAATAAAACACATGTTAAGTTTTATCACATACCAATTTTTAATGTTTCTCTCTTTGCAATAGTCATACAATTTCCTTTCAAATAATTCTAATGGAATTACTTCAGTTTTGCCATATCACAGGTTCCGAACTTTGTTGTATCCTATAAGTGATTTGCCAAGAACCCTTTAGCAAACTCAATTGAGTGGGGGCAAATAACACTTTAAAGAAATGATTTAAATCATACCTTAAAGTTATTCTCCATTTTCTTTTCCTACTCTTAACAAAAACAATAATGATATCATAACGGTGTTTTGAGGCATGTATTTTCTAAAACTCTTATATATACTTACTCAAAAAGTTTGCTATTAGTTTTGATATATATATATATATATATATTACCTTGAGAAAACAGAAATAGATTATTGCACTTCGCATTAATATACTAATAGTGAAGTATTTTTTTTTTTAAACACTCCTTTTTGGAAACGGAACTAAAAGTGAAGTATTCTTTTAAACACCTCTTTTGGAAACGGTATCATCGTAAGAGAAGAGAGAGAGAGAGAATCTCTTAAAGAATGAAAGAAGAGAGAAACAATTTTTTTTTTTTTTAAAGGGAAATATATTAATAGAAACGATTACAAACCAAAAGGGCAACCACCCATTACAATAGGAGCCACACATGGTGGAACATCCTCTATCCAGTAATCGTCACAACTGGAATTCAAACCCAATTTAGCAAGGGCATGAGCAGCTACATTAGCTTGTCTAGAAGCATACACAACAGAGCAACCAGGGTTCTCAAAAAGAAAATCACAAATATCACTAATAATCAACCCAATTTCAGAGAGAGGAATGGGAATGGAATTAATAAGGTTCACCACCACTTGAGAAACAATCTTAAAAGTAAGGGTTCATCCTCACCATATACTTACACATTTAGTTTTTAGTCATTAGATTTGAATTCAAAAAAAAAAAAATTACTCTCACTCATAACTACCTTACACCTATATAAGGTTGTTGGTGTAAATGATTTATTACTCTAATGTTTTATATATGATGAAACATGCAGTCTTGAACATAAATTATAACTCTTGAAACTTTTTATCATAACATTCAATTACAAGAGATATAATTGACAATATGAAGTTGGTTCGGTGGTAAACCCCTCACACCTGCACCACAAGGTTACAGATTCGAGTCATTCCTCTCCCTAACAAAACACGAATTTATAATGTAATACTTCGGAAAAAAAAAAATTACAAGAGATATAATTCTCTTAGACCTATTTATCACACCACTCATTAAATGTTAAGTTATGCTAAATTTCTAAAGCCGTAACTCTTTGAATTTAACTAACAAAACAACTCTTAATTAATAATAAACATTAATCCTTCTAATCAAAGATGATCATGAACTAAGCCAAAATCCATAAGGCGATAACATGGTTAGTACTGAGCATCTCTAGTTGATCTTTAAAGATCAATGTTTACCACTGTTGCTCATCCACAAATCTTCATTTTATTTTCTTTTCATGGTCTTACTTTAAGATTCCTCATTATTTTGTTCACCTACACTACTTTATCAATTGACTTTTTTTTTTTAAGTAACTTTATCAATTGACTTATTTCTTGTGGTATGACATATTTTTCTCTTTATCTCAAGTCACATTATAATGATTATAAATGAGCACTTCAATGGAAGCCTTTTTTTTTTTTTTAATGAGGTTGCGGGTTCAAGATCCCCTCTTAAAAAACCCTGAATTTATATAATGCTAAAAAATAAAATAAAATTAAATTTAAAAAAAAAGTGCTTTTTTCTGCATGTAAATTGATTCATTGTATCCAGAGGCAGATATGGGCCAGCCCAACCTTGCTTTTTGAAAGTTTTGAAAGTTTTTTCAATAGTTCTAAGTACATCTCGTTTAATTCTAAGTACACCTCAGCCCAATTCCAATTCTGACTTAATTACCACATTTTTCTTTATCTTAATAATAGCCCAATAACTTAAAAACTATGCATCAAGCCCATTCAAACCCATTGCATTTCCTTAACCAAGTAAAATATCAAATTGAGAAATTTTAACAATTTACCAACTCAAAAATGAAATTGGGAAATTTTAACCTTTTAACAACTAACCAAAAGCAATAGATTTGAAATTGGCACTGTTTCTGATGTGTGTGTTATTTGCTGGTGCTTGGTTAGCTGGGTGTACTAGTGCTTGTTTTTCGTAGCTGATGCATGCGTGCATCTTTTTTCCTGCAACTGTTTTGGTGTTTGCTGCTTGTTTTTGTTTCTTTGGGTTGCTTTGTGCTTCTCTTGTTTTGGTGTGGTTTTCCTCTCTTCAATAATATTGCCTTTCAAAAAAAAAAAAAAAAAAAAAAAAATAGATTTGCCATATAAATTAATCTCCAAGTCTCTAATAATTTCAAATTTTTTTTAGTTTTCATAGCTTTTGGATCTATTAAGGTATACAGACGTCGACAGCAGGAAAATTCGTAAGTTTTTGTTTTGTTTTGTTTTGTTTTTATTTTTAAGTTTATGCTGTAAAATTAATTGTAGATTTGTGATGATAAGTTTGATTTTTGGTGATTCGTTTAACAACCCAGTTTTTGTTAATATATTAATATGATTTAATTTGGATGAATATTGCAGATGCTCTTTGATTTACATGTTGTATCTGTACCACATCTCCTCATTTAGTTATTTCATATTTGTTGATATCTTCACGTTTACATTAATTTTTTTATTCTTATTTAAATTTATTCTTATTAATTTTTCATATTTGTTGTACTGTTGTAGTTTATATATTTGTATTAAACTAATAAATTACAATTTACATGATCTTGTTTGGTCTCCGTGTGTATGTATATATATATACATCCGATATACTTTTTTGAAAAAACAAAATTTTCGATATTTTTTCATTACTGGTCTTGATGACAAAACTGGGTTGGTGATTTAAAAAATAAATAAATAATAAATAAATAAATAATAAATAAATAAATAATTGAACCTTATCAAAGATTCAAAGTATTGAATTTGATTTACTATATATGCCAAAATTTAAGTAGGATATATCTTATTGTATTATTTTCATTGCATGCATAATTTCTTTTTATTTTCTTGTGTTTTGTATTGGTTAGAATATTTATTCGAGGGTAATACTCATTATGTTATTTATATCCTCTCACTAAATGTATTTTTTATTTTAATTAATGAAAATTCTCTCATACCGAAGATATTCACTGTCAAAATGATTTTTTATTCTTATATAATATAATTTTTCATATATATGAAATTTTCCACAGTACATAAAAAAATAAAAAATAAATAAAAATAATAAAAAAAATAAAAAAATGATAAACATCCCACCTAAAATCTCACATTTTTCATCCAACTACATGTGGCATGTGAGGTGTTAAATTGTGAGTGGATACACATTAATAATGATTTATCTCACCTACCCCATGTATCTACTCATCATTTGACACCTCACATATCACATGTAGTGGGATGGAAAATATGGGATTTTAGGTGAGATGTGTAGCATTACTGTTAAAAAAAAATAAAAAATAAAAATTCTGATTTCACCCATATCCATGCCACATCTTGTGTGAGAAAAAAAAAAATTAATTTAAAAAAAAAAACCTTAATAGACTTTTAGGATTACTTGGAACTTTGATCAATCAGGCTGTAATATATGGTGTCTGTTAATTAAACTCTAAAATATATTGGAAATACTTGGAACTTTATCTTTCCTTTTTTTTTTTTTCTAAAATATATAACTCATATTATGGGTTACAGATTGTCTAAATTAATATTTGCTGAAAACGATGTCACTTTCATGCATATTATACGTAATGCGAGATTGCCTAAAAACTACTGTAGTGGATTACCCGCATAGAACTTAAAGAATTAATTCACTTTTATTTTCAATGTCAAACTTTTAGCCAAACTTGTGGTTTCGGGAAAACAACATATTTCTTCAATGTGGATTGTGGATTTCATGATTAAATTATAATCATTTGGTACTTGTCTGCCTACAAAGTATATAAAGTTTAAGTGAGTTTCGTGAATCATATGGCATCTTACGTATCCCGCTGTGCCAAACAAAAGTTGTTCCTATATAAATATCGTTTGGTTATGAACATATTAAACTAGGTTGACACATATATCGGGGGTCGAGCTCCCAATGGAGCAGGGGGCAAAATTTTAGTATCTTGTTTTATTTAAAAGTGGTTTCCTATTTTATTTAGGAGTGAAAGCTTTATCCTCAGAGTTGAATTATTATACTTTTGTAATTCTAGAGTTTTAGAATGCGAGAAAGAAAAATACTGAGCTGAGCTGAATTAGAGAGTTTTTTTTTGCTTCATGTCATTGTAAACACCAATTTGATAGTGAAAGTTGAGTGTTGGTACACTTCTTTGATGTAGGCTTACGCCGAATTACGTAAAATCTCGTCTTTTTATTATATTTTCGCTTTCGTATATTTTGATTATTACATTGAGTTTGTATATTCTGTACCACATACAATACAAATTACCTATTGTTATCTTGAAATTGGTTCTATTGAAAAACAAGGGCCAAATGCCTACCACTTCAAGAGTCAATATTTATGAACAATTGAGAGCAAAAGGAAAATTAAAAGATTTAAAAATTAAAGGGTGCTCTTGGAGACAATATCTTGAATTTGCTCACCCACAAGTGTTGAAGGTTTGTAAATCTCTTCCATTTTCGGTTCATTTATTTTCAAACACTTAATATATCATGGGTTTTGTGTTGGTTGATCAATTGTTTTAGGTTTTCGTGGAAAATAGAAAGAAAATAATGAAGAAATTATTTTCAATAAAATTCACGTTTTTTTGGTTTATAAAAACGTGAAATCGGTTTTCCAATTATATTTCCTATCTCTAAGTTAATTATCCTTTCTAAGTTCATTTTATTGACTCTAACCAACACTAAACAATACTAACCAACAATAGCTCAAACTTATAATTTTATTAAGTTTTTGGTTTATTTAAGGTGGAAACTCACTATGCTATTAATCATATCAATGACTTTTAGTAATTCTCCAAAGCCATTACAAATTCAACGTGATTTTTTAGTTTTTCAAAATTTGTTTGACTGACCCTAATAAACGCTAATCGACAATAATTTAAACTTGTAATTTTCTACTTTTTGGGGTTTTTTTTTTTTTTTTTTTTTTGTTAAAACTCACATCAACTAATCTTATACAGTAAAACCTCGATAAATGAATGTTCAATAAATTAATAACATCATTTATATAATAAAATCTTCCAGTCCCAACTCAGACCAATGTACTAATTAAATAATAACCTCAATAAATGCATAAGATAATAATTTAAAAAATCCTTTAGGACCGAAAGAATATATAAATTAATAATTGGCTAATTAATTACATAAAGAAATAGCACATAAAAATTTGTAATATATATTAATGAATTTTTTACGTACAACTTATATTTACTCAATTCAATTAATCTCAAAAAATATTACATCTAAAGTGGTTTGCCTTTTCTTTATACCTAAACTGAACTCAACATCATCCTTAATTTTTTTGCTATGCATGCACCACATTTGATACATTTTTTATTTATTTCATTTTGTAGCAAGTAGTTATTTAAGCTTACTATTGCTTGGAAGACCTCTTTGGAAAAACCATTGATAAAACACAACTGTCATTTGAATCACGATTATCATCGGTAGACATATTCATTACCTCTTAAATAATCTCTTAATCAAAAGGTAATTTCATCGTTGTATCATTTCACCATGATAATTCAAAAGGTGCTCAACATCTATCAAATTTTATAGTTTGACATCATCTATTGTTTATTATTATTATCATTTATAATGCATACATATGTACATAGCTTCTCAGGTACATAACCCCTAACATAAGGTTATATACTGACAAGCGTCGTTTTGCATATCAAAACATTTATATTTAAAGTTCACCTTGTTAGTGCAAGTGACTAGAGACTAGTATAGCAACAAGCAAGGGTATCGTCCACAGGGAAGTGGTGTCCGTCAACCGTTTCGAGTTCTAGTGTTTGTTTAAAACAATGTAAATAGAATGCGGATGTGGTGAGAATGGTGTGTGTGAGGTGTATGCATATTGCGGTGTGATGTGTGTGGAAATGTAAATGAAAGGAATGCTAATAAAATAAAAGGAATATGGAGGGGTGAGAATTGTGTTTAAAATGACAAATAATAAAAGGGTGGTTTGGAGAGATGCATGATTGTGGTCATACAAGATACTTATTAGTTCACCAAATACAAGTGCACACCTAGTTGATTGTTAAGCATTAAATTCATCCAATTCAAGTTATGGGCTCGTTCTCACGATTAAGGAGTTCCGAAACCAAATCATCTATTATTACGAATCATTCGTTGATTAAGGAAACCAAAATCTATTCTTGCTCCCCAAAGGTCATGGAAGAGCATGTGTCTTAAGGCTAAAGACCCATTAAGCACCAGAACATTGAGCCAAAACCTATTCTAGCATGGCCATGCATAAAACAAGTTTCATCCATTCTTTTAGAGCTAAGTGGTCAAAATTATACCCAGAAGGTCATCCATGGAAGTACAATCCTAACCCACATACACTCAAACCCATCAAAACAATGCATTTCAACCTTCCAAAGACATTTATACACAAATAGGATATTTGATTACAACTACTCCTAAATTTAAGTTAATCTACTCATAATCTCATCCATGAACATATATCAATTTCCAATCTCCACACACATGCATATCAAGATAAGAGATTATGTAATAATAACAAGAATAAATCAAAACTCAAATGAATTTAAGAACAATCATAACATAAATAAGCACAAATATAGGTTTACAATATTTCCCAAGTGGGGTTACACATTTAGAAAACAAGAAATACAAAGCAAAGAGTTTAGAAGAGACAACCCTTGAAGGTGACCTTCTCCAAGTTCTCTATGCTTGCTAGCTTGAAATTGGTCCAAAGACTCTCATTTCTCCTTGCAATCTACTCCAAATGTGGTGGATGAAGGGTAGGAAGCTTCTCTCTCTCTTGGTTTGGGGAAGAAGATGAAGATGGAGTGAAGAAAGGTGAAGAATTTCGTAGGGATCTGGTGAAAGAAGAGGCAAAGAGGTGTATTTATAGTTAGGGTAAGTTTGGGGACGAATTTGGGCTTGAAAAGACGAGTTTGCCCGTTCCAGGGTCATGGCGAGTGGCTGAGGCGAGTGGTTCACTCACCATGATCAGTTGCCATGTCTATTATGAACTTTGGGCAGAGGTTGAGGTGAGTGAGTTCAGTCGCCATGGTTACTCACCATGAACACCGGTCGTGTTTCCAGCCTCGCGCACCGTTACGGAAACACACATAACTCCCTCTAGAAAGCTCGGAATTATGATCCGTAAAAACCGCTAGAAGGTAGACGTCCGGGGCTTTCCAAAAATATATGGTAGGAAGCTCAATTCAATATGAGGAGGGAGATATAGACCCCGAAATATGGGTGTTCTGCATAGACATCTTACAATTTCAGCCCATCAACCTTTGGAAAACATAGTTGACCAGTGCTGCGGTCTCAATGTCGCGTTCTAGCTCAACGGTGGATCCAACACGGAAACATGGTTTTGCTTGTCGTGGTTGACCATGAATCATGCTGCGGTTTGGGTCAACGGCGAGGCCACGACAACTCTGAATGGCTTCCAATTCTCATTGTTTGCTCGGTTTCGCCTCCCAAACTTGACTTTAAGCTCAAAACCTTATTGTAGGGAATATGTACCTACACATGGCTCACAAAACACATTATACACAAAAACATGTTCGAAAACGAGAACAAACGATAGGAAATGGGGACCTCAAATAAGTATATAAATCGTCCGATCATATACAAACCTATTTGTTAGCCTTTGGATCAAAATCCAAGGGATGTTATGTGTGACAAATAGGTTTGTATATAACCTTATGTGAGTGGGTATGCACCTGAGAAGCTCTATAAATATGTATCTTGATAAAATAAAAAATAGCAATATATCATATTACTTGTGAATTGTATGTAATTATGTCAAAACAAGACAAAATTTTAATGTAACAGTGCCAAAAAAAGACACAATCATAATAGAAGCACGGGTGTACTAAAGGGAACCCAAAACAAATAATGCATATATAAGTAACAAAAGCATAAAACTCTTTTTAAATTAATAAATATTTATTTTGGTTGAAACTAACTCCAATTAAGCTTATCACTTTTTGTAATTCCCCAGTGCCATTTCAAATTCTATGTATGTTAAGTTTTTCAAAATTTATTTAACTAACTATAACCAACACTAGCTTAACTTGTAATTTTTCTAATTTTTTGGTTGAAACTACAATTATTCTTATAAATCCTTTATAGTAATCGTTCAACCTCAATTCTAATCTCTAAATTAATTATCCTTTTGAAATTTGTTTTATTGATCGTAACCGACAGTAACCGATGCTAGTCCATATTTTTGAAAGTAGGCAAGATTTCTTCTTGTGACAGTGGGCTTGGGAGTAAAGAGAAGAGCAAAGAAGGGAAGGATTTAGACAATACGAAGCATCTAACCTCTATTTTAACTCCAAATTGGACCTCTTGCCTAGCAGTTAAGGGCCATGTTATGAAGGTTAGGAATCCCAAGAGTAATTTTAAGATATCTTGGAATCTTGAAGAGGAGATTTCTAGGATTATAATTAAGGATTGGAGTAGCTCTAGGGTTGGATTTCGATGGCAAGTTAGTGGGGATGGCTGAGGTTTTTGCAGAAGCAAAAAGGAAACTGAAGTTGGGTGGCTTGAGAGAGCTGAAAGTTCAGTAGGTTTTTGGTTTATGGTCGTTTTCTGTAGTTTGTGCTTGCTAGGTTTGTGGGTTGTTTTTTTTGGGTGGCTTGGCCACGGTTGGTTTTTGGGTTGCTTGTTTTGCGATTGCTGGTGGGTTATTTTCTGTTTTATGTTTTGTTGGCCACTTGTGTGTATTAGTCTGTATGGGGGGCTTTAATTTTGTGGTCGCGTGTTTTGTTGTCCTGTAGGCGTGTGGTTTGTTTGTAGCTCTTCAGCTTGGCCATTTTTGAATAAAATCTGCTGTTCAAAAAATATATATAGCTCAAACCTATAACTTTTCTAAGTTTTTGGATTATTTTAGGTTGAAACTCACTCCAATTAAGTATATCAATCACTTTTTGTAATTCTACAATGACATTCCAAACTCTACGTATGTTCTTAGCTTTTGAAATTTGTTTGACTGACCCTAACTGACGCTAACCAACACTAATCAACACTACCATAAGCTTGTAATTTTTTTTTAATTCATTTTGAAATTAATTTTACCGATCATAACTGACAATATGCGACACTAACCGACAATAGCTCAAATCTATAACTTTTATAAGTTTTTAGATTATTTTATGTTGAAACTCAATCTAATTATAAACTTAGCAATCACTTTTTGTAATTCTCGAACGTCATTCCAAACTCTATGCATGTTCTTAGTTTTTCGAAATTTGTTTGATTAGCCCTAACAGATAGTAGCTTAAACTTGTAATTTTTCTAATTTTTTTGTTACTTTTTTTATTAAAAAAAACTCACATCAATTAATCTTATAAATACTTTAAGAATCAATCGTCCAACTCCATTACCTATCTCTAAATTATTCTTCTTTCGAAATTCTTCGTTTTACTGAACATAAACGACAATGGCTTAAACCTAGTTTTATTTTATAGGTTATTTTCTATTTATTTTATTAAATGTGTACATGTGGCATTTTAAAGGTTTGTCCATATATAATAAGACCAAAATATATAAAGATGTATCTAAAATGGCTAGGGATTAAAATAATGCTTGCTCTTTTATTTATCTAATCCAAAATTCAAATGTTGAGCAAAGGTAAGAAACTATTATTAATGCAAATCAGTCATTAGTTTACAAGCCAATGGACAAACTTAGGTGGGATAGGTGGGATACTACTATACTAGAGATCTACACACGGTCGCGATCCTCAAGAGAAATCTCGAAACATTATTATCTATACTAAAATTAAATAATTGGAAATTGCGCTCCAGATCTGCAAAACTAACAAGAAATTAGAATAATGAATTGTCCCTTGTCTAACTGTTGGAGATTCAAATTGAAGTCCATTAACGGGTTCAAACTCCAGTATGTATAGATATATGTCCAAATTTACCCATTAATCCGTAAAATGTGGAGTGGTCTCTTTTTAGAGGAGTTACATTCCGGACCATACTTGTAAAGCCCAATTTCATCATTAATCCATAAATTCATAAAATGTGTAGAGATCTCTCTCTAGAAAAGTTATATTCCGAGCCATATAGAGTCTAATCTCGTTAGATCGACCGTGCATAGATATAATACACCAATGCAAAACGCATGCAAGATTAATCTACGGAGATATATAGATATATATATATATATATAAAAGCTAGCTGCCGAAAAAAGTGTCCATATATCTCAAATCTCAATAGTTTAATATGATCTCATGGCTCGATTTATAATTTTTCTCAAGTCAAGGCAAAGAAAATGACAGAGCAAACGTCAAAGTTATCCAGCCAATTAATTAATTTATGTTTTTAGGGTTTTATTGATGGGCTCCATGCCTCCATGCCTAAATGTACTACGATAATTGGAAGTTGTCTCTACATCTTCGTATATATATAAAGATATAATAAGTAAAAATGACATTGATAACACCAAATATAATTAATCACGTGCAAAGACTAATCTGCCGACAAAGTGTCAAATATATTCAATATGTTTTTGGCTTGATACTGTATATATAAATTTATTTCTCAAGACAAAGAAAACGATAAGAGAAAATGTCACAGCTATATAGCCAGAATAAATTCTAGATTCCAGAGAAAGACAAAGCTGGAACTCATAATCGTACAGTATTAGTAGTGTAAATATGAGGAGCATACTATTAGACCAAACTCATTTCTTATTAGTTATTCCCTTAAGATTTTGTTGATACTTAATACCTAAAAGTAAAAAGGGTTTTGTTTTTTTAAATCTGACACCGATTGGATCAGGATTTGTTGGGACTTGAGGGACAAGTCTCACCCCACTTTTACGATTTAATAGGTAAATTGTGAGATTTGAAACCACTCCACATAGGTAAATAAAATAATAATAAAAATAATAATAAATTAAAATATAAAAAAAAGCCTATATAAAGAAACCAAATTAACTCAAACTACATAACTCTATATTATTTTCCCCATAGACAATACAACATGGAAACACATGTATTCCCATTACTCTCCTTTCTCTCTATAATATTCCTAGCAACATCCCAAGCTTCAGACCTCCACATCCCCCACCAAATCCACCTTCTCCGGCCGCAATCAGGCGCCCATGGCCGTGACGTTCCAGGGCTGTCGTGCCTGAGCTGGCGGCTAAGCGTGGAAACCCACAACCTCGTGGGATGGAAAACAGTTCCACAACAGTGTGAAAACTATGTGGGACATTACATGCTAGGGAAACAGTACCGCGACGACTCGAAAGCCGTCGTAAACGAGGCTTTGCTCTATGCTCAGAGCCTCAAAGTGGCCGGCGACGGCAAGGAGATATGGGTTTTTGATATAGACGAAACCACCCTCTCCAATTTGCCGTATTTTGCTAAGCATGGATTCGGGTACGTACACATATATAGTTAATCAATTAAACTAATTGTTTATTGTTACAAGTTTTTGATAAACTAAGCAACGATTTTTGTATTTATTTCTTAAAATCACAAACTAATCAATGTTTAATTTATTTATATATTGGTTTTGTATATTTAAATTATAACGAGTTTAAGTACATTTATCAATTCATTGTGAAACTATCAAAACATGTATGTTGATGAAATATGTTTGATTATTTTATAGTGTTTAATTAATATAAACCAAAGTGTCGTTTAAAAATTGTATTAAAGTCTTTGGTTTTCTACTAAAAATATTATGATGATCGCTTGTATGAGAGAAAATAAAATGGATAAATCTTAATCGTGTATTATTTTTTTATATTTAATTATTTATATGTTACTGAAATTTTCAGGACAGAGCCATACAATGCGACAACATTCAATGAATGGGTTATGGAAGGAAGAGGACTAGCATTACCAGAGACTCTTAAGCTGTATCAAAAAGTGTTGTCTCTTGGAATTAAGATTGTCTTCTTGACTGGAAGAACAGAAGACCAGAGAAGTGTCACAGCAACCAATTTAAAGAAAGTTGGATTCCACACTTGGGAGAAGCTTATTCTCAAGTAAGCATGCATACATGTCTTAAATCTTGACATATCAATTGATCAATCCATATATATATATATATATATATATATGGATTTCTCTTGTACTTTTGGTCTATAATTGTTTATTTAATTTTTGAGCTTGGCCTTCTCATAATGAATATTTTGGCTGCAGGGGTCCATCTTATACAGGAAAACCAGCAGTTGCATACAAATCAAACGAAAGAAAAATATTTGAGAAAAATGGATACCGGATCATCGGAAACATTGGTGATCAATGGAGCGATATCCTCGGAACCAACACCGGTAACCGGACGTTCAAGCTGCCCGATCCACTCTACTACGTTAGCTGAATGTTAATTAGAATTACCGGCAACAAAATTGCAAGAGCTAAAATTGTTCCAATATGTCGTTCTTGAATAATAAGTTGAAATTTAGTTATATGTATTAATTTTTAATTACTTTTAGAATGTTTGATGGTGATCTTTTAACTTTCTTAATTTTTAACTTTTTAACTTTTTTAATTTTTAATTCAGAATTCTGTTTACATCTTTTAATTATAAGAAAATACAATGACGTATTTATGATTAAAAAAATTATATTCAATATCCTAGATTCCTAGACATTCTTTAACTACATTTTTTTCTAATTAATAATCAAATATTTAATGCTTATCACCTCTTAGCATAGGTTTCCTTCCATATTAGTGGAGGTGGCCTGACCAATTGGTGTGGCACATATCATCTTGATATGAGGTATGTTTTTTACTTGCGACTCAAACCTGAATATTGTCTGGCTAAATGAGCACTTTTACGTACTATCAAAACCTGTACATTATCTGGTTAAATGAGTACTTTTACTATCAAACCATATTGAACGGTGGTTATCAAACCATATTAGGCAGTGGTTTGACATAAGGTAGGCTTTACTTATAAAGTTAATTAACTCAAATTTTATCAAAGATGGTCAAGATCACAAAGTCAAGGTCCATATATAATGCAGCACTATCAAGAAGAAAAAAAAAAGGGTGGAGGAATATAGAACTGTAGCTCATCATTTTCCTTTTTGCTAACTCTTCCACAAAACTTAAATGTTTTTTTATCTTCCTTTTAAATTTTAATGGTCTTACTTTAAGATTTTCCATTAATTAGTTCACCCGCACACACTACATACTCATCAAATTGACTTATTTTTTGTGGTATGACATCTTTCCTCTTTTCTCAAGTCACATTATGATCATGGATGGATAAGCACTTCCATGGAAGTGCTTTTCTGCTTGTATATATGTTGGTTCATTGTATGTACCCATCGATACTTCTTGTAAATAGCGCATATATATATATATATATAATAAACTTTAAGGATACATGGAACTTCGTAATAGGATATTAATTAGGTTGTATTGGTACTGTTTGTTGAAGTACTCCAAATTTCCTTTTCTTCTGAAACATATCAATCACCAAAATATTTTCTGAAAACAATGTCACTTTCGTGGAGAATATATATTGTTTTAATGCAAGATTGCCTAAAAACAACTGCAGATAAATTAAAGGAGTTAGCACAATATCCTCTTATTTACAATTCAAAAAATTGTTTTAATATAAACTCAATTGATGTGATAAATTATTATTATTATTTTTTTTTTTATCCGTGGGTGTCCGGGCCAGTTTACGCGCACCTCGACTAATCCCACGAAACCCTGAAGTTAACAGCCGGGTAAACCTCCAGTGGCCCCAAGAGAAACGTGGCTGTCAGGGATCAAACCCAAGACGTCCGAGTTTACGGCTCGCCTCAGTGACCAGTGGCACCACCCCTTGGGGTTAATAATTTATTTTTTCAATATACATTATGGGATGATATGTTAAATATGACAATAACAAATTATTTATCACATTATTCCGGTTAGTATTTAAATAAAAAATTTGAGTCTTATAATATTATCGATTCTATTAACATCATATCTTATCAGTTCTTTGAAAACAAGTATCAAAAGCAGATCGTTTATTACTTCAAAAAAAAAAAGCACATCGTTTATTGCTGCCCAATAAAAATAATGAAAAAGCAAAAGGAAATTTTCAAGATCGACTAAAGGTTAAAAGTATATATTCTGCACTAGCTAAGAAAGTTGTATGAATTTAAATCACCATCGAACAATGTGGTCATATAAATAATTTGTTGCTGAAATTTGACTGAAACCACAGTTGAGCTGCCCTATCAATTATCATCATCACTTATCAACATGGGCGTACGTAGCTCAGCCGGTAGAAGGACGAACTTGGAACTTGGACAAATGACTTCCAGGTTAGTAATTCGAATCCTACTAATGGTAAAAACTTTCAAAAAAAAAAAAATTTGATCCCGAATTAATAGATATTGTCAAATAAAAAAAATAAAAATAAAATTATCATCAACAACTTCTCCTAATTAACGTTTTTTTAAAGTTTACAATATGCTTCTGTTAAAAAATAAAAAATAAAAAAAAATAAAAATAAAAGTTAACAATATGCAAAAGTATAAGAAAAGGTTATATAAATATATATATATATACAGTATATGGATAGAAGAAAACTTAAGGATATCATTTTTATTATTATAAGAGATGAAAATTAATTTATTATAATATAGACGAAGAACTTAATAACAAAAAAAAAAGTGTATACATAAACTAATCGTAAAGGAATTTCTTATTAGGGTATGATCAAGAATAACAATCAAAAGTAGTATTTATTTTTTAAAACAAAGGATGGAGATAAGTTAAAGTTAAAGTTGAAGTTCAAGAACAACAATCATAAATCTTTGATTTAAAAAATTATATGTTATAAAGTTTCTCTCCAGAAATAAGTTAAAGTTGATTTGACTTTCTCTCCAGATTCTTGTCATCAGATTCGTTAATTAGAATTGTTTGATTTGACTTTTCATTACCTTCTCCAAAAACAATACAACATGGAAACGCATGTATTCACACTACTTTTCTCCTTCTATCTCTCTATAATCCTAGCAACATCCAAGGCTTCAGACCACCACATCCCCCACCAAATCCATCCCCTCCGGCCGCGATCTGGCGCCCATGGCCGTGACATTCCGGAGCTGTCCTTCCTGAGCTGGCGGCTGGGAGTGGAAACCAACAACCTCATAGGTTGGAAAACGGTTCCAAAACAGTGTAAAAAGTACGTGGGACATTACATGCTAGGGCAACAGTACCGGGACGACTCGAAAGCTGTCATAAACGAGGCTTTGCTCTATGCTCAGAGCCTCAAACTGACCGGCAACGGCAAAGAGATATGGGTTTTTGATATAGATGAAACAACCCTCTCTAATTTGCCGTACTTCGCTAAACATGGATTTGGGTACGTATGTTATCATAAATAATTATTATATAAATTAAGTTTTTTGTGTTGTAAAAAAAAAAAAGAGGAAATAGAGAGAAATAGCACCAAATTGGATTGGTTTTGTGGTAATATCACCAACTTAATAAGTTTTATAAAAACAGCACCAAAGTATGTGATCTGCCCAAATTGCCCCTCACTTATTCTTTTATCCTCTCTCTCTTTCTTCCTCTCTCCTTTGTTTTTTCTTTTCAAAGAACTCCATTGATCCATCAATGGAGGTCGGACAGACCTCAAATGGAGGTCGAATGGAGGGCAAAAGACCTCCATTGGAGTCGAAATGACCTCGACCTCCATTGGTGGTCGATGAAGAAGAAGATTAAAAAAAAAAAAATCTGGAAATAAGTCTCGGGTATTTGGAAATAAGTCTCGAGTGTCCAAAAGTCTCGGGTAGGTCACTCGAGACTTATTTCAAGCTATTTCCAGCTACCCGAGACTTATTTCCAGAATTTTATTTTTTTTAATCTTCTTCTTCATCAACCACTAATGGAGGTCCATGTCATTACGACTCCAATGGAGGTCTTTCGCCCTCCATTTGACCTCCATTTAAGGTCTGTCCGACCTCCATTGATGGATCAATTGAGGTTTTTGAAAAGAAAAAAAAGAGGAGAGAGGAAGAAAGAGAGAGATAAAGAGATATTAGGGGCAATTTTGGTAGATTACCTTAATTGGTGTTATTTCTACAAAACTTATTAAGTGGGTGACTTTTCCATAAATGGTTTTGGAAAGAGTGCTAGAAATTTTAAGGACTCAAAAAATAATAAGTTTTTTTTACAAGTATATTACAGTTAATTCGGGGTTTATGGAAGAAACATATCTCTAACGCGCAATCTTAAAGGTGTAATTGTGAATGTCGTATCGCTGGTCACAGAAACGTAAACGTGTAAAATTCCACATTTGATGGTGTATATTAATGTGTACATTGATCTTGTCATTGTCATGATGTGAAATTTTTAGGACGAAACCATACAATGCCACTATATTCGATGGATGGGTAATGGAGCGAAAAGCGCCGGCATTTCCGGAGAGTCTTAAGTTGTACAAGAAGTTGTTGTCTCTTAAGATTAAGGTTGTCTTCTTGACTGGACGAGCAGAAGAACAGAGAATTGTCACATCAAACAATTGAAAGAAATCTGGATTCCACATTTCCACACTTGGGAGAAGCTTATTCTCAAGTAAGCATATATACATAGTCTTTGTAAATATATATTGTCTTATTTAATTACTGATTTATCAATTAATCCAATCCGTTCAAATCAGTTAATTCTGCTAAAATCAATCAATCATGTGTTGATTTCAATGATTTATCTTGTAATTTTGGTCTATAATTGTTTATTTTTGTTGGGAAAATTTCCATCAATTTATTATAATCTGTAAAAAAATAAAAAAATAATAATAAAAAAAAATTGGCTGCAGGGGATCGTGCTATTCAGGAAAAACAGCAGTTGCATACATATCAAATGAAAGGAAATTAAAAGCTTGAGAAAAACGGATACCGGATAGTCGGAAACATTGGCGATCAATGGAGCGACCTCATTGGAACCAATGCCGGTAACCGGACGTTCAAGCTACCCGATCCACTGTACTATATTAGCTGAGGATTAATTGGAGTTTAAAAAAGAAAAACAAATTGAGTTATTGTAATACTAAAATCATCTTGTAAATTCAAAATTAGTTTTAAAACCCTTCGTATGGTGTTTTTATTAAAGAAATAACATATTTAGCTAAAGCATGAGCCCCTTATTATCATCACACGGAACAGATAGTAAAAATCTCTCCATCTCAACGGAACAGAACCATAGAACCTTCTGAACAAAAAGATCAACACAATTAATTCATTTTAAATAAGTATTTAAAAATATATTTTAGTTAAATATAAAATAAAATAAAAATCAAAACATAAATATGATTATTTTATATTTAAGTTAAAAATTATAATAAGCAATCTGATCTAATACCAAACAATATAATATTAAATTAAATCCAAAAGAATACAATCTTAATACAATATACAATTCAATCCGGTCCAATAGCGTACGGTTCATGGAATTTGGAAATACAGCCCAAACATGAAAATCAAATCTCTTGATTCGTGATCGTGACCCATTTTCAGCCCAAACCCACAAACGTGTCACTGCCCACGCTTGTAATTTCACAAACAGCACCTAATTTCACCATATCCTTCGCAGCAAATCAGCCGCGCTCTGCTCTCTCCGGCGAACCACACCATAGAATGTCGTTTAGAGGACGAGGGCGTGGACGAGGGGGCTTTGGAGGTGGCAGAGGCTTAAGGCTTTGCTGCTGAAAAACCTGTTGAACTTTTCCCTGTCGGTAATTATTTTTATTTTTATTTTTTTAATTTAGAGTTTTTACTACGTTTGACTGCATTTTTTTAGTGTTCTTAGCTTGAATTGAATCTGTGTGCTTTAATTTAAATGGGTTCTGGGAAAGTTTTGATTTTTTTCATTACACACTTTGAATGCATTGATTGGGTTGTTTTTACTACGTCTGACTAATGTTTTTTTTTTAGTGTTCTGAGCTTGAATTGAATCTGTATGCTTGAATATAAATGGGTTCTGGGAAAGTTTTTATTTTTATTTTCATTACAGACATTGAATGCAATGATTGAGTTTTTTTTTATATATATAAATTTGTATGTGTAAATTTTCGTTCTTGCTCATGTAGGTGGCTGATGTTATATCGATAGGAATTTAATCCTTTGGAACACAAGGTTGCTAAACTATTGGAAAACCTCTCCTTACTATCCGGAGGAGAATGTTGAAAAGAGTGAGCTTTGAGGACTTTAAATGTTTTTATTTTTTGTGATTAAGTAGGAGAAACCGATAAAATAGCAATCGAAAACGATAGGTTTAACAATTAGTTTTCACTCCACGGTTCTTAATTTTGGTCTAAATTTATAATATATTGTATAAAATATGAATGCATGTGTGTAGTAGCAGAGAAAGTTTGAATATGATGTTAAAATAGCTGTGTTTGATTGTTCATAGTTAATCGCCGTTTATTCTAAGACTTCATTCAAGAAGTGATAGCTTTGAATTAAATTTAATTCTAGACGGTAATGGCTTAAAAAGTCCGATGAAATGAGTGCTATCCAACTTCCTGCAACTAGTTCATTATACATGTTTTTCTGCTACATATATGTTTGGTCTTAGCATGATTTTTTTCAATGGTTTTGTCAAGTAATGTTAGTTTGATAATGCCTTTTGCCTTGATCAATATATGATAGCAATTGGTTAGTGAAAATGCTTTAAGAATTTCATTTCGAGTGTATTGATTTTTGAAAGTTGTTCCTAACATGTTTTTATATGATTCTTGTTTATCTATACATTCTAGTACATGCTTTGTATCGGCTCTGACACTTTTTTACTGATAAAAAAAATGAAGAAGTAATGGAAAAGAAGTTCGTGGTGCAATTTGAGGAGTTTTACATATTCTTCTTATTCCATATTATGTTGTCGAGTTTTCCTTATTCTAGATAGTATATTAGGATTGTTGCAAGATATCTGATTGCTCATGTTAAATATGTTAATACTTATGCACTACCTCCATGTTCATGAATTTGATGCCAGAAAACCAAAGCATGGACATAGAAAGATATTGCGACTTGAATAAGCCGAAAACCACATCTACTATTCTATTTACCTATTTTTACAGATCAATGCTTCTAATTTTCCTCAGGAACTGGTTAAAGGTGTGCAATCAGACCACTTTTAAGTTTTAATTATATAGTACTGTAGTGGCATTTATGAGAATACAAGCTGTAATTAGGGTTCTTAGCTTCTGACACTAATGACTTGTCTGATGGTGCAATGAAAATCCAGATTCAAGGCAGCAACAAAAGCGAAAAAGAGTTCGATGAAATCCTGGTTTGAACAGATAGCAAACCGTGGTCTTACTTTTCATTTCATTTATTTTGGGAATTGTCTTTCGAATTTCAAATGTTAATTGATTCTTTAAGGTTTAGCTCTATGTCTTGTGTCCAATTCACCTTAATAATAGGCAAAATTGAGACTTGACATGTCTTGTTGTGCTATGATCTAATATGCATATATGTAAATATGTAATTCTCCTCTTAAGACCTGTTAGATGTTTTGGTAACAATTATTTCTTCCTCTTTTTTTTGGTTTTTCGAAATTGTGCAGATGAACCGATGTAGTAGTTGCTATGCGGTAAATGTTTTGTTGCGTAAAGTTATATGATCAGGTATTACTGTATTAGTCCCCAGTTTAAAGCTCGGTGAATGAGGTTCCGTCCTGGAGATTTCTAGGTATCAAGAAGAAGATGGTGATCCGCCCTGCTCTTTCTTGTTGCTGTGAACAAGTTTTGTAAATGGAAGTATTCAATCATGGTTACTTTGTAAATTCAATGGAGGTTTTTTTTTTTTTTTTTTTTTTTTTTTTTTTGGGTGGAAATTTTATGTTTGGCTAGAAAGAAAATCATATTACTGCCAAGTTTAGTCTAGTTAATTGTTCAGAAGTTTGTTTTCAAAAAAAACAAAAAAAAAGAAATCAGGGTGTATTATACTAGTTTTTTTTTTTTTTTTGATATAATTATGCTAGTATTAAACATTCTTAATATTTATTTAACTTTTATATTAATGCAATCTGTCACATTATTAAATTTGAATATAATTTATATATATATATATATCAAACCTGAAATGTTATAAAAAATATATTGAGAGATATAATATGATAAAATTTTCAGATTTGTACTTTTGAAGTTTTTTAATTCAATTGGTTTGTTTAAAGTTTCAAATCCTCACACAGAAGTCTTTTTGTTTATTTTTTAAGGAAAAATAAAGATAAATAATCCTTTTTTACCAGAATAATAAATAATTCCTTGATCCAATAATTAGAGGTCTGAGTCATGTGACACTTGAATGAAAATAAAATAATAATGATTAAATAAAAAAAGACGTTTGCATACGAGAAATATTTACCAATCGGGTTAGGGGTTTGTTTAAGACATGTTTTCAATAGCTACTTCTAAGAATATCTATCAATCCGATTAAGGGTGTGCAGGACTTATCCAGAATGTTAACTCTCGCTTCAAGAGATAAAACTTCTTATACTTTACGGATTTAATTAGCAAGATCATAAGGACTTGAAATCTTACGATCGCTTTGCTAAATGTGTTTGTACAATATGTATAAATCCAATTATATTTTTATTCTTTATAAACAATGAACGCCCAAAAAAAAAAAAATTTTATCTCTAAAAATTAATATTATTTTGTATATTATTTATGATATTCTTACAATTAAATTTTGTATATATATATATTTTTTAGACCAAATTTTGTATATTAAAAAAAATTATTTCAAAAAATATATATATGGAAATATTCAAACCACGTGTTCATTTGCTTTCTTCCCTTAAAGGAAGGCCAAACGTGAACGGCACTCATTCTATCATGTTGAAATCCAACGGCTGAGATCGCATCACTGGTGAAATCATAACGCACACCACCTCCATCCTCATTCATAATCTTCCCTGGACCCCACCAAACTAAAATTAAAAAAATTAAAAATAATAATAATAAAAAACACAAACACTATAAATACCTCTCCTCTTCAAACCAAACAGAATTCGAAGAAAAATAAAATAATAAAACAAAACAAAACACAGCGATAAACGCAGAACACAAGAAAATCAAAAACAAAAATGTCGTGGCAGACGTACGTCGACGAGCACCTCATGTGCGAAACCGAAGGCCAACACCTCACCGCCGCCGCCATCATCGGCCACGACGGCAGCGTCTGGGCCCAGAGCGCCTCCTTCCCTCAGGTGGTTTGGATTCTTTTTCCTTTTGGTGGCCTGATCAGTTTTGTTTGGATTCGTTTCTTGATTTTTAATCGCATTTTAGATTTTTATGATTCGAATTGGATCTGATCGTGTGATTATTGTTGATGACTGATGTTAATGCATGTATTGGAGGATCTGTTTTTTTTTTGGGGATCATTTGATGTTTTATAGATTGGCTTTTTTTGTCATGATTTGGAAAACAAAATGAAAATTTTAGATTGTATACATAATTATAGCTATAATTTTGTAATGTTATTGTATCAGATCTCTAAAATTGGAATTTTTTTAATAATTGGTTATGCTATACTGTAGTAGTGAGATGGATGGTTCTGATTTAATTCGGTAATCTCAGTCGTTAGATGCATTTAATGATGAGGAATGTGTTAAAAACTACACATTCTTGATTGTTATAATGGTTTGAAATGATTATTTATGCCGAGAACTGCGTTTCCTTTTTGTTTTTATTCATTTGTTTAATTTGTTGAATAATGATTGTGGTGGAAGATTGTTATTGGATTTACTCATTTACCATATAATTCATTTCCTCTTATGTGTTTTGTCATAGATTAGGTGCCAATGAACGTGTGGATCTTTATTTAATCAATTAATTAACTATTGTTTTTTGTGTTATATGCAGTTCAAGCCTGATGAGATTGTGGCGATCATGAAAGACTTCGATGAGCCTGGTTCTCTTGCCCCTACTGGGTTGCACCTTGCTGGTGCAAAGTACATGGTAATCCAGGGTGAGCCTGGAGCTGTCATCCGTGGAAAAAAGGTGTTTTCTTGCGCCCTTACCTTTTCTTTTTTCCTATTTCCGTGATTCTATCAAGTTATATGATAAGTATCAAAATGAACAAGGGATATTTCACTAAGTGTGATATGAAATTGCTAATGAAGTTGTGAAAATGTGCACTGTTGTCATAATTAGGGCCCTCGTAGTTGTTTCAACTTTTGAGTTGTAAAACGTTGAGCCAAGGGATCTATCTATCCCCTCAAGACTCAAAGTTGATGTTGTCCTGAACTTAATCTCCTCACCCAAAAACTTTATTATTGTGAATTATGGGCCAAGCTTGTACTTGAAAGAACAATAATAAAGCTTCATGGGTCGGACAGTGGAAGTGGGACTGCCTTTGGGAGTCGTTTATGGTGTATGGTCAGATTTGTTTAGTCTCTATTCGATGATAGTTACTTTGGCACTTGAGAAAACAAGCATATGGATGACAGATAGCCTCTGCTTTTTCATTTATAATACTTTTATGTACAATAAGATCAATTATTTCTCATGTGGGCACTCTCGGACACCTAATTATTCACTAATTTCCTTTTCATTTGCCCCATGATGATGAATCTCGAACTCTCAGTACTTGCCTGTCCACTGCTCCATGTGAGACTGGTCCCATCTTCTAGTTTAGAATTGAATCCTAAGTTTCATTCTAACCAAATATCGTACAAAGAATTGTCTTTCCATAGTTTTGAAAAAGTTGCTGGATATTATCTCTCCGATAAAGAATTGACGATTAAAGGAACATTGTGATCTAATTTCTCATTTGGTTCATTAATTTTGCAGGGGCCTGGTGGCGTCACCGTGAAGAAAACCACCCAAGCTCTGATCTTCGGAATCTACGATGAACCAATGACCCCGGGACAGTGTAACATGGTTGTGGAGAGGTTGGGAGATTACCTCATTGATCAGGGCCTGTAAAATCCCATTCTCAGCTTCATATGGTTTTTCCTTATACTACTTTTTAGGTTTTGGGATTGCCTCTTCTTGAAGATTTGGTTTTGGACTGGTAATTATAGTTGTTGCTGAAAAAAATAAATGTTGTGAGGGAAGAGTGATTTTTTTTTTGGTTCTTTTAGATTTTGATTATTTATTATGTTTTTCCTTAACTCATATGTATTGCAGTGTTGAAGTATTTGAAGTGTCTTTTGGATATTATGATATGGGGAGAGTTTAAGTTTCTGAGTTCTTAAACTAATGATCTTGTGTTCTTTGTTTACTTTTGAATTTTGATAATTTACATTAATTAAACAAAGAAAAATGTTTAATGTTCAGTTTGTTATATATTAAATTTTCTAACAAAATATTTTTTATTTTTTTGACGGATCAAAATAGTTATATATTATAAATTAAATATGTTTATTTTATTTTAAAAAAAAAATTAAAGATTTTTGTATTAAAAAGTAATTTGAAGTGAATTAATTTAATCCAATCTATTGCTCCAAGCAAAAGATAAATACAACATTAATTTATTCCAATTCAATCTCGTGCAGGCACTGAAAAATAAAAAAAATCAAACCATGTTACCTACCTCTTCCTTCAGGGTGGTAGAAATTACCTTGTATTGAAAAAATAAAATTCAAACTATTTTACCCTCTTCATTCAATGTGTAATTCCTTCACATATATTATTTGCATATCAAATTAAATATTTATTTTCGGTGTCTGAACTCAGAAATGTCTCATATTCGAGTCGCCGCCACATTAAGTGGTATATAAAAATAACAAAAATTAATGATACACTGTTCAAATCTAGTGCCTAATATTTACATGATTTAAATGAATTGATTATAATGATGTCACGTCATTTGGAAACACAAAATAGTATTTATTGTTAAAAAATTTACAAAAAAATAATAAATGACAAGTATTTAACAAAAGGCCGGGTCATACCCAATAACAAATCCTGACCCAAGGCCCAATTTCGTGAGTGAGGACATTTAAGTAATTAAAACACTTTAGGGGTTTTCCAAAGTAAACCCTAATTTTCATTCTATATAAACCCTCTCATCGACCATCGATCGTATCACTCTTCGTCGTCTTTCTTTGTTTCTCGTTCTGGTTATTCGCTTTTTATTATTCGATAAATTTATTTTATAAATAATATGCAGGGATTGTGTGTATCGGCGTTGTGCGATAATAAATGCACTTTGAATCCGAAAGAGTTCCCTGCTAAATCAATTTCTGGGGAAGATGGGCAGTTGTGATTCATTTTACTATCCATTGAATCTGTCAACAATCATCTTCCTCACATCTTTACGCTTACTGCTTCATAACCCAGATTCGATTCCCTTTTCTAGAAGCTGGTTTTTAATTTCTAATGTGTTCTTCCAAATCCCCAGAAATTATTTTCGATTCTTTTAATATTTTCTGAGTTGAATACTTTTTTGAGTTATGTTCTGTCTTCTAAATTTTGTTTTTCAAAAACAATTAACACCTTCTGTTTCTTAAAAAGAAAACAGATTCGGCAAAATGCTTAAGAAATATATCATTAGGCAAAATGACGTCGTTTTTCCTGTACCGCAAATAGCTTTTGAGTTTATTATTATTATTTTATTTTATTTTATTTTATAAAAAATAAAATGTTAAAAAGGATATAGCAAAAGTATTACCCTTGTAAGTATGTTTTCCTTCGCATTCTCTTCTTTTTTATGTATAGGTTAGGTTTTTTTTTTTTTTTTAACTTATCTTATTTATTTGATGTGTTCGACATGGGATTGAATTTCTATTTCCATTTATTGATATAACTTAATGATGTTTTAGCCTCAACTCTTTCTTTAAATAATATGGAGTGAGTTTGGAGGTCTATTGTCATTGCTTATAGCCATATTTATATTCAATCCCACATCCCACGTTGGATAAATAAGAGAAGTGAAGAGTGGTTTAACCTATATATAAAGGAGAAGAATGTAAAGGAAAAATAAATCTACTTGGATAAGGGTTATGAGCCACGTTCCAATACTCTATAATATTCATTATCCTTTAAACATTTTATTTTTATAAATAAAGTGTTATATTTTTAATAATTTTTTAGAAAAAAATAGTTAAAGGAACCATAGTTTCCAGATCCGAAACTGAACCGTTGGTTCCAATCCGATTTTTCATTGGTTCCAATCCGATTTTTCATTTTGTGAACTAGAACCACCTTGGTTTTGAATCCGGTTCACATCTAATAGCGATGTCGTTTTGCCTGCTTACCATTCAATGTTTACTAATACCGCAAATAATTAGAGAGTAATGATCAATAGCTTCTTTTCATGATGAATTAACAAGTGTCCTTTTTTATTGTTATCTTTATGAATAATAATAGTCTTTTGTTATAATATATGTGGCTTTTACCACATGTAAATATCACTTTAATATCTCCCTTGATATCACCAAAATATCTTCCATAATATCTCCTCTCTCACTCCCACTTGCTTACTTCACCGCCTCTCCCACTCCCACTTGCCTCTCTCTTTAATTCTTTATTGCCTATATATATGTTCTTCAATGTGACTTGTAACTACTACTGGAAAATTATCAAAGATCAATAATAGGTAATGCTCTCTCTCTCTCGTTTCTCTCTCTCTCTTGTTTAATTATTCTCTCATCTCTCTCTCAATTTTATTAACCATTCTACTCTTTTATTTTACAACATGGTGGCCCACGCAGGTTACGAATTGAGAGAGAGATGAGAGAATAATTAAACAAGAGAGAGAGAGAAACGAGAGAGAGAGAGCATTACCTATTATTGATTTTTGATAATTTTCCAGTAGTAGTTACAAGTCACATTGAAGAACATATATATAGGCAATAAAGAATTAAAGAGAGAGGCAAGTGGGAGTGGGAGAGGCGGTGAAGTAAGCAAGTGGGAGTGAGAGAGGAGATATTATGGAAGATATTTTGGTGATATCAAGGGAGATATTAAAGTGATATTTACATGTGGTAAAAGCCACATATATTATAACACTCCCCCTTGGATTTATACCACATGTATTAATCTTCTAGGGAAAAACTCAATGAGATAAAAACTAAGTAAAATATATACAATAATCTCCTGGATCATTAAAAACCTTGTCAGGAAAACCCAGTGGGATAAAACCTGATCGAAGGGAAAAAGAGTATAGTGCACATATGCCCATTTAAAACTTTGCCCCCCCTGATTGAACGCTCCCCCTCATAAAACTTCAGTATTTAATCTCGTAATTTAGAAAGTCGACGCATGCCTATTCCATATACCAGCTTCTCAAAAGTTGATGTAGGCAATGATTTGGTAAACAGATCTGCAAGATTGTCTGTAGACCGTATTTGCTTAACATCAATTTGTCGGCTCTGCTGAAGCTCATGAGTATAGAAGAATTTAGGAGAAATATGTTTGGTTCTATCTCCTTTGATATACCCTCCTCTAATTTGAGCAATGCAAGCAGCATTATCTTCAAATATCTGTGTTGGCATTTCTGTAGATAACGAAAATCCACAAGTATTCTGAATATGATGAATAACTGACCTTAACCAAACACATTCTCGACTGGCTTCATGAAGTGCGATGATTTCAGAATGGTTAGATGATGTAGCAACCATAGTCTATTTTGTGGAACGCCAGGATATTGCTGTGCCATTATATGTAAAAACATATCCCGTCTGTGAACGAGCTTTGTGGGGATCAGACAGATACCCGGCATCAGCATAACCAAGTAAACCTGAAAAATTGTTAGACTTTGTATAAAATAATCCTAAATCTTTCGTTCCACTAAGGTAACGAAAAAGATGTTTGATTCCATTCCAATGCCTCCGAGTTGGTGCTGAGCTAAATCTAGCCAGTACATTCACAGAGAATGCAATATCTGGTCTAGTACACTGAGCCAGATATAATAATGCACCAATAGCATTAAGATATGGTACCTCAGTACCAAGTATCTTTTCATCATTTTCTTTTGGACGGAATGGATCTCTTTTAGGATCAAGAGTTCTAACAACCATATGAGTACTTAATGGATGAGCATTATCCATATTAAATCTTTTTAAAATCTTTTCAATATATGTTGATTGATGTATGAGTACTCCATTTGATCTATGCTCGATCTCGAGGCCGAGACAATATTTTGTCTTTCCCAGATCTTTCATTTCGAATTCCCTTTTTAAATATTCAGCAGTTTTTAGAAGCTCTCCAGGAGTTCCAATTAAATTCATATCATCAACATAAACTGCTATGATAGCAAATCCAGATTCTGATTTTTTAATGAAAACACATGGACATATAGGATTATTAATATATCTTTCTTTTATCAGATATTCACTGAGACGGTTGTACCACATCCGTCCAGATTGTTTTAACCCATACAAGGATCTTTGTAATTTTATCGAATACAAATTACGAGATCTTGAGTTACATGATTCTGGCATTTTAAACCCTTCAGGGATTTTCATGTAAATATCTGAATCCAGTGAACCATATAGATAAGCTGTCACTACGTCCATTAGACGCATTTCAAGTCTTTCCAAAACAGCCATGCTTATCAGAAATCGAAACGTAATTGTATCCATCACTGGTGAATACGTTTCATTGAAATCGATTCCAGGTCTCTGCGAGAAACCCTGTGCTACGAGTCGTGCCTTATATCTCACGACCTCGTTTTTCTCATTACGTTTCCGTATAAAAACCCATTTGTACCCAACAGGTTTGACGTTTTCAGGCGTCTGGATTATAGATCCAAATACTTCACGTTTGGCTAATGAAGTCAATTCTGTTTGAATTGCTTCTTTCCATTTAGGCCAATCAGACCTCTGCCTACAATCATTGAGATTATAAGGTTCATAATCATCATTTATAATATCAGTTGCCACTGTGTATGAGAATATATCATCAATGATTGTTTTTTCACAATTCCACAATTCTCTTGTATAATTTATAGAAATTTCCTCATTTCTATATTCTTGTATCTCTTCAGAGATTCCTTCCCTTACAGGGGATTTTGTCACCCTAGTAACTTGTGTCCCTGAAGGGACATTTAACTCTTCTGGAGTTAACTTAGAGATAGTTGATTTATTTATTTTCCTTTTCCGAGGAACATTATCTTTTGAACCAAACGGTCTACCACGCTTCTGGCGTGCAAAAGATGATTCTTTTTCTATTATTTGTTGAGAATGTTTTTCTGGAACAATTACCCGTGCTGGTACATTAACAGCAGGGATGTATGATTTTGTTACTTTAGTAGCATCTGTAAATGCATCTGGTAACTGATTCGCTATTGCCTGAAGATGTACTATCTTACGTACTTCATTCTCACATTGAGATGTGTATGGGTCTAAATGAATTAGACTTGGAACTTTCCAGGAAAGTTCACGCTTCTCTTCAGAAGAAGTTTTTCTTTCCCCTAATGATGGGAAATTTGTTTCATCAAAATGACAATCTGCAAACCGTGCTGTGAAAAGATCACCAGTCAAAGGTTCCAGATATCTAATAATTGATGGTGAATCAAAACCAACATATATTCCCAAACGCCTTTGGGGTCCCATTTTAGTTCTTTTCGTTGGTACAATTGGGACATATACCGCACACCCAAATGTACGTAAATGAGATATATCCGGTTGATGACCAAGTACAAGTTGTACTGGTGAATACTGATGATAAGCAGTGGGCCGAAGCCGGATTAATGCAGCAGCATGTAAAACAGCATGTCCCCATACAGAAATTGGTAATTACGTTCGTAATAATAAAGTCCTTGCAATTATCTGGACACGTTTAATAAGTGATTCTGTCAATCCATTTTGAGTATGAGCATGTGGAACTGGATGTTCAACATCAATCCCAGCCACTTTACAATATTCGTCAAATGTTTTGGAAGTAAATTCACCAGTATTATCAAGGCGAATGGACTTAATTGAGTAATTGGGAAAATGAGCCCGGAGCCTGATAATCTGTGCAAGTAATTTTGCAAAAGCAACATTACGTGTTGATAATAAACATACATTTGACCATCTGACAGATGCGTCAACTAGAACCATAAAATAACGAAATGGTCCACTTGGTGGATTAATGGGTCCACATATATCCCCTTGAATTCTTTGTAAAAATGATGGGGATTCAAGACCAACTTTAGAAAAAGATGGTTTTATTATTAATTTCCCTTGGGAACATGCAGTACATAAATTTTCATGGGATAAAAGAATCTTCTGGTTCTTTAATGGATGCCCATGAGAATTCTCAATGATTCTACGCATCATTGTAGATCCTGGGTGACCGAGACGGTCATGCCAGATTACAAACATTTTTGGATCTGAGAACTTTTGATTCATAACTGCATAAATTTCAACACTTTTGATAATAGTGTAATATAATCCAGAAGATAAAGCACGCAGCTTTTCTACAATGAGTTTCTGGCCTGAATTATGAGAAGTTATGCATAGATATTCAACATTCTCTTTACTCATGGTTTCAATGTGATATCCATTCCTTCGAATATCTTTGAAACTGAGCAGATTCCTTCTGGATCTGCTTGAATATAATGCATCATCGATGCATAATTCAGTATTGTTTGATAACAATATCATGGCTCTTCCAGAGCCTTCTATCAGGTCCGTTGGTCCTGATACAGTATTAACATTTGCTCTGAGCAAAGTTAAATTCATGAAGTATTTCTGACTCCGCAGAATTGTATGAGTTGTTGCACTGTCGGCTAAACATATATCTCCTGCTTCTAGCTTTTCAATAACCCCCAATTTATCGTTTAGATTCATTTTGTTTGCTTCATAAAGAAAAGAAAAATAAAATGTGTATCAGACAAAGTGATTCAAAAAGTATATATTACATTGAGAAATATTTTACATAAACAAAATAGCAAAATAATACTACTGAAGTAGTATTTAATTGGTATGGACATTCCCATCACCAATTGAAGCAAAAACAAAATAATACTACTGAAGTAGTATTTAATTGGTATGGGCATTCCCATCACCAATTGAAGCAGTCGGCTTGTCCTTTGGATCATCAAAGAAGTCAGTCACATTGAGATGTGTAATATCCATAGGATATGAATCTTCAATGAAATGTGTCTCAGGTTTCTTCCCCTTTTCTTTGATTGATGTTTGATAAAGCTCAACAAGATGTTTAGGTGTGCTGCATTCATTTGACCAATGATTGTAACAACCACACCTATAACAAACACCATCTTTTGCATTTGGCCTATTCTGAACAGCTTTTCCTTTGTATTCACTTGGTCCGGAATAACCGCGTCCTCTTCTGGAACTGCGTCCATAACCCCGACCCGGATTACGACCCGGATTACGACCATTACCACGGCCACGATCCGTGTTACGACCATAACCACGTCTATGATCTGGATTATAATTATTACCACGATTACGACCACGACCACGGTTACGACCATGACCATGGTATCCGACGGTATTAGCATTCACTTCTGGGAATGCTTTTGAACCAGTCGGGTGTGTTTCGTGATTTTTAATCAGTAGCTCATTATTCTTTTCTGCTACTAATAGGCACGAGATCAATTCTGAATACTTTGAGAATCTACGTTCTCGATATTGCTGTTGCAATATTATATTCGAGGCATGAAAAGTTGTGAATGTTTTTTCTAACATTTCCTTTTCAGATACCTCCTCACCACACAATTTCAACATTGTGGTGATCCTGAACAAATCAGAATTATAATCAGAGACTGATTTGTGGTCTTGGAACCGTAAATTCAGCCATTCGTACCTTGCAATTGGTAACGTAACATTCTGCTGATGATCATAGCGATCTTTTAGCTCCCGCCACAGATCTTCAGGTTCTGTGACGGTAAGGTATTGAGCCTTCAAATCCTCATGTAGATGATGACGGATTATGACCATAGCTGTGGATCTATCCTGTTCATTAGCCTGGCTATCATCAATGGTGTAGTATAGGCCTTGGGATTTTAAGTATAATCCGGCATCAATAACCCAAGACATATAGTTGTCTCCCGATACTTTGAGTGCATCGAACTTCAAATTTGCAAGTTTGGACATGCTTACAGCTTCTTTTTCTGTAAATTAAATTGTGAATTTTAATTTAGTGTGAATATAATTAAAGAGTATATTAAACAATTCCAGAACGGTTTATATGTCCTGTAAATAACAGTTCCAGAACGGTATATATGTCCTGTAAATAACGGTTCCAGGACGGTATATATGTCCTGTAAATAACGGTTCTAGAACGGTATATATGTTCTGTAAATAACAGTTCCAGAACGGTATATATGTCCTGTAAATAACGGTTCCAGAACGGTATATATGTTCTGTAAATAACAGTTCCAGGACGGTATATATGTCCTGTAAATAACGGTTCCAGAACGGTATATATATCCTGTAAATAACGGTTCCAGAACGGTATATATGTCCTGTAAATAACGGTTCCAGAACGGTATATATGTTCTGTAAATAACAGTTCCAGAACGGTATATATGTTCTGTAAATAACAGTTCCAGGACGGTATATATGTCCTGTAAATAACGGTTCCAGAACGGTATAAATGTTCTGTAAATAACAGTTCCAGGACGGTATATATGTCCTGTAAATAACAGTTCCAGAACGGTATATATGTCCTGTAAATAACAGTTCCAGGAGGCTGAGCTCACCTGCTATGTGCATAATAATTAAAAACCAGAACTATATATATATGTTTCGTTAACGGCACAGCCATTTTGTATACGAAATATATATAGATCCAGAATATTAAGATTTAGAGAAATTAAATTCATGACTATATATATATGTTCCGTTTAACGGCACAGCCATTTTGTATACGAAATATATATAGATCCAGAATATTGGGATGTAATTAAATCACCCATCAGGGATCCTTTTTATTTACATGCAATCGTGCTGATAACGTGTTGTAAAATAAAAGAGTAGAATGGTTAATAAAATTGAGAGAGAGATGAGAGAATAATTAAACAAGAGAGAGAGAGAAACGAGAGAGAGAGCATTACCTATTATTGATCTTTGATAATTTTCCAGTAGTAGTTACAAGTCACATTGAAGAACATATATATAGGCAATAAAGAATTAAAGAGAGAGGCAAGTGGGAGTGGGAGAGGCGGTGAAGTAAGCAAGTGGGAGTGAGAGAGGAGATATTATGGAAGATATTTTGGTGATATCAAGGGAGATATTAAAGTGATATTTACATGTGGTAAAAGCCACATATATTATAACATCTTTATTATTCATAATAATAATAATAATAATAGCAATAATAAATTACATTTTTCATTTCCTCGTGAAAAGAATATTTTTATGATGTGATTAATAATATATTAAATTGATTAAATGAAAGTTATTTATCACTTCTTCATAACCTGTTTTTTCATTTTTTTTTTTTTTCTTTTTTTTAATGAATGGCATTTGTTCTTTTCGGAATTCCTTATATTCAACATTTAATTTAGAGAGAAATGATTGCACTAATTTTATACCTATTTTAGTTCCTCATTTATAATTGTTTGCAGAAGTGTTGGTGTAATTTTGGATAAATAAGGGGCAAAACTGTAAAAATAAAACAAATAATGAAGTTTAGGTTATTTTAGAAGAATGAAGCGATTTAGAGGTAATTTATCAGTAGTCCATGTCACTTGAAATCATCACCTTTCTACTAAAGCGAGCATGCGAAATTTTAAGGTGACTTGAACAGTTTGCCCACCAACTTGCAGTTGTGCCCAGCACGGCAGCACCCCTTTCAGTGGTTGCTTTCATAATTTTTCAATTTTTATGTCCTAAATTCACGAAACACTGTAAATACCCTATTTTATAGTATTAAATGTGTGGAACACTATAAATACCCCATTTTACGGTCTAAATTTAGACCGTAAAATGGGATATTTTGTATTTATAGTGTCCCACAAATTAGGTATAAAGATTGAAAAATTATAAAACAGCCCTTGAGTGGTGCATTTAGAGGCAAGCTGTGGATTGATTGGGCCTGCGCTTAGAGGGTACCAGGCGCATTTAGCATCTTCATTTGTGGTGGTGATGTGGGCTGCTGGTGAAGTACCTCTAGGTCCCTACATTCTTTCAAAATCACCCAAACTTCATTCTTAGTTCGATTTTTACGATTTTTCTTCTGATTTATCCAAATTACATCAATACTTCTGAATTACCCACTAAATACACAAATGTCCGAAAAACGAGCCCAAACAATAGTAAATGAAAGCCTAAAATGGGTATAGAATTAATGTGATCAAGAATCGTAAATAATCACCAACTTTTGATTAAATGCTAAATCAAATCATTTGGTTTAAACAATCTACTAAAAAACTCCGTACTATTAGTTGACTTTATTTAAATATAATTATATAAGTGATTTTTTATATAATTGAACAAAAAATAATGTAAGACAAAATATGCTAGAAATAAAAATTTGTTTTAGTAAATAAATTAAATATTTATAAATATACTATAACAAAGCAATAAAATCATGAAATAAATTATAATAAAACTAAAATTATTTTAAATTATAAAAAAAATATATGGATGAGATTCTCAAAGACACATATCCATCTTGGTAATATGTATATCTTTTCCATAGTTTTTGTTTCTTATATCAAATATTTTTTTAAAATTTTTTATAGATTTTATTTTTTATTTTTTATTTATAATATAAAAATTAGTTTTTAAAATTGATTTTATTATTGGTATTATATTTTTTATTAGATTTTTCCTTTTCTTAATTTTTTTTAATAAGTGATTTAAATTGTCATATTTAATTTAAATAAAGTTAAGAATCAACAATTGGTAGATGATTTTGCTGATTATTCAAACTTGAAGGTTTAATTTGGTATTTGATCAAATGTCGGGGTTTTTTAAAATTCTCCATTTAATTTATTTAATATAGGATTAAAAAAATTCAATCCGATTAATATATATGAAGGTTAGTTTAATTCTTTGATGACCTTATAAACGGTCTCCCCTTCAAGATTCTAGAAAGTTGTAGACATTGATGAAATGTAGCCTAATTGACCAAATCAACATTCAACTTTGTACCAAATGTTTTTATTTTATTTTATGGCAATTAAATAGGTTGATAAAATCAAAGGTTGTAAATAAATGTGGACATTCATGGATAAGATTAGAAGAGAAGGTAAAGGGTAACCTTAAAAATGATGTGGTGGTGGTTCACTTGTCAATCAAATTCCATGAGTTCTTGACTTGTACCAAACGCTTTTCAATGTGTTTTGGCTTTTGGGCACAAGTGAAATGAATCCCAAGCCAACTTTTTTTATTATCCCACTGGCTTGATTGCAAGACAGAAATATTTGCGGTGGAAATTGCTAAAACTAACCGCATCTAATATAGGAAATTCGTTTTTTACAACATACGAAAGTTTAATTGTTAATAACCAATTTTTTTAAATAAAAAAAAATCAGTGTCTATCCGTAAATTACAAAAATAACCCCAACATTAATTTTATTTTATTATTTTTGTTATTTTTTTACTGTCTTCTTCCTTCTTCTCTCTTCCTTCTTCCTTATCAAATTCTGATCGTTGCTCCTACAAATCAAACATCAATGACCGCACCATTGTTGTTCCCGCAAATCAACTAACTAGAGGATGGTTTGATATCAGAATCGCATTGAAGATTTGAAGAATTGAATGTAGAAAAACTTTTACGATTTGCTCTAAATCGGTTTAAAGTGTATAAATATCTTTCATTTGTTCATTAATTGAGTTGCAAACAATTACTTTAACATAATTTTAGTGTTATTGCATCATTTTTGTGTTTTTTTTTTTTTTTTTGAAGAATCGAATTAAATAAGGTTTCATGTTTTTTCCAAAAGAATTCAAATTTCACAGGTTTGAAAACTTGAAATCTTCTTTAAATAAGGTTTCATGTTTTTTCTAGAAGATTTCAAGTTTCACTAGTTCGAAAACTTGAAATCTTCTATAAAAACTCGAAATGTTAACAAAACTTTAAATCTTCTTTAAATAAGGTTTCATGTTTTTTTCCAAAAGATTTCAAGTTTCACTAGTTCGAAAACTTGAAATCTTCTGTTAAAACTTGAAATCTTACTTTTATTATGAAAACATAATTTTTTTTTGGAAATTGATCTTCTCCGACAAATGGTGGGTTTGTCTCCGAGCTACGACAACGACCTCTTCTCTTCCGGCTGCTTCGGCGATGGCGACGACGCCCTCTTCTCTTTCTTCTCTCTCAGCGACAACATCTCTTCCTCTCTCTTCTCTCTCTCTTTACTTTTGGTTTTGGTTTTTGTGGTATTTAAATATGGGTATTCAGGTAATTTCACAAAAATATGGTTATTAACAATTAAACTTTTGTATGTGATTAGAAACAAAATTCTAATGTTTTGTATGGCTACTTTTGGTTTTCTCTCATATTTGTGATTGAAATTATTATGGAAGAAAATGTTTATGTATTAACTTTATTTATGTAAAAAAGTATGTATATTGTATAATATGATTAAGAGTGGTTTATAATTTCATGACCATACAAAACCAAAATCTTCCAAAATCTGATGTAATTTTTAGGATATTTTCTTAAATTTGACATCAAGCAGTTGGGGCGGAACAACATGAATATAAATTTAAATTTTTAGTTTGATAATTATGGGATTTGTCATTTTATTGAAAAATTGTTAGTAAAGTTTAATGTTTTGATGGGTTGAGACTACAAAATGAAACTTAGAACATCTCCAATGGTAATGTGGCTTGTATTTAAAAAAATGGTAATATGTCAACATTGTCAAGCCAATTGCTTCCTATGTGGCATATAATTAAACCTGATAGACAATCAAATGAAAAATTGGTCTCTAATATTTCACTTGTAAAATACAGGTTATTAATGACATGGCTATTTATTATTGGTCTCATTGAATATACTTTAGAAATGTTGAACAAAGTAAAGTAGAAGAAAAGAGGGGTTACTGACTAAACCAACAAGATGGATGTCCAACAGACCCTCTAAAATCAGAGAGTCATATTGATAGCCTCTAAAAAAAAAATTTGCCACCTCAGCTTGAGGTTGTACTACCACATTTGCATTGGAGATGAATATTTTAACTAATTAGTTGTTCATCCTATATGACATCTAATTTTTTCACAACCTACACTTCCTAATCTCCATCGGAAAAGAGTGCTCTTATAGCATTTCCAAGCATCTCCAAAGCAAGAGTGACTTGTGAAAAAAAAAAAAAAAAAAGATGTCACGTAGGATTAATAGACAATTTGTTAATAAATATTTCTCCAATACAGCTGTACATATTCAACCTCAAGCTGACATGGAAAAAAAAAATTACATATTATCAACATGACCGTCTACTTTCACATGGTTTGTTGCACAGTTATTTTTTCGATTGACTCAGCAAGCATTTAAAACATACATTAATTTTCATCTATTTTTGGTAAGAAAATAAAATAAAATAAAAAATAGGAAAAAAAATAGACATGTCATTAAAAAAAATGTGTTTTAAAAAAAAAACATTGAAGACCAAATTTTGAATTGACTGTCTATCAAATCTATTTTTATGCCACAAGAAGCAAGTCTCTTGACATTGTTGTCATGTCAACGATTATTGGTATGCAAGCCACTTTACATGCTCTTATAGTCTTATCTTTATCCATCAAATCATAAAGTGTAAGGGAATCCATTTCCATTTTCCACTTTCCACCATGAGAGTTGTGTTTCAAAACATGCTTGTAAAACCTAATCTTATTTTGTCTCAACAAACCCATAACTATACTTTAAAAAATAAAAAATAAATTACTCTTCTGGTTATAGTAATCTTAAAAGGATTTTTTATTTTTTCTGATAATAGGACTTTTTAAAAAAAAAATGATTAACAATTATCTATATGTAGCATAATATTCAAAATAAGAAGGGGACTTTTAATACTAATGTATGAAATTGGTATATATTGTCAAAATTTTCATATTATATTTTGACTACTAATTAGTTTAACTTACAAGGTATTATGGTAATAAAAGGTATTGGCTTAGAGATATATGTGATAAACAAAGAGAGCTGAAAGAGGCTTCTTCTGATATTCGTGCTGGAGCCTGGATTAAAATCAGAAGTATTGAACGAGAGTTAAATAGTTTGTTGGATCATGAAGAAGTGTACTAGAGGCAGAGGTCTCGCGAGACATGGCTTAAAAGTGAGGATAAGAACTAAAAGTATTTTCAATTTAAAGCCTCTTCTCGCCAAAATCGGAATAAGATCAGTGGTCTATTCAACAAGGTAGGGATTTGGGTGGATGATCAAGTCAGTATCTATAGGATCATGGAGGACTACTTTGGTGATATGTTTCAATCAAATGGACCATGTGGGAGACATGGAGTTGGTTTTCCAGTGTGTGCAGCCTCGGTTATCCGAGACTAAGAGATCATTCTTAGATGCTCCCTTTAAGCCGGAAGATATCCATGCTATTGTCTTTGACATGTATCCTACAAAAGCTCTGGGACCAAACGGCCTCCCTGCGCTTTTCTTTCAAAAATTCTGACCGGTGGTTGGGGATCGCATGACGAAGGCTTGTCTTGAGGTTCTTAACGATGGTCACTCTCTAGAGGATGTGAATGGTACTCTAATTACTTTAATTCTGAAGGTGAAGAGAGCTGAAAAGATGTCTAAGTTTCACCCTCATCAGGTTGTGTAACGTTGTGTATAAAATAGTTGCAAAGGCCCTTGCAAATCGGCTCAGGATGGTGTTAGGGGAGGTGATCTCGGAGATGCAAAGATCCTTTATCCCTAGTAGACTCATTTCTGATAGTGCAATTATAGGCTTCGAATGCATGCACGCTCTCTGTATGTGGAAAAAAGGCAACAAAAAAAAGGGCTATGGCTTTGAAGCTCGATATGTCAAAGGCCTATAACAGAGTCGAATGGAGTTTCCTGTCAAGGATGATGGCTAGATTGGGTTTTTCAAATTCCTGTATAGATCATATTAAGAGGTGTATTACTTTTGTTTCCTTTTTCTCTTCTTGTTAATGGCTATGTGTGTGGCTACTCTAAACCCTTTAGGGGTCTCCGACAAAGGGACCCCCTTTCCCCTTATCTGTTTCTCATTTGTGTGGAGGGCCTCTCTTGCTTAATTTTTTCAGCCGAAAGGAAGGGTGACATTGCAGGGTTCTGTTGTAGTAGAGGTGGCCCGAAAATCTCTCATCTCTTCTTTGCTGATGATAGCATGATGTTTTCTCAAACTCACGAGAGTGATTGTCGATCTATTAAGCGTGTTCTGGATTGCTATGCCAAAGCTTCGGGGCAATTGGTGAACTAACAAAAATCGGCCATGTGTTTTAGTAAGAGGGTGTCTCATCAGAGAGTAGTTTGCTTGGCCCGTATTCTTGGTGTTGGTCCTGTTAGTTGCCATGAGCGCTACCTCGGCCTTCCTAGCTTTGCTGGCAAGAACAAGCGGTAACTATTTACAAATATTAAGGATCGGGTATGGGGTCGGATAAAAGGGTGACAAAGCAAGCTCTTTTTGGCTGGTGGGAAAGAGGTCTTGCTGAAGGCAATCCTCCAAGCTGTCCCAACGTATTCGATGTCTTTGTTCAGATTATCTAAAGGCTTAGTGCACGATTTGCATCGTTTAAGTGCTAAGTTCTTGTGGGGTTAGAGTGAGGATTCAAATAAGATACACCGGGGTTCTTGGAAGAAGTTGTACCGAAGTAAGGCTGCAGGTGGGCTGGGTTTTCGTGACCTCTCCATCTTCAACCAGGCCTTACTTGTGAAGCAGTGCTGCAGGTTGTTGCATTCTCCCAATACATTGGTAGCTAAGGTTCTAAAACATTGTTATTACCCCGATTCATCAGTGTTGCAGGCTACTGATAGTTCATCTAGCTCTTTCCTGTGGAAATGTTTTATGCAAGGCAAGATTCTTCTAGAGGCTGGCTCTAGATGGAGCATTGGGAATGGGTCGTCTATCCTGATTTACCATCACCGTTGGCTTCCTTGTCCAGTGTCTTTCAAGGCAAGGTGCAGTCACCTCCGATTCTAGGGAACTTAGCTAAAGTGGAGATGTTGAAGTTTCCTTTAGGTTATTGGAGCGAGAGCCTAATTCGTGATTTTTTATAGCCTGAAGAAGCTAACTTAATTTTGAGCCTTCCATGCACTAATGTGCTGGTGGCGGATTCAATGATGTGTCACTTTGATAAATTGATGTCTTACTCTGTGAGAAGTGGGTATCACTTTAGGTGCGAGTTGCTTTGGTGTGCTGGCTCTTCGGGGCTTAGCTCTTCCGAGTCTTGGTGGAAATTTCAGTAGCAAATTAAGATTCCTAGTAAAATCAAGCTAATATTGTGGAGGGCTTGTCTGAACTGGATCCCTACTACTGGCAATCTGGCAAGGCGTGGTATTATGGTGGAACCTTTCTGTCTTGCTTGCAAATCTTGCTTGGAGACTACGTTACATGCCTTGTGGGGCTGCCCGATGCTGAAAAAGATCCGATCCATTGTGCGTTCATGAAGGGGATCAAGGTACCTAATGGTTCTCCCTTTATTGATTTCATGGTGCTTTGTAGTATCCAACTGCCTATTGAAGATTTTGAAACACTTTGTTCGGTTATCTGGCGTATTTGGTATCGCCGTAATGGTAAAGTCCATAACTCGGTGCCATTGTGTGATGATGATATTGTGCATTGGGCCACCTCTTTCCCGGATGATTTTCGTAGTGCTAATAGTAGAGTTGGTGGTGTGGGAAACGTAGGTATTGTGGTTCCTCATTTGTGGAATCCCCATTATGTAGGGTGTTTCAAAGCTAACAATGATGTTGATATCGACTCTAAGTTGGGGAGAGTGGGTTTTGGTATTATTATTCGTGATTCTAATGGCAAAGTGTTGGCCTATTGTGCTCAGATTTTGTTAACTGGGTCTCTCCTCAGATTGCTGAAGCCTTGGCTCTGCTGAGAGGTATTCAGTTCTCTTATGATTCAGGATTATGGCCTTGCTATTTTGAAATTGATGCTCTATCTATTGTCAACTTGGTATATGCTGATTCCTCCCCTTTTGTTGAGATTGGTTTGATCATTCCGGAGTTGTTGAACTCTTGCTCTGGAAATGTTATTGCATATGTCCCTAAGAAAGCCAACATGGCTACCCATAGCCTGGCGAAGCTTGGTCTTTTAAATGGCTGTGATAGTTTTTGGATGGAGGATTGCCCACCTTGTGTGGCTCCTTTTGTTAGGGGTGATCACCTTGGTAGTTTGTAACCTCTTTCGGTGGTATGAAGTTCTATTTTCAAATATATATATATATATATATATGTATATCAATAATGCTAAACATCTCACCTAAAATCTCACATTTTTCATCCCATTACATGTGGCATGTGAGGTGTCAAATTATGAGTGGATACACATTAATGATGATTTATCTCACCTACCCCATGTATCCACTCACAATTTGACACGTGGGATGTGTAACAGTGTATATAAATTTTAGATTCAGAATCATACAATTGGTTCAACAACTTTATGAATATATATATATATATATAATTTAAAGTTCTTATTATATTGAATAATATATAAATAAATTCATTCCTATCGGACCATCCTTTCTTAGATCAGATCTTGGAAATGTTATGATTTTGAGCATGATGTTCCCTAGTAAGGAACTTGATAATGGAGATGAATTCATGCATCTTGTGTCTTAATATTCCTGTTGCAGAAAAGGGTTCGTGACTTTGACATGTTTTTATTTTTATTTTTTATTATTATTATTATTTACAAAATTCTTCATCTTCATAATGTAGGTGCCCCACCACACAATTAATGTTCCAGCTTCTTCTTTTTTTCAAAGATAGATATATATAAATCATCAGGTGATTAATAATCTTTAATATAAATATGTCACTATACAAGAAAACATATAGCCATAAAGATGACAAAAGCTCTAAAAAAATACCTGGTCCCGATTTGATAAATATTGTCAAAAAAAAAAAAAAAAAAAAAAACTTATAGCCGCAAAGAAATTACTCCATTTTTGGTAAATATGAAAACAAATTGTAAAGTTTATGTTCAATATATAAATTTCTTTCTGTTAGTATATTATTATAATTGAAGTTATGTTTCTTACATGATAAAAGTGTGGTGATATATATTAGTATGTTATAAATATACCTAAATTGTGTGCCTATGAGTGAAAAATTGGGATATTGTCACCCATAAAACTAATTAGTACACTAATTTTTATAAGTACATCCATGTCTAATTTTTTTTGAAAAAAAATATTACTATAAACACATATCCTAATGTCAATATACCTTTCTTGAAATAAATATATTTATTTTAATACATTTTATTTATAAACCCTCTTAAATTATTAACACACCAAATTTATATATATATATATATAATCATAATATTTTTGAAATCAAATCATCTTCCAATGAAATTTTAATTTTAATTATTTATGATTTAGTAGAAGGAATACAACTCAAACTCACTGTCTCAATAGTAGTGTAAATATGAGGGACATACCACCGAGTCAACCTCATTTTCTTGATCAAAAAAATAATTTAATTATTAGAGATAAAGATATATATTATAAATTATAAATTTTTAGGGTCGTCTTGATTAAAGATATTATATTAAAAAGAAATGAATGGATAGACGGAAAGTTAAATTAGATAATCAAGTTATCGTTATGATTTTTTGTTTTTAAAAATAATTGGTATATACGTGAGAGATGATATTATCATTAGATTTCGTGTTTGAGCTGCTCGTGATTGTATTTATATTTATTAATTGTTTATCTAAGTTATCTGATTGTATCAAGATGAAATTGGAGCAATTTATTAGAAAATGATCCAAAGAAAAAAATAATAATAATAATACCCAAATTTGTTAAATATATACTAGAATAACTTGATTGACAAGATTTTGACAAAGGAACCTTACCATATATATATATATATAATTAAAAAAAATGAGGAGTAGAGATGGTCTGTGGGCATTATTAGATGGTGACTCAATATGGATGGCTTCAAAGTTATTAAAGCTTATCCTTTTCTCTCCATCTCCTACTTCTTCTTCTTCTTCTATTAGTCTACTAGTCTAAATGCAAGGTCAAGGCAACTCAAACCATATGACAAGATAATGTCGAATCTATGGATAAGGGCCACGATAAAATTATGGCACACATCAGTAGAATATTGATAATGACATTTCTAACACAACTTCAAAGTGCACCCCGTCTTCTATGCAACCCCTAGTCCAAAGCCGACATGTGTTACCTGTCAATGTTAACCAACAGTTTTAGGTTATTCTTAAGAAATTAAATTATTGAACGGATAACGTTTTTGATTATAAAAATCCTTCTTATCCATGAGTTTAATGTAAAGGGATACAGTTTGAACTGACAGCGAGTTTAACGTGAGGGGGATACCTTTAAATTGTTTTTGTTGTTTATAAATCCAAAACACAATCCAATATGAACCTGCAGTAAACAGAAAGTGAAGAAACCATAAAATAATCACGTTAAAAATTAGGTTGAAGAAAACCGAGGCCCGTGTTTCACACAGTATCCTTAAGACAATTTCGTCCTATATAACACCATATATGTACAACGGTTTAACAATAGAAGTGCGAAGTACAAACTACTCTCAACGAACTCAAACTTAGGGGTCGTTTGTTTTTTTGTCTGAAGACTGAATAGTCTTAAATTTTACTAAAGACTGAATAGTGACTGAAACCTGAATCTGAATGACATGTTTGTTTTTTTTTTCCTCACATCTGAATGTACTGTCAACATGTTTGTTTTTTACAAATAAAATTGTCTGAAAAGAAGTAATTTTACATCTATACCTATGTTAAACAATTATACATATAATATAGAATAAAAACAATCCAAAAATAATAATTATATATGAACACATATGATCATGATCTTCTTTTTCGATTACAAACAAACTTTATTTTTACTAAAAAAAGAAAAGGTTTTTTTTTTTAATAAATAAAATAAAATAAAAGGGGAGCAGGAAAACTCACACAAAACACTCTAAAAAAAATAATATATAAATACATCACCCAAATATCGTAATAAAGTATTGATATTAAATACTAATATGAGAAGTTATTAGGGTTCTTTTTTTATTTTTAAAGCTATTTAAAATAAGCAATATATTAAAATAAATATTTCTATACAATATATAATTATGATGAAATTGGAAATATGTTATATATGGAGGATAGTATCGGAAGAAAAGATTTTAGATTGTATTTAATGCAATTCAGTGATTTACAATTAAGTGAAAAGTCGTGATTTTTTACTTTTTATTTTAAGTTGTTTTTTGGTATTTTTAAGTTGTTTGACCACTTAAAAAAACAAACAAAACAACTTAATAATTATGATTCAGACCCATTAAGTCTTAAGTGGAAAAAACAAACGACTCCTTACTAAGCATAGAAAAGAGAAGAGAGGATTCGGTTGCTGTGAATAATGTGTATTCTGGAATTAATTGATTTGAAGAGAATACTATTTTTATAGACGAAACTGAACCACTAGGGTTTATGGGATTAATATGGAAATTCCTTGATTAATACGTTTTGAATTGATAAGGAAAATAATTAATTAAAGAATAATCCCAAAAGAGATTATTCAAACCGAACCACTCTCATGGTCCAATCGGAGCGACATTCGTGTACGTAAGACGCGCCCACACAGGAGTAGTGCTCCTAAAATATGAGTTTATCACAAAATTTTCCAACAGTTTTTCTTTTTAAAACCTCACTTGATATATAAGATTAACCGGTATAAATACAGCCTGTAATGCAATTCTCATAACAGGGAAAGAAAATTTACAACTTGTTTAATTACACTTGTCATGCTATTATTATGAAACCAAGTGTCATGGAAAATCCATGTGACATGTTTTGTGAGCTAGTAGCACTTTAAATGAGACTCAAAAATATGGACAATTCCATGTGTGTAGCTGTCACGCAGTTATTTCCCAGAAGATACCAACCTAATCCATGTACTCTTTATTCATATTTATTATTCTCCTGTATATAAATATAAATATAAATAAACAATCCCAAAAAATTTCCATGAATCTATCTATATATGATTTGTAGAAAGCTAATTGTGGTTCTTACTAAATATTCACCAACATATATATCTTCTGTTTCTTCATCTCAGAAGTTTTTTGGTAAAATAATTTAATATGGGGGAAGGTGATGATCATCATCAGAAACAAATGCTTCATCAAGGTCCATGCATGGTAGTAGATCTACAACAAGATCATAAAAATAATCACAAGAAATATTCAAAACATGGTGAGGATCAAGAAGATCAGTGGATGATGATCATGGAAGATGATCATCATTTAACTTGCAACAAGAACAACAACAAGAACAACATAGCATCATCAACATCATCCTTTGAAGATACAAGTATCTCCTCCAATGGATCATTATTATCATTATCAACATCAATATCCTCTTCTTCAAACTTGGTCGATGATGATGATGATGCATCATCATCTATAACATCATCATCATCACATTCTCCTTCATCTTCCAAGTCTAATGGTCCTTTGTATGAGTTATCAGAGCTCATGTCTCAGCTACCCATCAAGTAAGTGCATAGTTTCAATACACAAAACAATTGTATCACTATACTTTAAAAAAAAAAAAAAAAAATTATTTTTTCTTCATAATTTTTATATATTAAGTTGGCTAAAATTGGTTGTTCTTGTGTATGCAGAAGAGGACTCTCAAAGTACTTTCAAGGGAAGTCACAGTCATTTACATGTCTGTCAAGGGTGATGAGCATAGAAGATCTAGCAAAGAAGGAGACTCCATGTAGAAAGAAAATGATGAAGTCTAATTGTAAAAGCTATGGAGGAGGTTTGGATGCCTACAAATCATATAATCTTCTTCCAAAGGCAACCATAGCAAAGAAGCAGGTTTCAAGAGCTTCTTCTACTTCTTTTTCTTCATTTCCTGCAGGCAGCAGATCAAAAAGCACTCTCTCTAGGTAGCTCTACCAGGCCTCCTCCAGTTCCTGTACAAAAGCACTTTTCATCTGAATAAACTTATAATCCGGTTGAATGATTTTGTCCGTAATATCATGAGTTGTTTAGATTTTTTTTTTGTTTTTTTTTTTTTTTTTGCATCACCCGGATTGAATTAGCGTTTTTACTATCAAAACTTAATGAGCGATAGTGAGTTGTTTAGGTATTAATTTTAAAGATTCAATAGAGATTGAGGTTGTGAGTGATAAGTTCATTCTTTGATCATTTTAGAAGGTAATATATTATTTTTAAGATAAAAATTCTAAAATACTTTTTATATCTTAAATTTCTTTGAAGAAATCACAACATTCTAAATTGATTATATAATCCACTCATTATGATGATCTTGTGCAGATCTTAAATATGCTTTATTTTTGTTTTGAATATGCTTTTTTATAAATTTTTTTATTTTTTATTTTTCTCTTTTATGGATATGTTGGACTTCATAAGATACTTTTCCCTAATCACAAGGCATCATCATATTTGTGGTTGAGGAATTTTTATTTTTTATATATTTTGATCATGAGTCTCCAAAATATTTATATTTAATTAATGATTAAATATGAATGATTCAGATCCATTACATTTCAATCCAACGACTCAAATAAACGAAGAGTTTCGTGTTTTTCACTAAGTACTTCCCTCAATCTTTTCAAGCATAATTTCCAAGAAGTCTCTAGCTACAATGTGTGTCCTTATTATCAGAAATGGCCCCCAGTAATGAAGAAAAACAATCAATAGGTTCAAAATTGTATCATATCAACAGCAGTTCTGAGACTACTTTGTTTCAAATTTTCTCTTATCAATTATCACATAACTAGAAAGAAAGTAGATTTTGTTTTAACATTTATATTCTTGTAAATATTAGGTCATATATTACATAAATTCAGGGTTTGAAGGGTGGAGGGGACTCGAACCTATAACATCGTAGTGTAGATGTGAAAGGTATATATCATCGGTTCAAAAAGGGCAAAAAATAAATAAATAAATAAATAAAAAAGGGTAGCCACAAAAGATCAATCAAGAAGTGGGCAGTCATATTTTCTCAAGATAATACAAGATATATATCTAACTAAAAAAGCATGCTCAAAAACCATGTTCTGTTCTAGCTTAAAGAAATACCCAAAACTGTGTTCTTTAAAACCAGGTTTTTGTTTTTTGTTTTGATATTGTCTTTAGGCAGGCTTGAGAATTTAATATACTCTACTCATTATTGATGTATCTTTTTGACATTATCTACTAGAACATGGGATCCAACTTCACATCCAACACTCTACAATATCTTCAACTTTGTTGGTGCATATTTTTTTTTTTTTTTTTTTTTTGTAACAATATCTACTAATCCGGGACCATGTATTTTTTTTAAAAGCTTTTGTCATTGATAGAATTTGAGTTGCTGATCTGGGATTTACCCAATTCCCAAGCTCGTCCATCTACCAGCTGAGCTACGCCCATGTTGGCAACTTTGTTGGTGCATTGATGATAACAGATAAACACTTTAATTCAGGATTATGTTAATTAATCAATCACTCTAGCTAGCTATCAAAAAAAAATAGAGGAAACAAAAGCAAGCACACAGATTGCTAATCATTGAAAGTTAAAATATTGTCATCATAATGAAATCCTACAAAGTGAAAAACAAGATTACATCTACGGTTAAAGGTTACACTTATTTAGAAACGCAAATTCTTTCCAGTGGAAAGAGGCAAACATGAATGAAACAACAGAGAGTTGCTATTTCATATATGCTGCAAATTTCAGAAAATGACATCAATATTTGGTCTGATTATCATCATCATATCATGGAGATGTAACACGGCTGCGTAGTCTGCTCGATCGCCTCAATGGAGTTGTAACAACAACTTTCTTGGCCTCTCCATCTATACCAGTACCACCCTCCTGCTTTAACACAAACCAAACAACAACAATGCAAATTGATTCAGCCTTCATCGTATCCAATTAAAAATCCTAGTATAGTACATGATCATGTGGTGTGTTATTGACTGATCTGCTTTGCTATGAATATGATAAATGGAAACCAAGTCCCTAGACTATATGCTAAATCATTTAACAAGTAATCATACATGCAATTAAAATTAAATTGTTATATGTAATAGATATAGTTGCTGACCTCTTTCTTAGAGACTACTTTCTTCTCCGGAGTGAAGTATCCATGTGACTGGGGAAGTATGGCAGAGGAGGCCTCTGAGAAGTCCTGCTGCTGAGCATGAGTAGGAACCGAGTAAGTCGTCTTGCTTCGAAGAAGGCCCTTGTTGTCCGAGGGAACTGAGTGGCTACTCACTTCACTTTCTATTATCCTCCTGCTTCTGAAAGAGCAGCTACTCAACTCTCCCACCACAAATTCACCAAGCAACTCAATAGATGGTGCTCGCATTTGGGATGATTCTTCAGCACCTTTCAATGGAGTGGAATTAATCAAAGACATAGGACTCGCAAAGGAATCATCAACACGCTGCTGCTTATCATGCTCCTCTCTCTCATTGGGAGATATTGAACAGCGTTTCTCTTCAACCCCAGATTCATTGCTATGAGGCTTCATGACAAGAGATGAATAATCCTTCTTGTTGTTGTTTCGCTTCCTCATAAGGTGAAAAGCCAAAACCAAAGATGCGACAATCGCGAAACATAGAGTAACCCCAATGACAGCCTTCAAAATAATCTCACTTTCAATGTGCTGAATAAGCCTTTCCTCCTTCAAGTTATCCTCACCATCTAAATTGAGAATCTCAAAGTTTGTAATTTCATTGTCCATCCCCTCCAACATGAAAACTTCACCGGCCTTATCTGTGGTGTTTTCAGTTTTTTCCATTTCACTTTCAACCATTTCCAAACCCTCATCAGCCCCCATATCATTTTCTTGAACTGCATCCATTGCCACCTCATCTTCTTGTTGGAGAGCAACATTAGTCACTATTGGTAACAACAATTCAAGCTTCTCTACACTCTCTGTCCCTTCCAACTCAAAATTCTCAAGCATCTGATCAACAGCCTCTCCTGTTTTCGCCATTTCAAGATCACAAACCTCTTCACTTTCCCCAGCTAGTATCTCTACAGATTCACCCAGGTAGACTTCTTCTACATTGCCCTTCTCTTCTTCAACTTCAAATTCACTAATTTCTTCCACCTTCCCAATGTAAACCTCTCCAACAATCTCTTCTTCTTCTTCTTCAACACCTTTATAAATGACAGTCTGGTTTATCTTCATCAAACCTATAATATTTCCATCCAAGTACTCATTACCACCCTCAAGTAGCTTCACAATATCCTTAAAATTCATCGAATTCAAGACACGATCATGAATCTTAAGATACCCATCTCTAAGACCCTCCATAGCCTGTAAAGTGGATTGTGAATATGTTGGAGAGTTCGACGAAGAAATGTACATGGTTGAAAACACCAAAACAACCAATACAAGCAAGAACTTCGAAACCCTTCTACAAAACCCCTCTCTCTCCTCTTCTTCCTCCTCCTCCTCCTCCTCCTCCTCCTCCTCCTCTTCTTCCTCTTCAACTCCCTCCTCTCTCTCATTAACTTCTTCACTTTCAGTCACCACATCAGTAGTTGACCTCTCTTTTTCTCCCTTAACCTCATTTTCGTGGCGTAAAATGATATCTCTACCTCTATTAGGCTTATACCTTAGGAATTTAGGCCTCGGCAAAGGACTTGAATCAACATTAACAGATAAAGAATCATCTGAGATACTGATATCTGGATTCGAAGAAGTACCTTTTGAACCGATATTTAGGGTTTTCTGGATACGGGTATCGGAAATTTCGTTCCTCTCAGCCAAAATTTTCTTCCTTGGAGCAATGGCTTTTGAAGCTGCTGATATGGTGGGTGACATGAAATGCTTTGTTGTTGGTGGTGGTGGTGGTGGGTTCGCTCCGTTTTCTGGATAGCTCTGATAATTTTCATCTGTACCAACAAAGAATCAAATTAATTGATGCAAATCGAAGCCCAATCAGAAATTGAACAAATTCTTTAAATAAATGGTTGATTGATGAGAAAACGATGGAAAAGAGAGAAAACTTGTAGATTTTCGACTGAATTACAAAACCCATTTCAGTATCAAAATATAAGTTTGATTTCTTCAGTTTTTTCCAAAATTTTCCCCGTAACCAAACATAAACAAAAAAGAAGGAAATGAAAAGACTCACCAGATACTGAGGGTTTCGAAGTTGAAGAGGGTTTGATGACGTGCGTTGACGATGATGATGATGAGACACACTTACGATCAGAACAGTCCATTTCTTTGAGTTTTTCTGATACGATCTCTTCAGCCACAGTAAAGATCTCTAAAGAAGAAGAAAAGAAAAAAAAAAGTTTTCGCGAGAAAGCAGAAAAATATGACCGTTGTTGTTGGGCAAGTTGATTTCGTATGAAATTATATATGGTTTTGAATTTTCGACCGTTGGAGCTCCAACGGTCAGTTTCCAGACAAGACGCTATTGTCTAGTAAATAGAGTTAAATTTGAAAGATTTAAAAAAAAAAATGGCCCATGCAGGTCTCGAACCTGCGACCTTCGCGTTATTAGCACGACGCTCTAACCAGCTGAGCTAATAGGCCACGATGTAATCACTTATTTATTATGTTATTAATTATATTATGTTTTTTTTTTTTTAATCTGCATCAACTTTTTATCTTTTTTTTTTAAAAAAAAAAATACTCAAGCCTCAAATTAGTGGAAAATTTAAAAATAATTACTCCTCTTTTTTTTTTTCTTTCTTTTTTTAGCCAAAATATGTTTTTTGGACAAAAATGTCATCAAGCTTTTGTAACTCACACCATCACAAAATATTTGGAGAGAGAAACCAAAGATTAACTTAACTTGTAAATTTTGAAATTTTTACCTTAGATTCATGATTTTGTGTGATATTGTATTTAACTTAAGATTAACGATTTTTGTCGATTAATTTGCTTGATTTGGTCTATTTCATTTTATATATATATATAAACATTACACACTTCCAACATGTAATCATTCTTTATTTTCAACGTATAATTTTTAGTTTATTCTCGACGGATAATTCTTCTTATTAGCCCTAAGATTTTATAACTTATAGTTTTGATGATTACAGACAATTGATTATGAGTTAACGAGAAGTTATTGAAAGAACTCCAAGAACCAAGGAAGCTTGTACAAGTATTTGATCTTATATTGGTATTCCTTCTGTTAGATATTTGATTGTAATTTTACAAAACAATTTTTGACTACATGATTGCTAAGAAGAGCTATTTGACTGGAGCATTATAATCTTCCAAAGTTCAAACTACATGAAAAGAAATTCCACAAAAAAAAAAAAAATAATAATAAAATAAAATACCACGTTCTGAAGATTATGACAAGAGTAAAAAAATAATCCAGAATTTCAGGAAAAAAAAAATGAAAAAAGATTTCTAGATTTTATAACTAATAACTGAATAGACTTCAATAATAATAATAATAGTTGATGTATTATTATTATTATTATTAATCATTCATGCAAAATCATGTTTGTGGGTTGTGGCTTAGCTGTAAACGATAGTTGATGTTTGAACTTTTTTTATTTTTTATTTTTTATATTTTATTTATTTATTTATTTATTTTTATATATCTATTAATCTGGGCTAGGTATTTAAAAAAAAAAAAAAAAAAGTGTTTGTCATTAGTAAGATTCGAGTCACTGATTTGAGAGTCATTTACTCAAGTCTCAAGTCCATTCATCTACCAGCTGAACTACATCTCTGTTGGCAATTGATGTCTTGAACTCTTTATGATGCACTTGGCATTCTTCGGCACATCAGAGTAGACTATAATGGAATTGATTTGATTAATATATAGTATTGTTGTTTTTATGTGATTAGGTTTAAATAATCTAATACAAGACTATTTTTAATTTTTTTGGTTGATTTGATTAATATATAGTATTGTTATTTTTATGTGATTAGGTTTAAATAATCTACTACAAGACTATTTTTATTTTTTTTTTGGCATGACAGTGATTGGTGGAGAATGATAGGGGATTGGATTAGATAGAACATTATTAAATTTCGTGTGGTAATAGCCCCACCTTAAAATTTATTTGAAAAACAAAAATTTGAAAATTTTTAAATACTAAAACAATTATTTTTCCAACAATATTAGCTTGACTCGATAATAAACCTCTCACACATATATCCTTATAGGTTCGAGTCATGTCTCCTTCCCCAATTCTAAAATATTGTAACAATTTTATTTTATTTTATTTTTAAATTATTATTTTTTCATCTCATATATTCTCCCTTCTTTATGTTTAAATTTTTTTTTTTTTTAGTTTTTCTAAAGTTTTTATTTTTATTTTTTAATATAACAATTAATTTAGAGTTTGAGGACTCGAAGTTTCAAACCAACATATTTAATAAGGTTCAATGGGCCAAGGCTCCAAATCAAGAAATGAAATACCCGGTCCAAGCCCAATAATAACACAAAGGCCACTCTTCGTTTTCTGGTTTCAATAATTTCTAACCCGTTTACCCATCAAATACCCGGCCTATTTTATTTTATTTTATTTTGTATTTTTCTAAATAAATAAAAATCTAAAACCAATCGGGTCAAGTTTCTGTTGAAACCAGACGAGATCTACTCGAAATCAAATTCCAACTTTTTTTTAATTTTTTTAATTTAAGTATTACATAAATTCAAGGTTTTTTAGGAAGGGCAGCTCAAATCCATAACCTCATGTCTGTAGGTTTGAGAGGTATATCACCGGACCAACCTCATTTCATCAATACAATTCCAACTATTACGATGTAATTCGATCCAAGTTTTATTAAATTGGTTGGTTACTGTCTGAGCAAAAACTCAAGGGGTTGGCTAAGTAAAAATAAACCATTCTAATTAGTGCTTAGCACATGAAAAATCAATTTAAATAGTAAATAAACCAATCATCAACATTTTTTTTTATTATCTTTTCAATATTGTTCGTGTTCATCCATCCTCTCAATGCCCAAAAGCCACATTCCAAGATAGTCAAAGAGAGATATTTATTAGTTTGCTTTTCTTTAAAACTTACATTTATCCCATAATCCCATTAAAAAAAAGTGCAATATTATTATTTTATTTTATTATGTCAAATGACTAAACTACCCTTTGACCGTTAAGTTTTAATGTTGACTAGGCTAACTGCTTAAAAAATTAATGTCATTTTTTTTTTTTGTAATTGATTCCCAATATGAATCAGCATATCTCAATTACATTGTCGGCAATTTGTTCAAGGAAATTTGTATAGTGATTAATACAATCTTTGACTAATTAAATAACATCAAGTTCTTTCTAAAACCAACCCACACAAACCTTCATTTTTAAAAGAGAAATGTTATTTTGCCTAAATGATATGGTATTATTATAATCTATTCATTTAAATTGCATTATTTTATAGACGAGATGAAGTTGGTTCAGTGGTTAACCCTGCACATCTGCACCATGAGATTACGGGGTTCGAATCATCCTCTTCCTCAAAAAAACTCTAAATTTAAATATTTTTTAAAAATTGTATTATTTTATTTATATTGTATTTAAATTTAAATTGTATTAAATTTGTATAATTTAAATGAATTACAGACACATAATTTAAACATTAAATTTAGATAAAATAATTTACTCATTTTAAAAAATTCAAAGTTTCCAAACTTCAAGGCACTAGCGACTAATCCTAGATAGCACTTAATTAATCAACCCTAATTGGATTTTTTTGTTATTTTATTCGAATTTAAAAGTGTATTAATTTTTTATTATTTGATACAAGTTTAGATGACGAAAGCATTAGCCGTTGAGCCAAACATAAAAAGCCTACATGCTCTTGAAAAAAGTGATTCCTAAAAGCAATTAATTCTTTAATCCCCTGATTAGTTAGTGATTATCAATGTCTCTTTCTTGTATTTGAAGTTTTCATTTTTCAACATTAAACAAGTGCTTCTTATCATTTGTGTTTGTTTATTAGAGGCATGTTATGTTATCATTGCAAAGGCAATTTAAATTATTGGAACTTGGTGGGAAAATTGTTGGGCTTTACCAAGACTTAACATTATAAATTTTATTAATAATGCTAAACATCTCACCTACAATCCCACCATTTTCATCCTAACACACGTGGCAGCTGACGTGTCACTTAGTGAGTGGATACACATTAATTGATACTTATCTTTCTTACCCATGTATTCACTTACGAATTAATGTTTGTCCACTCTCCAAGTGATACCTCAACTGCCACGTGTGTTAAGATGAAAATGATGGGATTATAGACGGAATATGTAGCATTACTGAAATTTTATATATACATGATTCATAATTTTTTTTTAAAAAAAATTTCGACTCGATAATGTTACAAGGTCATAAAGTCATGGTCTTGATACAAAGTCAGAATCTTAATTTTGTAACGTCATAAAGTTTACTTTACATTATTATAAATCTGAATTCGTACGAAAAACATGTGAGATCTCGCAATAAATAATTTTCATAAGCCCGTTTAAAACTAAATTTAACAAACAATCGAGTCTTTTTAAATTTTAATCGGTATGTCATATATTCAAAACTCAAAATACAAAATTAGATTTATTCTTCAAAGAATCAATAAACAATTTTTGGTGTCTTGAGCTCCCACAGTTTATCCATTTATTACAAGAAATAAATTAAATATAGAAAATATTAGTAAAAATATAAGAAAGTATTTTTATTCAAAAATATTTTTATATCCATATCACAAAATAACATACTTCTTGAGTTCTTGCAAGTTGTAAATTTGTAATCATAGTATTTTTAAAAAAAATTATTTAAATGTTGTAATAATTATAAGATAGAAAAATCTGTAAAGGTCAGATGTAATTAAGAGCAAAAGGTAAGGGCAAAAGTGGAATGAGAAAGCAAAGCCCAAGACAGAACAGACCTTATCTAACACACTGCACGAAATATTGGGTATGGTCGTATGGATGATGTAAGGCATAAGCAAAAGAAGGAAGATAAAGATTCGGTCAAGGACTTTTTATCTGCCCATAATGCCCTTTAATCATTATACTTTTTAGGGAAAAAATGATTTTAGTCCCTCTAGTTTGCCTTATTATTCGGTTTGGTCCCCCTAGTTTCAGGATTGGCCCGTTTAGTCCTTCTGTTACAGAATTCGTTAAAAACAAACGGTTTGGCAAGATTAGAAGCCAAAATGACCTTAATGCCCCCTAAAGTCTGACTTTTGATGAAAATACCATTTTACCCTTCTTATAAATATTTAAATTATTAAAAAATAACAAAATTTTAAATTAAACTTTAGCCATGATGATAAAGTTTAATAAAACAGAAATTAAAACTTTTTTTAATTAAACTTCAAAAACAGAATTTTTTTTTTTTTTGATCAAGTAATGAACATTGATATAAGTCAATCAAACATCAAATTCCAGTTTTTGTGGTGATAAAGACAAAAAAGAACTGGATATGGAATTGAAGTGCCTCTTAATCTTCCTCTACTGTTTTGGCAACAAGAAAAGTAGTACCAAAATACACTCCTAATCTACTATCAGAGACCATCCATTGTTTTATGAATTTGTTGAAACCAATCCAAGCAATGTGACCTCTGCTTCAATGATAATAGTATCATCCACCAAATAACCCTGTTTTGGGTCCTTTAGCTTGGCCAATGACAAGAACTTGCTCCAACCAAATGCAATATTATTTGAAGAAGAAAACAAGTAATCTCCTGAAAAAAAAAAAAGTAGAGAAGAATATAAGAATATATGTTCCATCCAACCATAAGAATTTCTTCCTGTACGTGGCAAGCAAATATACATATATATACCACATTAATGAGTACAAGAATAGAAACTTTAGGTTTAATATAGTTTCCATATGCTCACAATGGGTTAGCCAAACATCGTGAATTATGTTTACTTATAATAACCTTTCAATTCAGTGTGCTTTCCATACTTTTGATCTTTGACACGCAAAAGGAACTTCACAAGTAGGTTGTTTGGAGTAATACTTGACCGAGAAACATCTAAATATATTGAAGTGCAGCAAGTGCTATTGCCTTTGCCTAACAAAAGACCTTTAGGGTGGAGCCGAATATTAAAAAAATAAAAAAGAAATAAAAACAATTATCATCATCATCACCCACAGCCATCATCATCCCACATCCATCATCATCATCGACATCAACTTCACCTGTTCACCAGCAGCATTCATCACCAAAATTCATCAAAATTCATCACCAACTTCACCAACTTCACTTGAACCAAATCCAGATTCATCACCATTGATTCATCCCCACCAGAACATCAAAACTTAATCAGTCAAAATCCCAGTTCATCTAGAGAAAAAAAAAAAGATCCAATCCCGAATTGCATAAGCATCCAATCCAAATCTACATCCAATCCATATATGCATCTCAAACATTAACTCCACAATACACACAAATCCATCGAAATCAAACCAAGGCCCATCAAAATCCACACCTTACCGTTACTTGGTGACGCCGTGGACGAGATCATGATCGTCGGCGCCGTCGTCCGGTTCATATCAGATCTAGAGGCAACGCGGAGGAGAGACGCGAGTCTAGAGCAACGCAGAGAAGCAGATCGACGGAGTGAGCAGAGGAGAAGATCATCGGAGGCGACGAAGCAATCCGGGTCGACCCAGATGTACAATAACAACAACAACAGTGGAATCAATTGGATAGGTTTGATTCCGGATCAATTTTTACAAACAAATTTGGGTTCGATTCCAGATCTGGGTTGGGTTGAACCCAGCTGTTTGTGTGTGTGTTTGATGAACAATATGCAGTGAAAGAGAGACAGAAGAGTGGGAGAGAAAGAGAAAGGTTTTGATTGGTTTTTTAATTTTTTTTTATTTTTAATATTTATTTTTAATTTCTTTTTTTTTTGTAATTGTTTATTATTTCAATTATTTATACATCAAGTTACCGTTTTGCCCTTCTTAAAAAACATTCTAGAAGCACACAAGACAACTTTACCATTTTACCCTTGCACCATTGACGGAATTTTTAAAAACCCTAACAGAATTGGACGGTAGGGACCTAACCAACCATAAACCTAAACTACGGGGACCAAACGGGCCAATCCTGAAACTAGGGGGACCAAACCGAACAATAAGGCAAACTAGAGGGACTAAAATCATTTTTACCCTACTTTTTACTGCTAAAAAAAGCATGTGAAAACAATAATAGATTAATAGGATGATGCAATGCTTAACCAAATATCTAGATAGGGAAACCTCCAAATTCATCTATCAAATCAAACCCTAATCATTGCAAATGAGAAATCAAAAGATTCACTTTTTTTTTTTTTAAATGGAGATTCCAAATCCAAGTTTGTACTTTGTAGATAGGGTTAGTATTTTTGCCTCCAATTTTGGGGCATAAGTTTTTGACTAAGATCCTATTTTGACAAGGAATCGTAAACCCGGCTCACAAATCAGAAATTAGGTTTCAGATCGAAATTGAGTTCTCTCCTCCCGATTCTATCACCTATTAATCGATTCCGTATAAAATTTTACCTCATATTAAAGTTATAAATTAAATTTCAACCAGAAATCAAGTTCTTTCCCACCCAATGAATTAAATTCACTCTTCCTAATTCAAATAAAATAATCTATTCGGAAAAAAAGTTTTACCTTACTTGATTAAATAGAATTGCTATACATGAAAGAATTTCACATTCTATAATAGAAAACACATGTGGAAACTTTGAAACAAACCATTGATTCATTAAGAAATATTGAAAGAATTTACACAAGCACTCTTTGTTCTATTTCTATTGCTTGTTAACATGAAAGTGAAAAAAAAAAAATTAAACCTTACACAAGTTGTCTTGCTTTTTTTTTTTTTAATCAGTCACTCTCTAGTGATTTGTTTGCCTAGCACAAACCTTCTTGCACTTCAATAAATGGCCTCTGCATTCTAACACTGCTTATGCTGTTTCTCGAAGCCATAATCTCATTAAGCGAAAGCCGTTTCTTTGGCCCTGACCCTGGTTCTGGTCTTTGCCTTGGAGCGCTGTAAGACCTCAGTTTCGCCTTGAAGGATTTTGTGTTCGCCATGTAATTAGGGTGGTTGGAATAGGGCCTGAAATAGCTATCACCGCATACACTCTTGGACGGAGTGGGAGGAGCGATGGATTGTAAAGAATTTACCAACCGGGGAGTGCTGTGAGCGGTGGTGGAGAACCTACATTCTTCACCTGTTAAGCACCATTCGAAATCCTGAAGGTTTTGGCAATTGGGTATTGAGATTCGGGCTGGAATAGGACATGGAAAAGGCGATGACATCCCTTGGTAAGACAGGTCTTCGCCACATTCGGAAAACACAGCATTGTATCGACTGCGAGACCTTGATCTTGGCTTGAACGTGTCGATTTCTACAATCTTTGGACTCTCATCAAAACCACTAATTGGACTCTCAAAACAAGTTGATATTCTTTTACTGTGAATTTCACTTCTTGTTTCATCAAATCTCTCCTGGAAAACACAATCACAAACACCACAATGAGACTCAATGTATTAATCAACCAAATCAACCAAATCCAATTCTAGAGAAGTGTTCTTACAATGGATCTTCGCGGTCGAAGCTCTGGTTGAGCCCTGTTCTCTTTGTTGAAAGAACGGCGAGCACGCTGAGACCTGAGAGCCGTTTGAGCTCTTATTAGAGCTTGCATGCTATGAAGAGTTGCAGCTGCTCGTTTTCGCACAAGAAAACCTCTAACAAGAGCCTGTAACTTCACCAATCCCTTCAAAGCTCGATGCGCTTTCCGGGCCTGAAAATTAACAAAAATCAGATTCAATACTCTTGAACTACAATGCAATACAATTCAAGCAGAACATCATTCATTTGCAGAATCAAAATGGAGCACTGATTTTGATGTGATCAAGCAAGCAACATATCAATCATGAACAAATTGATTCTCAAATCTGCCAACTTTCAATTAAAAAAAAAAAAAATTCTTTAACTTTCAAAAATTCAAATTTAGTAGATGGGGACCAGAAAACAAGAAGCTGAAAAAATAAAACTGGTTCAAGTCAAAAAGGAAAGTTGAAAACAACTCAACTACCCCTTCAAAGTTCCACAACTGACCCAAAGAAAAATGTATGTGTGTACTGTTTGTTCCATTAACAAATATAAACTATAAACTTCCAGCTTTTGAGGTCAGACATAAAAGAAAATTTAAGAAAAGCACTTCCATGAGATAGATCAAACATATGTACCTTTCATTGACTTCAAAAAAGAATATGTACTGTTTCATTACCATTTGAATCTAAAAAATTTCCAGCTTTTATTGAAGAGACATAAAAGTAAATATTAAGCAAAAGTACTTATAAAAACACACCACAAACAGACATACCCTATAAGGCTATAACCAATATAAATCAAACATTGGAAATCTAATAAATTTATTATAAAAATAAAATAAAAATAAATCAACATTTGAGATCAATTTGGACTAGAAGATTGAAATTAAATGTATTGAAAAAAGAAAAGAAGAACCCACATACCAAAAAGCCTCTAAAGACTGTTTGAATTTTCACAGCAGCCAATCTGTCTTTGCCTCCTCCACCACCACCAAAGAAAGCTCTGTTGCTATTACTAGTCAGCCTCACAACAGCAACAGCAGCCTGGGCTGCAGCCACCGCAGCATCTGCAGCAGCAGCCGTGGCGGCGGCAACTGCAATGGCATGCTTGTTCTGTTCCTTCTCCGAGTCAGCAATGTAGGACCTGAGCCAAGCCATGTCTTTTGAAGAAGGAATGCTAGAAGGGAAATTCACTGGTGGGATCTGAGAATTCACATTTGGTGATTGTGGTTCTTTCACTGACCTGCCAAAACTGAATCTTTTCTTCTCTCTTTTACTGTCAGTGAGAACTGAATTTGATGATCTCTCTCCACCAACACCAACAACAAAATGGTCTTTTTCTTTCTCCTTTTTCATGCCCAACAAGCTCTTTAGCCACCTTGTAGCTTTGCCCATTTTTGTTCTCCAAAACTAGAGAACAACAAAATGTTATCAAAAATGTCAAGTAACACAAATATGTTTGAGTTTTGAAGTGACAAAACTAGAGGGAATAAAAGAGAAAAATATCCAAATAAAGTTACATAGAGAGAAACAAAACAAATGTGAGAGAAGTCACTGAAACAAAGAGCCAAGTGGGAGTTTTTACAAACACTTGGAAAACTAAAAATGGGTAATGATAGAGAGAGAAAACTCAGAGAGAGAGATACAAAAATGTGTTCAAAAACAGAATCCAAAGACAGAAGGTGGAGTTTATAGACCGGAAAAGATCTGTGAAACTTTGACAGGTTGCAAGAGGAGAAGTGATGAGAGGAACAGTATTGGGAGATTAAATAAATAAATAAAAAACATAATCATAGAAAAAGCATCAAGAGAACCTTAAAAAAAATGGGTAAAGATTGAGTTTTTGAAAAGAAAATCTGACACAAGCTCGTGAAGAACTCTGCATTATAGGACAAAAAGATGTCACAGAAAGACACAGACGTAGTGCCACCATCAAAATGATTTTCCTATATATATATATAATCGAAAGGAGTTTCAAAAAAACTGAACAAATACAAAGATTAGAGACAAAACAAAAAACACTTGAACAGCAAAACAAAAGTTAAAAAATTCATCATGTGAAAAGCAGTAATAATCACTAGCAAAAGAGAAATAAAAGAAGATTCAACTCACCCTCTCAAATTCAAAAACCCCACTTCCCTCTCTCTCTCTCTCTCTCTCTCAAAACATTATAAAACTCTCTCTCTCTCTCTCTCTCTCTCTCTCTCTCCAACTCTGTGGAGCAATGTGTACTTCAAATTAGATGAGTGAGAGTCATGGACCAATGACCACCCCTTGAGCCTATTATAAACTAAAAAAAAATAATAAAAAAAATTTAAACTTTATCTATTTTTTGAGATTTTAACACCAACCCTTTTGTTTTCTCACACTGCTTTTATTGCTTATTTGACCGAGCATCCATTAAAGGCAACACAGAGAAAGAAAAAAGAAAAAAAGACTGAAGCTTCTCTTTCCAAGTTAGGCTATAGAAGATCTTTCAGTTTTTTTTTTTTTTCCGTATCTTTTTTCTATACTGATCAATCTCAGAGAAAACTCTGCCATTGATTCTGCACATAAAAAGTAAAAAAAAAAAAAAGTCTTCTTTTTTTTGTTTTTGAAAAAAAAAAAAACGGTCTTTCTCATATGGGAATATGGGATTGTACCTGTGAAGATTTTTGAATTTTTTTGGGTCAAATCTGTGGAAATAATTAATGAGAGACAGACAGACAGACAGAGAGGTGTTCTTGTGGATTTATGTTTATTAATGTTATTTATTGTTATTGTTTATGTTTTTTTAAAAATAATAATAATAATAATTTTTTCTTCTTGGGATGCAAAAAATAATTGGTTAGCTAACGTTTAGGATCATAAAAATAGTAATTGAGTTTTGACTGTCATGGATCATGGCATGGATGATGTAGCCATGTAGGATGATTTTTTAAAAAAAAAAAATGATTTATTTGGGTTTTAAATTTTGAATCAAGATCTTGTTTTCAAATATGTTTGTATATTTTATTGGGTTTTTTTAAATGATTTTTTTTTATGGGTTTAAATAAGTTTGAATGAAGATCTTGATCTTGCCAAGTGAATTTGAAGATTAATGGGAATCAAATCATGTTTTCTTTTAAAAAAAAAACATTATAATTAAATTCAGGGTTTTAGAAGGTATACATGAACTCAATAATGCACTGTGAATGTCATATCAATAGCCAACTCATCTCACCAAACCATATGGATGAATATAAACTTGAAATATTACACTTTTACATAAATCGGATTTTTTTAGAATGGAGGGCTCGAACCCATAACCTCATAACACAGATGTGAGGGGTTTTACCATCAAACCAACTTCATCCGATGAATATGCACTTATAAAACAACAAAAGGAATATTATTTTCTAGCCATTTACAGTACTAATTTCCATTTATTATACAATTTTTTTTAAAAAAAATTGTTTAAAAAATATATTTTTGAATGCCTCTTGAAAAGTTTTTCAAAAATTTGTATTTTATTATTATTGTTTTTCAGTGGAATTTTTTTTTTTCCTTCAAGTTCTCAAGTGAATGTTATGCATAATAGATGAAATGTGTTAAAAATCCACTGTTGCATTGAAGATTTCCTCATAATTGTGTTGTGTGTGAATTTTTCAAATTCAAAATACAAGATTCTATTTTCATTTTCATATTAGTAATATGGGGAAAATAATCCAATGCAAGAGATTAGATATTGCTTCCTAGGGTGCGTTTGGGAGAAGCCAAAAATAACCAAAATCATTTCCCTGAAATTTTATCAAACACCTTAATCATTTTTGGTAATTTTTGACTTCTCTCGAATGAGAAAGTGTTTGTAGCTTCTCTCAAAAGCATTTTAAAAAAACAATGCTAAACTAAACCTTAGAGCATAATATACTTTACTTTGCTTCAAAATATATAGGTTGTATTAAGGTTTTGCTCTAATTCAATATTCACACCATTTCATAATAAAGTTTGTTTTTTTTTTTTTTTTTTTTAGGATAAGATGAAGTTGGTAGAGTAGTATGCCCCTCACACATACACTGAGAGGTTGTAGGTTCGAGTTCCCCCACCCCAAAACCTCAAATTATTGTAATATATTTATAAAAAAAAAAAAAAAAAAATTAGGTTTTTTCAACTTGTATCACAATTTATGAAGTGTCAACTTAACTTATTACAAGTGATATGATAACCTAACATTAGTACATTACTATTTCGAGTTCCATGATTTACAAAGCACGTGTTTCACAAGTTAACATACAATTTTTACTTATACTGTATTTGTGTTAATATATATATATCATAAATGTTAAAATCAGTACGTACTGCTATAACTTCATTAGTATGTTGGATGTAGAACATTATATTTACATACTTTGATTTAAAGTGTATACACTTATCAAAACTTCTCCATAATCAATGGTCCACATGCATTGGTACTAATGCAGTTACATCAGTATGCACTGATATGAATGGAACCGATATATATATATATAATATACGTGTTTTTTTTACAAAATTAATTATCATATACGACGATTTAAGATTTCAAGAGAAAAAACATATAGGATTCCAAAATAAACGAAAAGGTAGTAGGAGTAGGAGGACCCTTGTTATAAAAATAGTCGTGTATTAATAATGGGCAGCAAAGGAAAGAATTGACATTTGTCACAAAAGTAATAAGTTGTTCTCCTACAGTTTAGTTGCCTCAAAAGTATATATACCCGTTACTTTACGCAGCGACTTGAACATGAAATATCGTCCCACTAAATGAGCATATATTTTACTATCAAGCCACGCGATGATACGTATAAATTACTTTAACATCCAAGATTTGGTCATATATTTGATACAAAAGCAGACACCCAAATGGTCCAGGCCTGTTATTGCCAAATTTGGCCCAAACTTCATTCTTTATATCCATTCAAAGTTAGGGCTATTTTGGTCCTTGGTGGCCTCAGACATCCATTTGGTTAGGCCCAGTTGCCCATCCATCACTTATCTGATATACTTTACTGCTTTACATTAAATATTGACAACAACAACAACAACAACAACAACAACAACAACAAAAAAAAAAAAAAAAAATCTCTCTATATTAATAAAAAATCCTGATCCCAATTCAGGCCAGTGTAAAAAATTAATAAATCTCTCTATCGTAATAATTAATAATTTCTTTTTGAAACCTAGTGTAAAATTTTGGTTTTGACTGTCGTATAAATTAATAATTTCATAAAATTACAAAATATATTACATGATATTCAAAAACTAGAAAAGTGCCTCAAGATGCTAGTTTGCACAATGCCACCATGTTTGATATTTTTGACTTTATCCTTCATCTTTTGAATTTTCCTAAAAAAGTTATTATGATTACCTTATTGTTGTGGCAAAAAGGTTTCAACTAAATTTAGTATTTCAACATGAAATTTTCTTAACAAAATTTTTCTAAACAATGAATCCCGAACAAGAAAAGGAACTTTCCCTAAAGAATAAAAACGACTAAACAATGAATCCCGAAAAGGAACCTTCCCTAAACAAAAAAAATCGACTTATACACGTTTTTAAAGATAAAATAACACTTAATAAGGTAAAACCCTTTAAATTGATAACCCCTTTAAATTAATACTCAAGGTTGGGTTCCAAGAATATTAATTTAGAGGGGTTCTACTGTATTACAGTAGACTTTTATAACTATTGTCATGACATATTTACTAACTGGAAATATACATAATTACCCCCAAATGTGCACTATTAAAATGACCATTAGATGACGATTTAGTTTCAAAATTGTCATTTTTTACGAAGAGTGTGATAATAATAATGACCATTCTGTCGCACTCTATTAACTTTCTCATGAATTGATATTAAATGGGTGGGTATTTTGGTAACTTTCTCTAGAATTATTAACAATTTGATACCCCTTTACACTAACTTAAATGGGTGGGTATTTTAGAGCATCTCCAAGGGGGTTTTCTAAACCCACTCCCTAGCTAAAATAACTTGTGGGGATGGTTTTAGAGCACTCTAAGGGGCTCTCTAAATGACTCACTATTTTGGAGAACCACCAAGAGACTCTCCAAATGCAGGGATCTCTATCTTCTCTCTCTTATTTTTTTTTTTAATATTTGTAAGTTGATTGATCTTCTCTCCCCTATTTTTACAATTTAAAATAAAATAAATTTATTTATATTTTAAATTCAAAAAATATTTAAATATTAATGACTAGTTATAATAAAGAGGATGGTTGGAGTGAGTTACTATCTAAGAGCATCTCCAATGCAAAATTGATTTACATATCAATAATCGTTGATATGACAATAATATCAATAAACTTGCTTCATACGTTACATACAAATAGACTTGATAGACAATTAACTCAAAATTTGGTATTCAATGCTTCTGTTTAAAACAAAATTTTTTTAATGACGGTCTTTTTTTTTTTTTTTTTTCTTTTTCTATTTTTTGTTTTATTTTATTTCCTTACAAAAAAATAGATGAAAAATTAATGTCAGTTTTAAATACTCGTTGAGTCAACCAAAAAAATAGATGTACAACAGATCGTCTGAAAGTAGACGGTCATGTTGACAATGTCTAATATTTTTTTGCTACGTCAGCTTGAGGTTGAATATGCACGGTTGCATTGGAGAAAGATTTTTTAACATAATATATGACATTTTTTTTTTTTTTTCACAAGCCACATTTGCATTAAGGATATTCTAAAATAGCTTTTTAACTAAAATAACTAAAATTTAGAAAGCATGATTGAAGATGCTCTTAGGCCGCCGATTAAAGTGAGCTTGATATTGCTCGCTTAACAATCTAGCCCACGCCCATCCCTTCAAAATTTCGCAAGTGTAGTTATTAGCTAATTGGGCTTTTTTTTTTTTTTTTTTTTTTCATGTAAATCATACAAAGAATATTAAATTTATCACTAAAACCTTTTATTACACAGACGAGATGAGGTTCATTCGGTGTAAACCCCTCATATCTATACCATAAAGTTATGGGTTCGAGTCATTTCCATTAAAAAAAAAAAAAAACTAAATTTATGTAATAGTGTAATATTTAAAATAAATAAATAAAATAAAATAAACCTATTACACAAAGTTGTCGTAAAATTCAAGTCCAGGTCTTTCAATAAATAATAAATAAATACAAGTCCAAGAACCCAGAATAGTTATCTTGGTTGAAAAGTATTTTAGATAGATAAGTGGGCATATTATTGGAGCAGACAACACAGGCAGCGAATTAGCGGGCGACAGAAAGAAAAAATTTAATTGAAGCTGGCATCGACACAGAGAGAAATGTAAATTGAATTGATGCGACGTGTGGAAGTGAATCCAAAACGTAGAAAAATGCTTATTATCAATTTATCATGTTGGTAATTTTAGAGAACATATTTAAATTTTAAAGGTAATTCATAAAAAGTTAATGGATGGCTATTAGTGTCGTACTCTTCATCAAAAAATGATAATTAATTTAGAAATGAAATCTCCTTATAATGAATATTTTGATTTGAAAGTGTCCAACTATATAGGTGGTTACCGAAATAATTATCTCTCGTAAATATTACTAAAGAAAATAAGGAAGTTCTATAAATCTTACGGTCCCGATCTGGTCAGAATATTGAATGTGAACCACTATTTTTGACAAGTGCATACATATTTGAGTTAATGTATGTAAAGCGAGTGATTCATATTCAATATTCTCACAAAGTTATATCAGGACGCACTGACTTGAACATTTTTAATAAATCTTGTACACAAATAATTAAGTTCAGGTACGAAATGAAACTTGCATCTATCATCCTAAAAATCAAGTTTTCTAACTGGGTTGAAAAAAATGGAATTCAAGTATTTTTAGTAAAAATATCCTCAATTAAAGTTAATAAAATAAAAAAAACAACTTGTACCGATTCTACTTTGTTATTCTCTTTTACGGAGTAGATTCCAATTCTAATTCTTAAAAAATTAGTAAACGCGGAATATAATTTAATAACTTAACTTAATTCCAATTTCTTTTCATTCCCTTGAAAAAAAATTAAAAGATTGATTCATTTCATTTCCATTATTGATTAGTAAAAACGTAAAATCTTTTTCAAATTATTGTCTTCTTTTTAAAGTACTGAAACTTAAACCAATAACTATACCAGGCCTATATAGTATCACCATTATAATTTATAACATTAACAACAATCACTGTTGTTTATATACGAAGATTATTCTATATTGGTAGTGTCCACCTATTTTTTTCATCTAAACGTCAAACACATCTTTAATACACACAATAACTACAGTTTTTTTTTTTCCTGGTGACGGTGACTCAAACTCAGAATATTAACAAGGTTCAATGAAAACACTTATCAGAAAACCATATTGGGACGGAAGGTGACTACAATTTTGTTTTAATTTATATTAAAACTTACTAAAAGTAATTCATATCCTAATCTATCGGAAGTATCTAATAGTTTTTTTTTTTTTCTTTTCCTAATTGATATGGTTGCGAGTCGCATACAAGTGAGTGAACCAACCTTAGCTCTTTATGCTCTTCATGTTAACCACCGACTATTTTGTGCCTAAGATTGCATAAAATGTTTCCTAAACTAAGGTTCGGAGATTACATACCATCAAATCTATTACTTTAAAAAGTCTATGCGACTTAAAAATTTAATTAAAATAATATGGTAAACGTGTCGTTCTTATAATACAAATCACGTGATGACGTGATGAATGAAATCACTTGTGATGTTATTCATGTTATATAACAATAGAAACAACTTTAATGGTATAGCTGCAGAGTGTTATTGACATGACATTTGAGTACCTGACTAATCTTATATTGTCAAAAGTCAAAACGATTATTTTTGTTGAAGAGAAAATCTTGCATGGGACTGCCACATGGTGAGACCGTCCAATGAGATTGTACAATTTATCTTGAGAACATAAAAATAAATTATAAAGTTTTAATTTAATGTAATCTCATTTGACGGTTTTATGGTCTCATCACGTGGTACTCCTATACAATATTTTATGTGAGTGCATTTACTCGAGTTCATGATTCATGCGTTTAATGACAAGTCAAAAACTCGGAGAAAATTCAATTTTGTTTTAGTTTTGTCATCGAGACCTTGACTTGCTTTTCTTGTAACGTGTCAACAACCAATTCTAATTTCCAAAGAGGAATCAAAATCAATGATTTTGCTTAATTTAATAATTGGCAGATTAGCAACTGACCAATGTGAGTTTTTACTGTAAAAAAAAAAAAAAACTGACCAATGACCGTAAAGTGTAAACGGTTCGTTATGATATATATATATATATTTTTAAATTATTTATCGATTTTAATACGTCGTTAATACTACATATCTAGTATTCAAGCTTCAAGATTTAACATGTTTCTAGAAGTGTTTATATTAAATTTACAATACAAAATCTAAAAAATTAGTAAAACAAATCGATCAATCGATCCAAATAATACGAGTAGTGATTTATTATTATTATTTTTTTCATATAATTTACCATGTTATCTCATAAATTATATAATAATATCATTCGACATTGATTAACGATTATTGTACATGACAAGATTAACAACTATAATTTTTTTTTTCTTCTATAAATACAATAATCAAGATTCTCCTAATCACAAAAAGATACCACCTACTGATCTACCAAGACATTTATTCACTTTCAAATACTTATTTATTTATTTATTTTAAAGACAGAATTTCATATAAGTCTCACTTTTTGACGATTTGTCACCTTTATAAATATCTTTCCAGATTTATCATTTTAGTCCATATTTTTTTATTTCTTCCAAAACTCATCACTTTAGTCAATTTAATTAAATATTTGAAAGTTAACTATTTAAAAACCTTTGAAAGTACACTTTTGCCCTTATTACTATTTAATTTAGCTAAAATGATTATCTTATTTTCAAATTAAAATAAAAAAACAATAAAATTCTCAATAATAAAATTCTCAATAATAAAATCTTTAATAAATATATTACAAAAAAAAAAATAAATAAAATAATAATCATTTAAAGCTAAGATATCATTGTAGCTAAATAAATATCCATTATGAAAAACAATACAAAATAAGAAAAAATTAATGGATTTTTTAATTATTTTTTTAAGATTTTTTTTTTTTTTTGTAATATATTTATTTAAAATTTTATTTTTTTGAATTTTAATTTGAAGTTAAGATAATCATTTTAGCTAAATTAAATAGTAATAAGGGTAAAAATGTATTTTCACAGGTTTTATAATAGCTGACTTTCAAATATTTGGTCAAATGGACTAAAGTAATAAGTTTTGAAAAAAATAAGGATTAAAGTGATGTAAATGGAAAGACATTTATAAAGATGAGAAATCGCTAAAAAGGTGAGATTACTTTTGCTCACCTCCTTTGCATTACCCTCATTTCCAACACTTAACATGTGTCAAGGAAAGGGTATTTTTGTCCAAAAACTGTCATGTGTTTAGACAAAAATATCCCCTCCCTGGACACATGTCATGTGTTGGGGTGAGAGGTAATACTTACCCCTTGAAGGAGGTGAGCTAAAATGGACTCTAAAAATGTGGGGTTTATGGGAAATTATGTCTATTTTACCTTAACCAGAATTATTACAAGATCTGACTTCAACAGTTGGATCCACATAAAATAAAAGAATCATAGAATCCGAAGTTAACTATAACGGAACGACACCGTTTCAATTTCGGAGACCACCCCCAAAGTGCCACGTGTAAAATGCCGGGAAGAGTCAGCAAAGTCAAAAAAAGCGGCCTAATAAATATGCCTTCTTCGAATCCAAATCGATGACAAAAAGGAAATGCGAATAAAAATTAAAATAGAAAAAAAATTAAAAATAAAATCGAAAACGAAAAACACATTAGATATTATAAAAGCAACCGAATCACCGATTAAATAAAAATATCCCAAAAACAAAAAAATCAAACCCAGACGCGTCCTCTCTCTCTCCTTCTCTCTCTAAATTTTGTTTTTTGTTTCTATTATTTTTTTCTTCTCAAAATTTTGTTGTTTTTTTTTAACACATATTGTTGAATTAGATCTGAAATCGTCGAGACGGATGATCATCATTAGGGTTTTGAATTAGGTTTCCAATTTTGGGGTTTCAATTTTGAGTTCCGGTTGTTGAATTGTTCGATTCTTTGGGGGGTTTCAATTTTAGGGTTTTTTTTTTTATAAAAAAGAAAAAGAAAAATTATTTGGGGGGTTTAATAGGGATGGTGAGTTCAGAGAGAACGAGCGTTTCGCCTTCGCCTTCGCCTTCGCTGTGGCTGTCGCCGACGCCGACGACGACGACGCCGAAGCAGCACGGAGTAACGAAGCCGATTTCGGTGGCGGGACCCACGGAGGTTGATTGGCAGAGAACCCGTGAATTAGAGAAGGTTTGTTTCTTTTATCAAGAATCCAAGATTGGTTTCTTTTGTTTTATGTCGTTTGGGTGAGAAAAGTATAGATTTTTATTATTATTATTATTTTGGTATTGAAGTTTTTGGTTGAAGCTGCTCTTTACGAGAGCGAAGAAGAAGCGGCAAAGAGAGAGGAGGTTTTGGGTCGACTTAGGCTGGTAATAATTTGCTCTTTTTTTTTTTTTTTGGTGTATTTAATTAAAAGTGAAAGTTGAATTTTTTAACTTGGATTGTTGTAATAAGTTAACTATTTGAATGTTTTTTTCTTGTTAATTTGGAAGTTAGAACTGAATTGCCATGTTTTTAACTACATTAGTAATTGTAGCGGTAGAGATTGCGTTTTGTTTGCAAATATTGTGATCAACAGAATTTTGTAGTAGATAAAGTTGATTGACATGTTGAGATTTATATATAGGAATTGTGGCCTAGAGCTGAAAATTCATCTAAGTCTATGTGGTTTCAGATTTTTATGACTGGATCTGCCTTTGTAGGTATTTAATACAACACTAATGCTAGACAACCCAAAAAATTAGCCCCAAAACCAACTCAAATGATGTGGCAAATGGTTTTTTCGTGTGTTAAGGACTAAGGACAACTCACTTGCATATCATTTGGGTTTAATGTTGGCTTAATTATTTGGGTTGTATAGTATTACTCTTAATATAGTCTAACTTTTATTAGTTTTATTAATTTTTACTAACTTTGGTTCTTTGCTGTTGACATTCTTTTTATTTTATTTTTCTTTGTGAGAAGATCTTTCATTTATTTTTTGTTCACTATTTTGAACCAATTAAAGAAACATGTATGTTATTGTGTGGACCATGTACGGTTTAGTTGGAGTGCAGTGGATATTTTAGACTGAGGCATAGAATGAGAGACTTTGGAATTATCAAGTTTCTTTGAAAGTTGTACGAGTTGAGTTATAATCATAGTTTTTAAAAGCACTATCAAGTTTTGATTGAAAGTGGTACGAGTTGAGTTATAGTCATAGTTTTTAAAAGCACATGGTTCACCGAGGTGCTAAGGTCTTTTTGGAACCTAGGCGCAAGGTGAGGTGCACTTTAGACTATTAAAGGAAGAAGTAGTGCACTTTAGACTATTAAAGGAAGAAGTAGCTCCAAAGAAGAAAATCCTGGAAAAAAGGTTTTTTACTTTTTTTTTTGAAAACATTACCACAATTAATAAACCACACTTCCGTACGAGGTGTCATTGTCAATGGATTTACTATCTCTCCTTATGACATTATATAAAGTCAAACATAGTCATTAGCCCTCCACTGCCTTGAGGCGACAACCTCAAGGCATTCTTAACCTAATAACGCCTTGGGTCAATGAGGCGGCCGCCTCATGGACGATTCGCTTTGAGGCGGTGGCATAAGTTTTGGGCTGTGTTTTCCTCAAACGGTGCATTTTGGGCAGTGGCAGCAAGATTCATTTGACTCAAACGGTGATTTTTCGGCTGTGACATTAAGGGCATTTTTTTCCAAATCAAAATTAATTTAAATAAACCCTAACAACTGCCCCTCACAAGCTTGACAAAGGCAAAACCATTATTGTTTGAACATTTTTTTTTTGTGATGCACTATCCATTTTGAAATGTTTATCTAGAATCTATTATATCATATTATGCTATTAATGTTGATGGTGGACCTTTAATTTAATGTTATCGATGATACACTATTTTAGTATCGTGTATTCGTGTTTTTAATTTTTTTTGCATTATTTAACATTTCTAAATTGAGGCGGTCGCCTTGCCTCATTAGGACCAAATGCCTTGTGCTTTTTAAACATTGAACATAATAATCATCAGGTCATGGAGAGTAATTGTTGACTGCTAAAACCCAATAGCACGACTAAAACATTGAACATTGAACATTATTCATGCATAAAGACCCAATAGCACGACTGGACTAAAAAATAGACCATGGGATACTATTTTATCCCATGTCCAGAAGTTTGACTAATCAAGCACCAACATAGATGAAGACAACAGCTCTCACTTTCTTAAATTTCTTGTTCTACCTCTTGTCCAATTTCACTGTTTATATTTTACAGAATTAAAATGTCACAACTATTACGATTGTCCCTAAAAGATTGAAGCACAACCAATTTATTTAATTAGATCATAGAACTAGGGAACTTCACCACCAAATGATTTAACTTTTAAGTGTCATTTCATCTGATCTGTACACTAGTTGTACATAGGTATATAACATTTTGATTAAATTCAAGTGAATTATTGGTTCTTATCACTATAATCTAGTGCAATTTTTTTTTTAATAAATTAAAAATTAGGTGGAAAGCAGTAGGTTTTGGGAGTTTTGAATGTTAAAGTTGATAGGTTTTTGATAGCCTGTATATTGGTATATACTGTTTTGTTTAAATATAAGTGAATTGTTGGTTTCTCATCACAATGCTCTAGTGCAAGTCCGTTTGTTTTATGTCTTCATTTAATTGGAAAGCAGTAGATTTCAGGAATTTTAAATGTTTGAGTTCAATAATATTATGGATGGAGATTATAATAATGTTTTAAAAAGCGGCCAAGGCAGCTGCCTTGAGGCTTGCCTCATGCAGCCTCGGCCCTCTACTGCCTTGAGGCTGGCACCTCAAGGCTGTTTTTGAATGATCCTGCCTTGGGGCGATGAGGCGAATGCCTCAATGCCGAACCGACTTGAGGCAGCGAGGCAATGCCATGTTAATTTGGTTTTGGGTGGTGAAACGATGAGTTTTGGTGCCATATCAAATTGGTTTTAGGTGGTGAAATGGTGAGTTTTGAATCAAGGCTTTTATGTTTTATCAAAACTCACCATTTTGAGCTTGTCTAACTGTCTAAGTTAGAATTATTATTTTAAAACCCTAACAGCCCACTCATACTCATCAAACACCTCCACTCACACTCATCAAACGACAACACCTTTGCTTCCAAACAAATAGAATAACACCTCTGCTAAAAAAACAGAACAACACCCCACTCAAATCTCACACATTCAGCTCCACTCGATCAAATTTAATATTTCTAAATTGAGGTGGCTGCCTTGCCTCACTATTACAAAATCCCTCGAGCCGCCTTATGCTTTTTATAACATTGGATTATATTTGGTATGGAGAAGTGTGTTACTTGTTTTCGGATATGAAATTCCATTTAGGAAGAAAATAAAAATTGTATGCTCTTTAGGACTTGAGAGATGCTGTTGGAGACTTGGAGTGAATAGAATTTTGGGGGAAATTGAAAATTTAATAAATATTTTCAAAGTGAAGTGACACTTATCATTTAGTGAAGTCCTTGGTTCAATTTTCTGATTATTTGAATTACCAAAGTTCTAGAAGTTGTAGGATGAGCTGATTTCTTCAAGCTAGGAGTTTTGTATAAAATATTCATTAGAATGTGGCCTTACTGTTATCCTCTTTTTGATCTGCTGAAAATAATATTTTTTAGGTAAATCCAAGTTCTAAAATATTTGTGCTATCAATTCTTTTTGATATATTAATACTGGCCTGATACCAGCTTCATTATATTTATATATGTGGCTTGCCAAGTTCTGATAACATCTTTTCTCTTCTCTCTCTCAGATCGTTAAAGATTGGGTAAAAGATCTTACTCGCTCAAGGGGATACTCTGACCAAATGGTGGAGGATGCTAATGCTTTGATCTTTACTTTTGGTTCTTACCGGCTTGGGGTATGTTTCTGTGACTTTCTCAGTAGCATCTCTCTCTCTCCCCCTTTCTGCTTTTGTTCTTACCGGCTTGTGATAGGTTGACTTTTTTTTCTCATCATCGTCATCTTTATTTTGTCCTGGTGCTAAAGATTTTACTCTATAACTTTGTTTGTTATCACTATCGTTTTTAATATGTTAACCATTTGATTATTAATTATTATGTTAATGAATTTTGTTTCTTTATTTGGAGGTATAGCCTAAGCTTATATTATTTTGGTAGGTACATGGTCCTGGTGCTGATATAGACACATTATGTGTTGGGCCATCCTATGTCAACCGAGAGGTAAATACTGAATTCAGAATTTCTTAGTTAACAGGAATCCAAAAATCTGTTCAATTTTGGTATCTAACCCTTGGATTTTGTCCTCCAGGAAGACTTCTTCTTTATATTACATGACAATCTGGCAAAGATGGAAGAAGTTACAGAACTACAACCTGTTCCAGATGCTCATGTTCCTGTGATGAAGTTTAAGTTTGATGGAATATCAATTGACCTTCTCTATGCTAGTATCTCTCTCTTGGTTGTTCCAGAAGTAAGTGTAAATTATTTACTGTTTGCACTTATGACAAAACTTTTGTGAATTTTATAAGTTTATGTTGGACTGTTTTGATCTATTTCTTTCTCCAGGTCTCTCTCTCTCTCCTCTCTCTCTCTCTCTCTCTCTCTCTCACCTTGTGTCCCTGTGTAGTTCATGCAAGTTGACATGCCTTGTACATGTTGGCCGTTCCAATTTGGCTATTTTTAGTGAACGATACGTGGTTATAATGCTTTGTCCTCCTTCCTTAATCCAGGAGTGTCTTTAAGGGGACTGATATATGTATTATGAGATATGATTCTGGGGGTAGCTTAATTTCCATTAGTTTATTTAGCAGTTCCTATGCTGGAAAAGTTATTTTTGGCTTCTGGTGCAACAGGATTTGGACATCTCTGATGTGTCTGTGCTGTATGATGTTGATGAACCCACTGTTCGGAGTCTTAATGGCTGCCGGGTTGCAGATCAAATACTTAAGCTTGTTCCAAATGTTGAGGTGAAATGCTTTGTTTTGGATAACTTGTATTGGTTTACTCGCTCCATTTAACTTATCTTTAAAAGGTTGCTTCATTATCTATATTTTATGCTCTTCCTAAGTCTAAAGTTGTTGTGCATTGTAGCACTTTTGCACAGCGCTCAGATGCTTAAAGTTTTGGGCTAAACGGCGTGGGGTTTACTCAAATGTGAGTGAAATTTTCTTTTATTTTTATTTCATGTAATGTTTGGCACCTCCAGATTCATTATATAATTCACCATGTTCAGGTGACTGGATTTCTTGGTGGTGTGAACTGGGCGCTTCTCGTAGCTCGCGTCTGCCAGCTTTATCCTAATGCAATTCCCAGCATGCTTGTTTCCCGATTTTTTAGGGGTTTATACAATGTGGCGTTGGCCTAACCCAGTTATGCTATGTGCAATTGAGGAGGCTGAACTTGGGTTTTCTGTTTGGGATCCTCGGAAAAATCCTCGTGATAAAACTCATCATATGCCAATTATCACACCTGCCTACCCGTGCATGAATTCTAGCTATAATGTGTCAACAAGCACCTTACGTGTTATGATGGACCAGTTTCAATATGGTAACAAGATTTGCGAGGTAAGAAAACGGAGACTTAATCTTTTCTTTTCAATATAATGATCAACTACTGATTCTTTTGACTTTCTTTTTACCTAAATTCAGGATGTGGAGCTGAATAAAGCTCAGTGGAGTTCTCTGTTTGAGCCATACTTATTTTTTGAAAGCTACAAGAACTATCTACAGGTTGACATAATTGCAGAAGATGCTGACGACTTGCGTGCTTGGAGAGGTTGGGGTGGAATCCCGGTTAAGACAGCTGACTCTGATGGTAATACTTATCATCTCAGTCTGATCGTGTGTTTAGATTTGAAGTTACCATAACATTTAACTGAGGAGAAATGAACCCAGATTTTCTTTTTAAACTTGATCATCTTCTCTATTGAATATGTGCAGATTGAGCGGGATACATTTGGGAAGTTGCAGTGCCATCCTTATCCTCAAGAATATATAGATTCCTCCAAGCCATGTGCACATTGTTCATTTTTCATGGGTTTACAAAGGAAGCCAGGAGAGGTAGTTCAGGAAGGTCAACAGTTTGATATACGTGGGACGGTTGAAGAATTTAAGCATTCAATAAATATGTACATCTTTTGGAAGCCAGGGATGGAAATTTGTGTTTCTCATGTACGTAGAAAGCAGATTCCTCCTTATGTTTTTCCTGAAGGTTATAAACGATCCAGGCATCCAAGACTTACATCCCAGCAACAGTCTGACAAAGAGTCATGTGAAGATGGTGATGCATGTCAGACTGGGTCTGGTGAAAGATGCCTGAAGAGGAAAAAAGAGCATGAGGCTGTGCAGCAAGATAGGCCGGAGAAACGGCAATCTATTTCTCCGGAGCGTTCGGTACCTTGTAGCTTGAGTTCCAGAATTGGATCCAACATAGAACTGATTAACTCAGATAAAAAGGTACAGTATCAAGAGACTGAGGTTGGAGATGTCTCAAATGGCAGCGTTATCACATCCCTTGCAAGCGAGGTTGGTTCATGCGAGGATATTGGAAATGAGTCGGTAGCGGGTAGCTGCGAGGGAAATAATGGAAGTGTTGATGGGAGTGTTGAAGGGGAGTGTTGAAGGGAGTAATAACCCAGGATCTTCTCAAAGTGATTCATGTGATGCAGAGTCTGAATCTCTTTTGGAGAATGGGCGTCTCAAGGGAAATGGAGTTTTTCAAAATGGAGTGCAGGAAGAGTTAGAGGTTTTGAATTTAAGTTCTTTGACTTTTTCAAGTTCAATTTAATGATTTTTTTATTTGGTATTCATTTCATTAGCTGTTGTTTCTCCTGACAACCTTTCTTTTAGTCAAGTGCCAAGTTCTTATAATCCTAAGTCCCACATGTTGTGTATGATCAAAGGCTATGAAGTCATAAAGAATCGTTCGACTGGAAACTTAATATTTTCATTTTGGGTATTGCCGTATTGATTTATGTTGTCACTGGATTGTTTTTTATGATCTTACAAGTTAGATGGTTGAGCATTTGAAACCTAGTTGGGCAGTAGGAATACTTTCAGAACTGAAGCTTTATGTTTTATGATGGTCATGGTTCATTAATTACCACTGACCAATCTCTGTGATTTTCTTTCTTTTTTGTTGTGAAGCCAAATGCTGGGGTTGGAAGAGCGCTAAATTTGGTGGGTGGAATTGACTCGGAAAGTGTGCAGAAACCGGTGATAAGGCATGCATTTTCTTTTTGTAATCCTAGTGAATTTTCATGTTTTTTGGTACAATCTCGTTCTTTATTCTGCTCCCTTTGGTGGCCTTTTTGGCTTTTTTTGCAGGTTGAGTTTGACTTCAACAGCGTGAGAGATCTATTGAAGCCATATATAGGCTCTGAGATAAAATCTGAAAGCCAGCAGTTTCGGGGTAAGTTCTTTTAATTGCTGGCTTTCATTTCACAAGTTTTTTTCAGGCATGCTCGTCAGTATTATCTTCAATAGTGGAAACCTATGGGCATGATCTGAAAAGAGTTATGGTGTGTAGCTTGGCCAAGTTTCTCTGTACAGTTTTTTTGTCTCCCTTTAGTTATGCTGTTCTGCATAAGCAGTGAGCTTTTCCAATCTCTGAAAGTTTCTTCTGGAGTTTCATAATATCAGACAGTTATAGCTAGATAGGTTTTTTTTTTTTTTTTGGTGGTTGTAACAATGTGTCCCCAAGTGTCTTAATTTTATGGAGGGGATGGCTTTTGTGTGGCAAGTGTCTTGGTGTTCCTTTTGGGGTTTGGAATATTGTTTTTTCGAGGATGAAATACTATGGTTTATGGTCTTGTGGCGTAACCTAGTCTGGGATTCTACACACCCTTGTGTATACTTTGTGATGTAATGTGTTATATAGTTATATTAGACATCTCTCTCTCTCTCTCTCTCTCTCTCTCTCTGCCCATTCGTCTATTGCTTTCACTATATCTTCTGTATTTTGATTCTTATGTGGGTGGTCAAATGGGGATGACATTTGACCATTAGATTACTCAATTAAGTTTTCTTCTTTTCAGTGAAGGCATGCATCCACTGGTCAACATTTGATCTCTACTTGAATTCAGATTGTCTAATGGTCTTGACCTTCTGACAACCATCCAGTTTTTTTTCTTTCTAACTTTCAATGGAAATAGTTTTTTTCAAACTTTCAATGGAACTTTGCTCAAGAGTACAAACCGAAATCTAAATTCCCATTTGTTTCTGCGGAAAATATAAGGCGGACTTGAAACCAATAAAAAACTCCGGACTTTTTAGTACATACGAATGTCCAAACTAGGCATATCATTTTCGTATGGTATATTATGAGTGGGAAGGATGGAGTTGGCCTCTCTCCCATTCAAGTTGTTCTACCAATAGAGAGAATGTACATGGATTGCCTAATATGACAAGGTGAGCAAGCCTATAAATTTAAAGGCAATATTTGTTCATGCAATGTTTGTCAAATCAAATTATATAGAGTTCTATCAAAATCAAACGGCTGGCATCAATTGTTTTTTTATCAAATTGATCAGTTACCATTCACAAGGTCAAGGTTTGTGTAATGGCAAGTTTACGTTTAGAAGAGCTTCTTAAGTAGATTTTTAGAGGTAAAGCTCTAAAATGAAAGTCGTTGGTCATTTGATTGTCAATTAAAATAGAGTATTTTTTTTTTATTTTTTTTTTTATTGAATTACCAAAATACTCTAATAAATATTAAATTATAAGGTTATATTGAAGATTTTAGTGTTATTAAAAAAAATCCAAAAGATCTACCGGGAAAGATTTAAATTTAGGTTTTTCCAAGTAGATGTAATATAGTTTTTTTAATCATCCAAAAGCAACTAAACAATATAAAAAAAATAAAAATTGAAAAGAGCTCTTTCAAACGAACACTAAGTTATTTTGTGTATAATTAATTATATTCTTGGTAACAAAATCATCAAATCTTCAATTACCATTTACAGCATCTTTCCACCAACACAGAAGGATTCATTAAAAAGTTGTTTGATTTAAGAATAATTTTACTAAAAATAAAAATAAAAAGATAAGTTCAATTGTAAAATCTAAATATAGATAAAAGTTTATTTATTTTTTATTTTTTCAAAATCTATTTTTGGATCTTGCACACCAAGTAGGCAAGTAAGATGTAAAAATATCTGTTTAGGTAAAAATATTGGGTGAAATTATAGTAAATTCATTAATATTTTCAAAATATTAGATATATTTATTTAATTGCCTCCAAAACAAGAAAATAAAGTAAAATGAGGTAAAATTATCTTGCAAGTTTATACTATAAAAATTGTTTAAAATGTGGATTTCCATTGGATAAATTCGAAATCTTGATGTCCTGACTAGATAGAAATCTGGTTTCAGTATCTAATCTTTGTTTAGATAAAAGAAAAAAAAAAAAAAAATAAAACTAAAACAATATAGATAAAATTATCCAAATCAATATTTTATTATCTAATATAAAAAAAGAAAAAAAAAGAAAAAAACAGGAAGTGTTTGGACACGTGTAACAGATAGCAAGACAGTAGCGTGAAAAAGCTGAGTCTTGAACACCGGTTCGGCGGTTCTTATAATACAGAGAAAGTATATATAGCTTTTAATTCACTCACTTTCCAAGTTTCCCGAGAATTTCTTTCTTCAGCTAAATATTTTCCATATCTTTCGTCGATCTTGAATTGGTCTCTAGGCTCCCTCCCTCCTTCCCTCAATCAATTTACAATTTCCCTTGATTTCATATCATTAAACAAAATCCCATTCTTTCTGTTCTGTAATTTTTTTTTTTCTTCCTATTTCCGTTTTTGGGTGTGAAAGTTTTGTTTTATTTGTTTTTTTAACTTCAAATACCCTCACCCAGATCAAAAAAATCGAATCTTTGTTTGGTTTTTTTTGTCTTTTAATCGAGAATCAAGCATACCCTTTTGTTGTAACAATGTGTAGACAGTGATTTCTGAGGAAGCCGGGTTGTTTTTGTGGTGGCGTTTGCTTTTTTGTTTTGTTGGGGGATTGTAGGATTTGTTTTTGTTGTTGAGAATAATGGGGAAGGTGGCAGTGGTGGGTGGTGTGCGCCGGCGGCGGTGGCTGTAGGGGTGGCGGGGGCGGTTGTGGTGCGGAGGAGGATGAAGAGAGAAGGGAAGTGGGGGAAGGCGGTGGGGGATAGTGAAGGAATTTGAGGAGAAGTGTGGGACCCCGGCCGCGAAATTGAAGCTGGTGGCTGATGCCATGACTGTGGAGATGCATGCTGGACTTGCCTCTGAAGGTGGCAGCAAACTCAAGATGATCATCAGCTATGTTGACAATCTCCCAACTGGGTATATATTTACTTCATTCTTTTACATGTGTGTGTGTGCGTGTGTGTAATAAATGTGATAGTGATATGTTATCTAGATTTATGTATTGTGTGTGTATGTGCAATGATATGTTATTTGATGATTGATTTTGATGTAATTAAGTGAAACGATCTAATGTGACTTTTTGTAAGCAAATGAGGACCTGATGGATGTTTGTTGTTGTGTGTATTTGTGTTTTGATTTGGTGGTTGTTGCCCCTGTGAATCAAGATTACGTGTGGCTTTGTTTGTTTTTGTTGTTACAATCTCTTTTCCTTTGTTGCATACTTTTGAAGATCTAATGTTTCTTGATAATTGCAAGTGATTTACAACATCATGAAACTTTTGTTGAAAGGGTGATAGGTTTCGTTTTCATGAATCTGTTAAGAAGCATTTGTCCTTCTGTTTAAAGTTTGAATGGGTCTGGATTTGAAATGTGCAAAGTGGAGCTGGAATTTTGGAAACTTAAAACCATAATTAATAGTCTTACATCATGACTCATGGCATTTTCTTATATTTTGACCACCTTTATGTCCCATTTAAACTGAATTTTCTATGAATGAATGGGCTAG